>JAWWES010000094.1:66859958-66878907 GCA_035583135.1 Lophotriccus pileatus
TGTTCTGAGCCAGGAAGAAACATGTTCTCATTTGGTCCGAGGGAACTGCAAATTGTTGAGGGTTGTGAGAGTTATCCGATGAACCATCACTTGTTCTTATGCACTTCACTACTGACCAGTGTTAGATTAGATGGCCAGACACTTTCTCTGACTGCTATAGTAAATTCTATATTCTTTCAGGAAAACTCTAAGCTAATACTGGCCCTTTTGTTAAATACATCTCTCTCATGATTTTTTCATATGAAAAAAACTCTAGATTCAATGCTAATTCATTACTTGAATAATTTCTGGAGATTTTTAGCATCTTTTGTGATGCAGATTACTGCTCAGAACTAATATTTGTCTAGTCTTTCTCTGCTTTTTGGAATTTTATTATTTTCCCCACCCTTGGATCCACAATATCCGTGCAATGCAGGAGCTGGTCCTCCAGGTAATTCCATTCCTGCTTTGGGCAAATGTTTGGAAGAAAAAGAAACACTCTCCATGCAGTTGTTTACTTTCAAAGCAAGCACAGCACATGTTATGGTCTATTGTTTCCAACTTGTGATAATGTTACTTCATTGTTTCATATGTATAATGCTAAATAACCAATGAACCTCTCATTTCATGTAAGAATCACTATGAAATGAGGGTGCTGTCTGCAGCTTAGACTTTGAAGCTGTTCTTTTTTACTACAAACTGCAGTCCATTGACTTTATCTTGTCAAAAGAAAGACTGATGAGTGGGATAAAGCATCTTTACATCAGGAAATGTTTCTGGAGAGATGGCCTCAGGATCTGACTGAGTTGTATACTCAAAGCCACATGATCCTGCATCAGTCAGCAATAGCTCTGGGTCTAATTTGAAGAGAATGTGAGAGTGTTAAATCCTTAGCATCAGTCTTCAAGATGAATAAGTTCAGGTCAATTGCTCAGAGCATTTCTCAGAGATCTGACAATTTTCTAAATTGTCCATCATCTTTAAAGGTTCTTTGATTGCAACGCTCAGCTGAAGACATAGATGGCCATAAGATGGCTGCAAATCAGATGTTCCTACATCAGTTTCACTTGGACATCTGTTGGACGAGATCAGGTTTTGGTAAGGGGAGAGAAAATATCTATGAATATCAGTTTTATGTTCACAAGGAAGGAGAATCTTTTCAATTTTTTTTAAGCAACAAGTCAATTTTTATCTGATAACAGCAGATGGTTATTTAAAAAAAATACATGCAAAAGAAGCTGAAAATATACATATTAGGCTTCTTTTTAAGCAAATAGAAAGTTACTAGTATTGGAGTATTGAAGGTGATATTGAAGCACTATTGAATGCTTATTTAACACTGCTAGTGATTTCTATTGTTTTTATTATCTATTTGTAGAACTGGTGTAGGCTACTTTCAGCCATGTGTTAGACACTAAATTTCCACTAATCAGTTGAATTCAGTTCTTCATCACAATGCAGGCACTAAGCAGACCAAGGACCAAGTGAATAACTTAGCTGCTGGTAACATATACAAATCTCCCTGATATAATATTACTTTGAAGAGGGGAGTAACACACTCTCTAACAGCAATATTTTGTCCAGAAAACACAAAACTGACATGAGAGGATAAGATAGTAAAGCAGGAGACACTAAGGAGGGAAGACCAAGACTCTGCTTTCAGTGTTCTATTTTCCTCAGTTACCTGCTGAAGACTGGGGAATTCATTTCAAGAAATTCAAAGGAAACCACAAAGAAATCTGAAGAGCTAACTACAAAACAAGGAAGAGGCAGAAACAGGGGTGTATTTATTTGTGCATTTTTGCACATCTAACTTCAAACAAAAACTGTAGATAAAGCAAAAAAATCACACTCCACAACCAAACAAAATTATTAGTTGTTCACAGATCTGAAATAATCTTTTGAGCCAAAAGTAGCTAATCCTTTTATTTAAACTGCTTCATTTTCAGACATATGAACAAACTACTGAAATTAAGCTTTGAAAGTCCCTTTTTGCTTAAACTGAATATGACTTTCTACACTGGAATAAAAAGTTCACAAAAAATATGTTCCAAATGCAGCAAATAGTGTTGTTTGCTCTGACACCACACATTGTTTTACACCACGTGGAGTGCAGCAAACATATATCATCCTGGTCTACAGTTTTCACATCTAAACGTACTCCCAGACTCAGATTGCAGGCAGACAGGGAACACCATCACACATTTCTAGCAGTGAAAAGAAAATTGCAAGAAATCTCTCCTTCCTCCTTACATCTTCAGGCAATTGTCATCTGCTGGGATTCAGGGATTCTGCCCATGCTGCTGAAGTGAATATGTGACAGAAGGAAAGCAGAGGAAAAATTTATAATGTATTTATAAAGTTTTGGACTGCAATGGAATTTTTTTTTTTCAGAAGTCATTTGCTGAAGTAAGGGCACGCTGAAAAATATGAGGTATCAAAGTGTCTTATGCACAATTTAAAGAATTGTTTTTCACATTTCCATCCTTTAACTTTTTATCTTGAGTTGCTTGTTTTTCAAAGAGAAAGTTACTGGATGAAATGAGAGAGGATTTTATGTCAGAAAATGGGAGTGGTGAAGAGTTGTGTTTGTTTTTCCTGGAATGTGTAATTAATTTTGAAGGTTTAGTAATGTTGAAGTTTATTAGGAAGGTTTGTCAAACAATCTCATTACAGGAAATATTGCAGAGTATCTTTATCTGAACAATGACATTGATCTTCCCCATGTCAATATTCATTCAGGCAAAATATTACATTTTTGCAGAATATGAATTGATTGAAAATGTTATGGTAGCTTTATGGAAACTTCCTTTTCAGCTCCTCTCTGATATGTTGAAAGGAGAGCTCGTTTTTCCTTTGTCACAAGAGTATTGGAAGCGAAAGGCCCATGACACAGGAACCTCAAAACAGGAGTGACAGCTGCATAAGAAGCACCCATTTAGCTATGATGTGATCCACCACTATGGACAACGCATAACAGTGACTTCAGTCTGAACAACTGTGTATTAAGGGGATAACAACGAGAAATGAAGGTGTGAAGGGAGAAAAATTAAAAATCTTAAATGGCCCGTGGGTAGGAAGAGCTGTAGGAAGACATGTAGCTAATTAGACATAACAAGCTCTCTTATTGCCTCCTAGCCTTGCCGGAATTACCTCACTTTTACTGCAGGCTAAGAACATGGACTTGGATGGTTTCCGTGGCAACTTGTTCATATATCTCTTCATATACCCTGTTGGCAAGTTCTTTGTTTGGGGAGCATTTTCTTTGGATAACCCTTCCATGTTTGCTGCCCCTGAGCTTTGATTTGTAATCAGAACACTGACCACCTTAAAGTAGGCAAAGTAAGAACTAACAGCTGGCAGAATCTTAACTTTTTGTTATATAGCCCTAAACTTTCTTGCCTACATCCCCAAGGAATGTTGGATACTTTACTCACAGAAACTTAAGCAATGGTGATGCCTGAGGGTGTAATCAGAGGGGTTTTTTTTCTACATTTTTTTTTTTTTTTTACTGAAGTTAAACAGGGATGCCTCTTCTTGTTTTTGCCACAAAGAAAAGAATATAGTGAAGGGAGAAGAGAGAAGCAGAAGAGCAAAGGTGGAAGGATGGTGGAGGGTTGAAAGACAGATTATATCTTCATTATGCTAGCTTGGGGGTAGAATGAGTAAACAGACTCTTAACAAACAGAATGGAAGAAATCCCTTGCTAGAAGCATCAGTTTAAACCTCTTCTACCCATGGTGTATCCTTCCAATTATGCAGATATTCTTGATGTATAAAAGCTGTTGTATTAATACACCCTGTGAGTCCAAATCATGACTATAACTCATATTCTTATCCAGAGCAGTAGACTTTTCAGTCCACCACTGATAAAGCTGCAGCTCAGTTTACCCAGCAGTGTGTGTGAAAGTGCATCTACACACCTAAACAAACATACACAGCAAACCCTGCTGGGACCAGGTCGAGCCTCTCTAATACACCTGACAGAAAGTTTGGCCCTACAGCAAAACTTGGGTGTGGGTGTTGACAAAACACTGCTCTAAAGAGCCCCTTTCAGTACATCCAACATCAGCCCCTCTGCAGTTTGGGAATGGTTTCTGGCATTTATTTATTTCCTGTGTTTCAGTCAGATAACTCAGTGGAACCTGCGGTCTGGCCAGACTCTGGAAATTGCAGTGAAAAGGTGAAAATGCAGCACGGGTAATATAGATGTCACAAGCCAGGATGTCCTGTCTTTTCTCAAGGTTTTCAGAATTTTTTACGAGGAAAAAAGTGGTGTGTCATAACTTCGGGGATAGGCAACGTGGTGGACTGCTGCTTCTGCATCTCTGCAGACAAAAGATTACAAACAACAGAAAAGACTGAAAATGAAAGACAGGAAGCAGATAACACATAACTTATGATAAATACATTAATAACACTGTGGGGAAAATAATGGATTAAAACATGAAGAGTATTAAGAGCTGAGGAGAAGAAAGACGTGGTTTCTCAGGAGCAAGGTATCTGTCTCATTAAATATTAACAGTATTTTGTCACTGGTAATGAAGGTGGCTGGTACGTAAATCTGGAGCTTTTGCAGATTGACATCCATGCCTGAGTGAGCAACATCACAGCTCAGAGCGTGGATTGGAATTCTCAGGATGATCACAGAATGGTTTGGGTCGGAAAGAACCTCAAAGATCATCTCATTCAACCTCCCTGCCATGGGCAGAGACACCTTCTACTAGACCAGGTTACTCAGAGCCCTGTCCAGCCTGGCCTTGAACACTTCCAGGGATGGGGAAGCTAAAATTTCTCAGGGCATCCAGCAGCTCCACATCCTTCTTACACTGGGAACCCCAGAGCTGGATGTAGTTCTCTGGATGGCTTCTTCCCAGAGTGGAGTAGAGGGGGGGAATCACCTTCTTCAACCTTCTGATCACACTAGTTTGGGTGCACCCCAGGGCACAGGGAATTTCTGGGCTACCAGCACACATTGCTGGGTCGTGTAGAGCTTCTCATCAACCAGCACCCCCAAGTCTTCTCCACTGGTCTGCTCTCAATTCATTCTCTGCCCAGCCTGTACTTGTGCTTGGGATGGCCCCACCCCAAGTGCAGAGCCTTGTACTTGGCCTTGTTAAACTTCATAAAGCTCACACAGGCTTTCCAGATCCCCCTGGATGGCCCATCGCTTCCCTCTGGTGTGTGACTGCACCACACAGCTCACTATCACTGGCAAACTTGAAACATCCTTACCCATCCACACAGGTATAACAGTGACAAAGACAGAAAATAACTCATATGATTTCTCTCAGGAAGCTTGCTTACTATTTCCTAATGGCTATTTTTTATTTTCTTAAATACATAAATAAGCCTAGGTTTGGGGGAATAAAATTGCTGGTAGTAAAAGTAACAGCTGGTGAAAACCAGTAAGTGCTTGAAGCCTTAGCAGTTGCTGTCACTAGCAATTCAGGACATGTTATCACCCCATTATTTTTTTACCTATAGAAATAAAATGAGTGTTATTAAATGGCTTAGGAAACGACAACTGCCTGTGGTAAAGTTTCGTTGTGTGCAATGGAAGGAATATTAATAAGATGATAAGTATAATATCTTTGAGAAAAAATGTGGAAAAGTAAATGTAGATCCCACGTCAGAGAGAAGAGGCAGTTGCTATGGATGACACAAATTTTTCAAGGTGGAATTAAATATTTTCTACTGAAAGATGTGTAGAAATCAGAGAATCGTTGCACGGTTTAGGGTAGAAGAGATCTCTCTAGGTTATCTTAGTGGGTCCACCAGGAGCAGATCACTCATGACATATTCAGCCAAATTTTGAACACCTGCAAGGAAGTAAATCTCCCAGCTTATCTGGGTGCTTCTTCCACTGTTTGACTACTCTCATAGCAAAAAAAAAAAAAAATCAAAACAAAACAAATCCCTTAAAATTACACATGCTTTCTCGTGCTGCAAATGTTGTGGGGTTTTTGGTTTGGTTTGGTTTGGTTTTTTTAGTTATTATTTCTTCTTGTCGTTTCACTGTATAACTCTAATAAAAATCTGGTTTTGTTTTCATTCCAATATGAAGGTGATTCCCTTCAATTCATCAGGCTCAACAAATCCACAAGCTCAGCCTCTACTGTTATTCTTTTGTGCTCCAACCCCAGGACAATCTTGGGGATTTGTGCTGTAAAGCCCTAAACAGACACAGTGCTCCAGATACATTCCCACAAATGCTGAAAAAATGTCCAAAGATCACTTCCTTGGACCTGCTGGCTGCAATTTTACTAATACAACCCAGGAATCACCGCCTTTGTTGTAAGGGGATGTAGGTTTCATGGTCAGCTCATCCACCAGGACTTTCATGTCCTCTTCTGAAATGCTGTCTCCTCTCCTGCAGTGCCCAAGGGGTACTCCTGCATCCCAGGTGTCCATCCCAGTTGCACATTTAATATTTCCTTTTGCTGAACTTGATGCACCTCCTGTCAGACCATTTCTCCAGTCTGACAATGTCCTCTTGTTTGTGTTCCTTTATACCAGTGTATACCACACCTGCCAGTGTATCAACCATCCCTCTCAGTTATGTCCCATTTATGAAGGTATTTCCCATCTCAGCATTCAGTTGTTAATACTTATATTCAAAATGCTGCCTTGAAATTGACATCCATGGAATGCCACTAGTAATTCACTGCTATCTGGACTTTCTACTGCTCATCACAACCCTTTCAGGGTGGTTATCCAGCTAATTAATTCCCATCCACCTTTAGTCTACCTTTCCAAACCCTACCTCACTTGTTTGGCTGCAAGGACACTGTGTGAGACTGAGTTGAAAGCCTTGTCATAGTTGAAAGTAAACCTAATCCACTTCTTTCATCCACAGAGTCACTTGTCTGAAGACCATCACAGAACTAAGCTTCTCAGGCATGATTTACCCTTGGTAAATTCATGCCAGCTGTTCCCAGGCAATTTCTTATCCTTCATGTTCCTGGACACGGAATTTTGGGAGGGTTGCTTCACAAACACATCATATATTTCTTCTAAAGGTAACTAGTACTGAAAACATTTACCAGCATAATTGACTTAGCTTCAAACTGCTTATCTCAGGTAAACTGAGTGTACACTCACCAGCTGATCCCTATCACTTCAACCTCACTGAAACTTCTTCCAAGGCTGCTCAAAGAATGTACATGAAAATGTAGCTGATGAGTCGAGATGAACATAACAAGAGATAACACTGTCCCATGTGGGTAAATATAGGTAGAATTTTTTGATAAAAAGACTTTAGACCACAACTTGAATTTTTCTGCCTGCTGGATTTCTGCTTTACCTTTTTCTGTTTTTTTTTCGTTCATTTGCTTTTCTCACCACTTTTCATGTTTTAAAAGCTTGATTAGCTACTTCCAACCCTTTTTCTTAACAGTATTTTATCAAAAAGAGTGCAAATCCAAAGTAGATCACATATTAGCAAGTAGGACAGGCCTTGATAATATGAAAGAGAAGGCCTTACGGCCTGAAACAATGAAAAAGAGAAGTACTCAACTCTCAAGCCGTATGGGCATGAGCAAAGAAAGCAAAATTACTGAAGTAAATGGAAAAATTTCTGCTGCATCTCAGTTCAGACCCTAAAGAAACAGTCTGATAACAAGCAGCCATCCATCTCTGAACCGGTGTTACACCTGAGTATACCAAATAAAGCAGTAGGAGGAGGGGAGCAGTGAAAGAAAGGAACACCTTAGACCACAGATGGCTTAAAATGATCCAAGAGAACATTTGACTTTAATCCAGAATGACTACACCTTCCCTTAGACAGCTTTAGACACTGAGACCCACCCGTGAAAAAGATGTGGTTTGCTGCTGCTTCCCTATGTAGATGTGACATTTACGACCATGGTTGTCTTTCTTCTAGTGTCTCTAGTGAAAGGTGAACTGTTTTGATCTATACGCAATACTATTTTCATTCCAGAGCATACACTGATCTTTGCACTCCATAATGGTGGGACACACTGCAGGCTGCAGAAAAGCTGTACCTACAGGATGAGTAAACAGCTTAAACAAAAATTACACTACTGCTCATCTGCAATGGGATTTAAGATTTTTCAATTTCTTTGGTCTTCCAAGGATTAGGTGTCTGATATTGACTCACTTTCTTTTCTTTTATTAGTGTTCTCTGCATTTGTAAGCCACGTAGTCCTGTGAAATCAATAAGATTACTCATAGCAAATACAAATCTTTAACTCTGCCCATCAGTTGTACAAGTTCTCTGGTCTTGGGTAAGGATCTCTGTCCTTTCAGCTTTCTTGGGTACAACTGAAAAAAAATAGGTTTTCTGAGCTGGTTGTCAGCCTGTTGAATGCACTGATAACAGGAGACAGAGAGGTATATTTCAGTGACACTTCACCTGCCTAAGTGTGCTTGGTCCTTGTGTGAGCACATGGATGGAGAAAAGAGGAGAAGACAGGACAGAGCAGGGCAGAAGTGGAGTCCTGAAGCTTCTATACTGTCATAAATTAATCAGTAATCATTACCTAACTTCTAGGCGTAGTATTTTCCTTACCAGAAAATTTCCATTAGATGTTTTTCCCTCAATGTCCTTTATTTTAAATAGTTCTTCCTCACAATTCGTTATGTTCCTTTGCTTCTTATCAGCATATGCATGCTCTTTTATCACAACTCTGCTTTCATTTAGGCTGAAGAAATTAAATTGTCTCTAATTTTCCCTGATAGGACCAGCCTGATACACATGCTCTACATCTGTTCCAATTTGAACTTGTCGTCATCACCCATAAGCAACTACAGCTAATCTTAACTTATATTTCACTTGTATCTTTTATAATACCTTCAATACTTCTATGGCCCTGATAAACAAATCACTCTGAATACCTCTTGAAGTGACATTTATTTTATACGCAATTGCGTGATGTTTGAAGTTTATAATCACCCTGCAAGTGCCTGATATATCCAAGATTTCTTTCCTGCCTTCCAGCTGATGTGTTATAGCAAACAGCCTTGCTATTAGTCCTTAAGGACATGACCTTGCACTTTTTACAATTGCATTTAATTCCACTTCTATCACTCCTCTGGGTCACACAGCTTTTCCTCTACAATAATCCTGTCTCTTCCAGATAGAAAATGCTTCCACTTTGTGTTATCAGCAAATTGTGTTAGTACGCTCCTGCATTTTTATGCCTGGGTCATTAATGAAAACGTTAAAGATCAGCAAATTGAAGGGTAATACCTAATATTCTTAGGTGGTAGATCCAGTTCTAACTGGTGGGGTCGGAACCAAATCCCCCTCTTTTTAAATGTTACTTACATTTAAGTGTGTGTGTGGTTTTATAGTGCGCAATCCAGCTGTCATAATTTTTTTGCCAGTAAATCACCCTTCTCTGTTGGCCCATCTCAACTAACCCATCTGTTACGGTTGTACAGAACATGGTGGAGAAAAGGCTGATTTATGAAATGCTGGATGATTGTCCCTGTTTTTATTAATGTGTGATAATAACTTCCCAGCTACATCGAGTGAAAATAGACTAATGGCATAGCCTTCCATGTGAAAATACTGAGTTGACAGAGACTAAATGCTCGATGGCAAGGAGCCATAAAGCTGTGCTGCTCCAGACACCCCACTCTGTGAATAGCCCTGCATTTGGCTCCCAGCACGATGGGGAGCCCTGGTTCATGACCCACACTGCTGGGCAACACAGCTTTAATTCCAATAATCCAACTCCTTGCGGCTTCTATATGAATTAACTGCACAGGCTTGCCATTTTTTGGAGATGGGGATGGAGCAGATGGGGACTTGTACAGGCCAAACTGTTGAAAGTCAATTGTAAGGGGTGGGGGTTGGGGGTGAGGGGGTTGGTGGGGAAAAAGGAAAGAAAAAAAAAGAGGAAGGAAAAAAAAAGTAAAAAAAAATCCATGAAATACAACCCTTTGGTTCGTGTGCTTTGTGTTGCCACCTGCCAACCCCAGGCCTTCTGATCTCCTCTCAGTGAACCGTAGAGGCAGCAGTAGGAAAGATCAGATATACGCTCAGGGCAATCTGTCAGAAACTACTCTGTCACATTCCCCGGCACTAAAACCCACAGAAATAAAAAAACCTCCATGTGTTTAAGACTGCAACTGCCCCACAACTCTTTTAACACAAAAGAGAAAGCCCTGTCCTGGCTTTTTTTTTTTTTTTTTTAACATCAGTAAAATATTAGCATTTATAGTTTTTTATCTCCCTAAAGCATCTGTACTGTGTTTGTTTGCCTCTGGCAACACAGTTGTAATGTCATTCTCATGAGATTACACTGAATTCCATTATACAATAAATGATATAAAAAATGGCAGAACAAACCAACAGATAAATCCAACAACTACCATATAAGTCATTTAAATATATTATTTGTCCATGTTTGACCACACTGTCAGCCATATCTGGGCCATGATTTGGCTATACTTTGTTTCTATTAAGAGGTGAGACAGATAAATAGTTTATGTGTTTGTCTTTTTATAAACTAAATGCTGAGTTATTTTTTTAAAGGTATATTTAAGTATGCATAGACTGTCCTTGAAGTGAAAAATTTTTTTGTTCCATAACACTTCCATGTATCACATAGAATATGCTGCACATCACATCTCCTTTCAAGTTCAAAGTGCTCTATAGACATCCAATTAAGTTTTATATCAACCCGTTATATGGTGTAATCTTATGATGCTTGTCAAATCCACTGATAAGCCTCCAAAGAGTATTTGTAATATTACTAGAGGATTGAATAGAAGGTAATAAAATATTTTTTCGATCTGTACTGTCATCTTCAGAAAAGATTTAACTAAGCATTCCAGATGAAACGGTGACCACCATACAAAATCACAGTACAGTGTTATACAGAGTTAACAGATTCCCCATGTTTATATTTAGCCCTTTGGGTGGACAACCTATCTACCCTACCATGTTCTACAGGGGGGCTATTTTCTTTTCATTCAAGTCTCACTTTGCACGGGTCACCCACAGGAAAAAACTTGGCATTTCGTCTGAGTCTGTGCAAATGAAACCACCATGTGCTGGCAGAATTTGGCAGAGCTAGGCAGTTTTTTGTTGGAGGGAATCGAAGCATTATAATGAGGTCAGGGCTGAAATGTACTGGCAAGGCTCTGTGTCAGGATGTTTTCACAGCATTTCTACAAACTATGCTTGAGTGCAGATGATTCAGAGGGTTTCAGCTCTTCCAAAAGGCCTACATGTGCTCACATCTTCTGAAGGGTAAGTTTAAAAACAAACACCCAAGAAATGAGATCTCTTTGGCAGGCCTTGCTACACAACACTGTTCCACGGTGCACAGAGATTCGTGAATGTACTCATTGACCAGTCTCCCTAAAATAGTCCCACTAATGTAATTTCTTTCATTTTGTGCTACAAAGTAGCAGGTTGTTAAAATAATTATCAAGTCTAGCAATTCTTCTGAACACCATGGCCTCTGAATAATGTAGTTGCTTCATCAAATTTATGTGAGGTGAATTCAGTTCTGTGAGGATATCACTGCAATTCCTGCTCATTATTGAAAAAAAATTTAACATATATTTTGAAGTGTTACATTCCTTTCTTTTTTTTTTTTTTTTTTTTTAATCTCCGTGTCTGGCCAATACTTTCAAAATTGACCATTTTGGGTATCTCAATTGTTTGTCTGGTGAACATCTGACAGGTCCTAATTTTCAAAGCTGAGGTGCTACAGCCTTTCCTAGATACAAGATGGTTTCTAAATATTCTCTGGAAAAAAATCTCACATGGATTTTTTCCTCTCTTTTAGTCATCAGTGACTTTTTACTCGCACTACAATTGTATTATTGACCTGTAATACTTAGAGTGAGGCCAACAAGAAGTACTTTTGAAAATCAACCTGCATATCACACATACATCATCATCAGAGTCACTTTAAAATCAATGACACTCATCAGTCACCCACAGGAAAACTAATCAACCAGCCAAAGGTCAAAAAGACACCCAGATTTATTTGGCCATGTGGTGTCACACATATTGCCGAAAAACCCAACAAAATTAAGCAATTAGGTAGCAATATTAAGTCTTTTTTTTTCTGAAAAGGCTTAAGCTTTGACATGCTTTCTTTTTATTTTGTGCTGAAGAGTGCAAGACTGCATTACACAGGAGAGTGTTTTTATGGGCCTGTTCTTCCACCCCCCACCCCCCCAGCCCCTCAGATCTTTTTAGGCATGCTGCACTAGGAAAAAAAAAAGAAGTAGAGTATTTTAGAGGTAGTGTAGATCCTATCTGGCTCTGGTGAGTTCTCCTAACATAGAAACATGTCGCCCTCCATTTCCCATTGCAGGTAATTGTGGTTATCAGATAAAGCAGTCATCAAAAGGTATTTTATGAACCATTGTGCTTATGGAAAGTGAGCTGCTGCTTTGTCACTGAAAAAAAAAAAAAATCTGAATTATCCATTTTATATAGTCAGTGAGAGCAAGTTTCTTCACAGTCTGTAGATTCTGCTTTCTAAGACTTGCAAATAGCTCCTTCAAAGCAAAAACCTCCATTCTACAAAGGAAAATGTGGTGAATTTGGACCTCTATGACCGTGCTTGCAGCAGTAACAATAATGATCCCAGTAAGTAGCTCTTTCCACTGTCACACTTAGCTATTTTAGACTCATTAGGCCTCACATAGAACCTATTCATTTACTATGCGTGCCTCTATTCAAAGATTAGAAATAGAGTTGCAAACACACTTATAATCTGCTTCGGTATCTTTCTCATTATCAGAGTCTCAAATGCTCATGGTACATAGACTTAAAAATATATGTTATTTATAGACTTTAAAATAGAATTAACTAATCAGACCTCCTCCAGAGTAACTCAAAGGCTGTAGAGTTCCATTAGTCTCAGTACTTTGTGTTAAAAACCACCTGCATAGAAGGAAGTGGAGAAGAGGTGAAGTTTCTGTGATGACATGCTGCAGTGGCCAAGCACTTCTGAAAGGGCTGAGCCTACTCTCAAATATGAATGGACTTCAATTGCAATTTAAATCAGCTCCCAGGCATTGCTGCTTGTTTCAATACTGTCTGTAGTAAAGATGAGCACAGATTTTGCCCACATTCTATTCCCCCTGGGGTATTTAAACTCTGAATGCAACCCACCTCCCAGCCTTCTGTTTAATAAGGCAAATAAGCTGAGGTCTTTTAAGTCACTCATGGTAGTGTGTGTCCTCCAGGCCTCATCCCTGGGATGCTACTTATTTTATTTTATGAAAACAAACAAACAAACAAACAAACAAACAAAACCCAACCTTTTTTTATTTTTTTTTATTATTATTATTTTTATTTTTATTTTTAGTCCATTCTGGTTCCACGCAGTGCAATATAGAAGCTGTTCTAGCAGTCAAAAAAAAACAACCCAAAACCAGACAGAGAGTAGTACTGGAAAACTAGAGTAAAGACAACTCGTTTCTAAAGCAAAGCACAATGTGAAAATGGATAGATCTTTTATTGGAGCAGTGTCTGAAGACTGTACCAGTTGGTACTGTTGGGTTAGACTTCATACTACCTAATCAGACACAGCATAGATATTGACCAAGAGTCTACAAAGGCCAAGGAAAAGAAAGCTGAGCTAGAATAAGACACAAAGAGGAAAAATGTCCAGCTTAACTCACAGGAAAAGGTCTATATGAAGACTGAGAATAAAAAAAAAAAATAATTCTTCTGACTCCTTCTGTATTGTCCCTCCTGCTTCTATATTTCTTTAAATTAATTTATAAGTGTGTTCTATAAACACACTTATAAATTATCCCAGGCATCACACTGATGCCTGGGATAGAGATCTCTTTAGCTCAATCACTGTGCTGGAGTATGGTTCTTTGTGTTTTTCTAGTGTCTGTATCTGATTTTGGTCTCAGATCTGCTGTCTTTGACTGGCCTTGGACATATTCTCTGCATGTCCCTGAACCACAAATGAGGAGAGCACAGAAAGGGCAGTGGTGATTGACTCTCCCTCTTCACCAAGGCCAGCATCTTCTCTGCAGTAGTAGCCAGCTGATATCAGAAGAGGACCTGGAAACTCCATATTAAAAACATAGGATGTATTAAAACACACTTCGTTACGTGAGGGGTTTTGTTCATTTTTCTACATAATGTGCAATATACAGATGGCTTCTGAAGACTGCACTGGACCTTTCCTGCCTTTAGCCTGCTACCTAAATTGTGCAGTGTGGGAATTCCCTACTATGTGAGAAAACAGCCTTTAGGTAAAAGACTAATTCACTTTCACCCAGCAAGCACAGTTAAAGTAATAATTGTTTTGGAAAATACCTGTTAACGCACTCACTCCGTGGCTGCTTAGTGAGTAGGTGGAGAGGACTTCATGAAACAGCTTGTAATTTGACAGTATACTCATTATAAAAACCTTTCAAATGGCAAGGATGGCAGGCATTTATTGTTAATGCCTGACTACAGATGTTACATCCAGAGACTACGTCAGGGAGCCCCTGAGGCAGGGAACAAATTGTGTTGACCATTTATTGTCTTGTGTAGGCTGTTTGTTAGATAAGTTTTTTTGTTTGAGAAGTTAATTATCCAGTATAAATCTATCTCAATAAATAAAATAGAAGAGAGACCTTTCTCTAACCCTAAATTTATACAGCTAAACTCTCTCTGTACCTTAAAGAAAGCTCCCCTTGTCTATAAGACCTAGCTGTCATAGCCTATAGCCTTACCTTCCTCCAAATCACCTATAGATATCATACTGGGAGTGGTTATTACAATGCATCAATGTTTCTGAGTGGTCATGCTCACTGTTAAACAGCATAACTATCTATGGATCAGTGCTTGAGCCTTTTCCTTGACTCTAACCATTAATGAATGTCAGAAGAGATCTTGGACCAGCCTCTGTGTCATTAGACTTCTGCAGGAAGGACACTGACCTGTTGGACTGAGTGCAGGGGAGTGCACCAAGATGATCAGAGGGATGGAACACTGCTCCTATGAGGAAAAGCTGAAAGAACTGGGACTGCTATAAGGAAAGACTGAGAGAATTGGAACTGTCCAACTTGTAAAAGAGAAAGTTTTGGGGTGGCATAATTACATCATTCCAGTACCTGAGGAGAGACTACAAGAAAGATGGAGAAAGACTATTTGCAAGAGCATGTGGTATCAGAAAAAGGAGGAATGGCTTCAGAGGAGGTTTAGATTATATTTAGGAAGATATTCTTTAATGTGATGGTTGTGAGGAACTGAAACTTGATGCCAAGAGAAGTGGTGGCTCCCCCATCCCTGGAAATGTCCAAAGCCAGGTTGGACCTGGCCTAGTGAAGCTCTCCCTACCCATGGCAGAGGATTGTCTTCAAGGTCCCTTCTCTGTGTCTACCAAAGTGCAGTCACACAACCTTGCCACCAGAGATACCTACAAATCCTACAAAAACTTGCCTCCAGACATACCTAAAAAAACCCAAACCTACAAATAGTTGACGTGTTGTTAAACCACCCTCAAAAATCGCCTTCCCCACTTGCAGAAGAGTCTGAGGGACAGGGTGTCTCCCTGCCTCAACGACCTCACTACAAACAGGATATATTTCTGTCCAAGTCTTATATGTGCCATGGAATGCCTTGGATTTTGGGTGGATTTACTGTAGTTTGTTACTGTACTTGCTGCTCAGGTCTGCTGTCAGCAAGCAGGGACAAATAAGAGCTGCAGACACCAGGATGATTCGTGGTGATGTGCAGACTCACCTATTAAACCAGGCAGAGGTCTCTGTGAAGAATGTCTTCCACTCAGGAGACCTAGTTATAGCATGGTTGTTGTTATTTATTATTATTACTATCTCTGTTATTATTCCTATTTAATATAATAATTTATTTAATTAAAAGCAGAGGCAGTAACTTTTGTGGAAGTGACTGTAGACACTACCACAGGCTTTGTTTCTGCCAAGGAAGTTTCTGTTCCTGGTGCTTGCAATTATGAAGCACATCCTTGCTTTGAGTCTACAGCATTTTTTCTTACTCCTGGTACACAGTATCAGCTTTTCCCCCTGCTCAATACAGCCTTCTTACAAAGTATTTTTGTCTTATCCTTACCTCTTCATATAAAAACAGGTACTGAAGGCTCAGGGATGTGTATTTTACAGCTACAGTAGATTTGATGGGTGCTGTAAGAGATCCATTTAACATATGAGTCTGAGCAACCAATATTCAATAAAGCTGATAGAATTATTATTTGTTGCACTTTTACTACGGGAAAATGTTTCACAATGTGCAATATAACCTGATTCATATCCTGCCATTTATCAAGAGACATCTTCATATTAGACCCTGTTAACCAGAAAATAAACCTTTTTTTTCCCCCAGTTTATGAGAAGTGAAACATGATAAATAATAATGGGAGAAATAACTGTCAAGCAATTTACAAATGATATGTTGTGAAAATATGGCACCTTGATAGTTTCTCCTAGGAAGACATATGCTGCAACAATACCATGATTCAGAAGGTGCTTCGCTTATTGCGGATAAAGTGATTGTGTGTGGACAAATATCAGCTTAAAGCTCAAGTTCACAGAGTCACAGAATGGGTGAGGTTGGGAGGGATCACAGTGGGTTATCTGGTTTAGCCTCCCTGCACAAGCAGGGTCATCCCTGTGCTGTCAATCCAGAGCACACAGCTCCTCTGAGACCTCCCTGCAGACACTGAGTCCCCTCTCACTCCTCTCTTCGTGAGACTTAACAGGTCCAGCTCCCTCAGCCTTTCCTCATCACAGAGGTGTTCCAGTCCTTTAATTATCTTTGTAGCTCTCCACTGGATCCACCCCAGGAGCTCCATGTCTCCCTTGTTCTGGAACCCAATACTGGACAAAGCACTCCAGAGGCGGCCTCACTATGGCTCATGAGTCTAATGCCAAACATGATGTCAAAATCATAGCACCAAGCATAGGTACCTACTCGTGTTAGGCAGCCAAGAAAAGTTGTGCAGAGATGTCAGGAGATGGCTGTTGGCAGCATTGGGAACCTTTGTAGTCTAAAGGTTTCTGAAGACTTCAATATGCAGAAGCCACCCCAAGTGCAGCTGTGTGCCATGACACTGCCTCCCATCTCAGTGCATTTTGCACTGGAAAAGTGATGCTTACCCAGCACAGAGTGCTTGGGAAGCAATATTAGAACTTTTCCTCTGCATCAGAATAATAAATAAAAAAAAAAAAAAAAAAATTTGCTTCACCCCAGATTACAGGAATTGAACATGTCCACCCCTATTTCTACCTCAAAGAGACATTGTGAGAGAGAGAGAAAGAGAGAGACAGAACCTTACTCTGGACACCTAGTCAAACTATACAAGATTTTTTTTTTTCCTTAATAATTAAAAATAATTAAGAAAATTATTAAAATAAATGAAACATGAAGAATGTCAGTAAAAAAAAAATGTACATTTAGGCTGTGTTTTGAATTATCTGCACAAGATTCAGGTAATAGAAGTCTCAAACAGGTCACTTGACTATAACAGTACTAAGAAGACCCTAAGAATTTTTGTATGTTTATTACAAAGATGCATTCTTCTGGAATTTTTCAAACAAGCTTTAGACACACAGATACACACACACACACCTTCAGGAGGAGAGAGGGAGGGAGAGACACAAGGTGAAAAGTGACGTAATGAAAGAGTAACTAAAGAGAGAGCAATTTGGGGCTTGCTGAAGTGTTGGAGGTTGTGGTTTGTATCTGTTGATTGCTTCCACAGAACCCAAGAAGAGTGTAAGAAATAGCTCTTCTTCTGCCTTGTTTAGTGGTAATTTTCAAACCACACTGAGGATAACTTGAGTTTCCCAAAGCACAAGATGATCTTGACAATTTACACTTACAAAAAAGCTCTATGACCTGAAAGCACAACAACAAAATTAGAATCTTATTATAGGCTTGGGACCAGTTTGGGGTGTAATACTATTATATAAATTCTCTTCTCCGCAGGATAACAGTGAACTAAGAAAATATTACCTATTGTCTTCAAGATTGCACTACAGCAGAAAGAAGAATAAAAACCCAAACCAGCAAAATTGTGGCTAAAGCCTTAATAGAGAGTAAGAATTCACATAGGTTTCATTACCAGTAATTCAGTATATTAAGTAAAAAGTGCTTAGATGATGAAGAAAAAAAACCAAAAAACAACTAATTCCAATTTCTGGATTCTCAACCTGGTATTTAAATGTTTTAATTTAAATTGTTGCTGTTATTTTGTTTATCTTTCTGAATGTCTCATTTTCATTTTACATTTAAACTTCCATATTTCTGCCTCACACATGGCAGGTTATTTCTGCGCCTTAGAGCCGACCACAAATTGAACCTCAGAGAACTCTTGAAGTACAGGATGTTTATATTATATCTCAGCTAGGGACCGAAAATTGAGAATATCCTTGATCCAGAGTACACACAAAATGCAAAGATCTGTTCTCATTCCACAGACTTCAAGGATTTAACTAAGTTAATAGTATAATCAGTTTCTGCTGCCTGTACAGTTAACAAAAGGTAACAGTCAATTCACCTCACATCTCAACTGCACCTTGCAGGACTCAGGCTTCCCTTGTGCTGATGAGGAAGGCACAGTGACTTCAGTCTAAATTATATACAATTATCTCAAAAAATTACCTAATCTAGGCTGGAGTTCATCTCTATTTATACCTTTATGAACACTCACAAAAATATCGTTGTCATATGATGAAATATCAAATCAGATTTATTCACCTAGTCCATAAATAGGTGGCTTTGCATTTCTCAGGTTATTATATCTGAAAAGAGGAATTCCACTTGTCTTTCTGAAACATATCTGAATAGAAAAATGGGAAAGGCAAGGGAAGGAAAGGTTTGGGAAGGGGAGGCTTGGCAAGGGAAGGGAAGGTTTGGGAAGGTAAGGTTAGGGGAGGTTTGGGAAGGTTTGGGAAGGTTTGGAAAGGGAAGGTTTGGGAAGGTTTGGGAAGGGAAGGTTTGGGAAGGTTTGGGAAGGGAAGGTTTGGGAAGGTTTGGGAA
>JAWWES010000094.1:66890912-66911075 GCA_035583135.1 Lophotriccus pileatus
GGGTGTTTTCTTCAGGGAAATGTCCCAAGTCGTCATGAACTGTAGGATAAAGAAGCCGTATACCTCCTGTGTTATTCAGCTTAAACTGGATGTAGAAACCCCAGTGGTGTTGGAATAAGAGAAAATAAGTTTTCAGCAAAGAGCAGAGTCATGGCTTGCAGGATCACTTTCTGCTTTTCTAACAAATTTGCACAAAGAAACTCCATCAGGAATTAATCCATTTTCCACATAAAGTCTGGATTCCCACTGCACTATATTTTAGGGGAAAGCAGGACAGGTACTGAATGAGAAAACTTTCACTGAAGGAAATGAAGTCTAAAAGTAAGTGTTATGTCAAGAAAAGGATAAATTCAGGGCTCCGAAGAAGTCAGTTGCCAAATTTTGTAAATTATGACTTAACCAGCATAGCAGAGCTTTTTCTGCTCATTCTCACTGTCAAAGGACTCCAGCAGTAAGAGACACACTCCTGACTTTCATGCTGCATGAAGAGACCTACAATTTCAGTATTTACTAACCCTGTGAGTCTCTGCTTAAAAAAAAAGTGCCTGTGATTTTTTTCTCATTGTCCAGTATTTGTTCAAGATTTTGTTCTTATTCATGTGGTATTTTTACTTAATGTAGAACCTTTAGGACTAATATATTTGTGCTCTATTATGAACAACATGTTTCCTGTTTATTTATTAGCAGAGTATGCATCATGATAACTAAAAATATTGCTAAAACAAAGTCATAGTACTGTAAATTATTTCTGATGTACTCAGAAATTTCCATTAAACAAGGATTTCCATTAAACAAGGAGTTACTCTTGTAAATGAAACTATTTACAATACCAATTACTAACACTACTGTCTTATTTCAGATTATGTTAATCAGACAAAATTTAACTCAGTGTTATTCTCTGGTCTGGAAATCTAATTGAAATAATGGCCAGAAAATTCTTATTTCCCTTCCTTTTGAACCTATTTTAGAAGCTGCATGAAATTATATAACAATCACTGTATTAAGCAGGGAGATAATAACTGACATTTCAGATCTACTAATACATAGCTATAAATCAGATCATTTTATATCTCCACAGCTTGATTAGTCTGAAAAAATTCATTTGAAGCAGTGGTATTTTAATAATGATATTCATATTAAATTACTTTCTAAGCCTGGCCTCGTGCTAATGTTACTCTAAATCTTTTTTAATTTTTTAACTAGGGAGAAAACTGCACAGGAAAATATAAAAAAAGAAATCCTTAAGAACATCACGTAACTACAGTGTTGTAGTTTTTATGAATAAGGTACACACTTGTTTTGCTAGGCTGTCTGTGCTACTTTAAGCCTATTAAATATTTGGAACAGGTACTTCCCATTACACTGTGGAAATGCCAGGTGTGAATGACAGGTTCAGTTTAGGATAGCGGGCCTCTTTTTACTGACTTCAGTGGGGCTAGGATTTTTATCCATGAATTCAGCTTTTAGTTTCTTCTTGTTTTGACTTCATGTACAGCCAAGAGCAAGGGTTGATGTATGAGAAGCATTTGGACCGCATTAGCCTGAAGAAGTATCATTACACATCTAAATCATAACATCTTTCCCATTTCTTCATTGCTTTCAGGGGCTGTAATTTTCTGGCCATCTACAACAATATTAAATTGTTTTACCCTTCCTACATATGCACTTAGCAACTCAAATTCTGTCTCTGTGTTGAATAGTGGAGACATAGCCCAGTTTGAAACATATTTCCAGCCTATTCCTCATAAAAGTCTTTTTGCTATCTGGGAAAGGAATAAGCGAGTTTTACTTGCTTTATGTTATAGAGACTGAAAAGAAAAATTCCTATTATTTCTCAGTGAATATCATCATGGGAGATGTATCCTGATCAGTCTCCTCCAACAAGGCTAGAAGTATGTAGTACTTTTACCATTAAACATTATGTAGGAATTCTAACTGAAATTATTTTGTTGGGGTTTTTTTTAACTCCTAAAGTTTTTCAATATTTCTTCCAGGCTCTTTTTATGCTGTTTTTCTTTTCTCCAGGTATGTTTCACAGGATTAGGAAAGGGATGGGAGATAATGGTATTTCTAATCAAACACTGGGCTAAAGGAATCATACTAAATGTCTTAGTATGTATTTTCTTTAAAAGTCCTTGTTGAAAGCAAATAGATTGAAATCTACAAAACTGAAACTATTGGACGAATAAAATGCTCAGGCTGATTTTCAAGCTTTGCTGTATTCTTCTTCTTTACCAAATATTGAGCCTACAGATATCGGTTTTAAATACCCCTCTGATTAAGTAGTCTTCTTAACTTCATAAAAAATGTACAGAATGAATAAAATATCTTCAAAGCCAAATGAAGAATTGGACCAAAATATTTATTTCAGAGTTTAAAAAAAAAAAAAAAAAAAAAAAAGGCAAGAAAGCAAAGAGAACTAAATTTTCATTTTCACTGGCTTTTCACTGGCTTTAGAAAAATTGACCAAGAGTGAAAGAAAAGGACATGGAAATTTTTAAATGAATCATATATTTGTGGATATGGTAGTAACTCTTACTTTTATGGCAAATTAACATAAATGCTTTATATGCTATGGAAACATCATCAAAGGGACTTGCACTTCTCACCCAAAATATTTCTTTTTCTTTGATATACTATCTATTTAAGAAGAAAAATTACCAGTTTCAGAATACTTGGTTCCTAATTTAGTGACAGAATCTAAGGGAGGAAAATAGGATCAGTAATACCTGTCATGACTCAAAAACACATGATAACATCTGTCTCATTTTAATCCTTTTGCAGTTGAAAACTTTCCAGCCTCAAGGAGTCATGACAGCAGGTAATACATAGTCTACATTCATGTCTTCTTGCAACAGCCAAAGCCACACTGAAAAGAAATATTTTATTCAATTTTGAAGAGAGGTATCTTCTTTTAATGTTATATTTATTGAATACAGTGACTTAAAGGGAAAAGAATCAAAGGCATAATTTGAAGCCAGTGCTGAGGTTATCCAATCTGTGTTCCATTCAGAGGTAGCTAGAAGAGCAGATGCTCTTGGAAAATGATGTGGTACTTCAAACATCAGGGAAGTCTCAGAGGCATTGCAGTACAAACTGACCTACTATTCCACAGGCCTTTCTCAATGCCTTGGTTTTACTACCTTTTTTGGTACCCAGGACTACACTGACAATTAAGTCCTCTAGTGCTTCATGAAAGCATCAGAGTAGCTAAAACGGAAAACAATTTCTCCTCTTTGTCCCCTGTGCCCATCCCACGGGCATTATGGAAACTGTCCTTCCATGATGATTGAGAGGCATCTCAATATGAATTAAGCACCTGACATAATCATAAACTTTTTAAAAATTATATCTTAAGCTTATATATACATCTTTGAAAACACTTTCAGCTGGGAGTCTGAACCTTCTGTATGACAATTTTTAACAAGTGGTGCTGAAACATTTAGGTCACTTTGACATTTTTGTAAATATTAATAATGACTTAAAAAAACCTGGCACAATCGAAGTGAAATAAGTCACATTTTAGTCATAATGTCTTAGTGGGATACAACACTGAACTTCATGCCAATGACAACAACATTTTAAATGACATATGACATATATATTATATACTTTTTTTCTGATATACTAAAAATTCTCACTAGTATTTTTTTCTTCTTCTTATCTGAGTAGGAAAAAAAATTAAGATATACATTTAATACTTTGCTTATTTAGGTATTCAGCTGTGTATTGAATGGCAGCTAACTGATGCCATTCTGGATGCAGTACTTCTGAAAAAAAAATCTTGACATGTCTGACATAAATTAGTCATATAAAAGGCATCATTGCTAAACTGTCTGAACATAAAACAAAGTTCACTTAATATTGCTGAATGAGCTGATCAGGTGAAAGTCCTCTAGCTGACCTTATTCTATCAGTAAATGCAACTAGAAGAAGAATTATAGGGAGCCATCAAGAAAATTGCTATACACCTTTCATCTCAGCAGAAAGTGTACTCAATACAGGGTCTGGTGCTTCATTTTGGACAGGCAGTAGTAGCTTTAAAGTGAAAGGCAGTAGGTTTAGATTATAAGGAACAAATTCTTTACTGGGAGTGTGGTGAGGCCCTGGCACAGGCTGGCCACAGAAGCTTTGGCTGCTTCATCCCTGGGAGTGTTCAAGGTCAGGTCGGATGGGGCTTGCAGCAACCTGGTCTGGTGGAAGATATCCCTGCCCATGCCAGAGGGGTTGGATGTAGAAGATTTTTAAGGTCCCTTCCAACACAAACCATTCTATGACTCTGTGATTCTATTTTTGAGAGTGCTTGAAATCAACGGAGTGTTTGGCTGCATGGGAGTTATCACACTCTTTAGTACTTAACTGTACGAAACTCATAGTTAAGGTTGTATTGATATATTTACTAAAAAAATACTACATTTTTGGATGTATCCTTGTAGATGAAATGTCCAGCCTACAGCCGGATAAATACATCATGTGGTGGGTGAGCAACTGGCTCATGGGTTGAGCACAGAGGCTGACAGTGACTAGGGTGACGTCAGACTGGTGACCTGTGACCAGTGGGGTTCTGCAGGGCCCTGTGCTCTTCAACATCTTCATAAAACACTTGGACACAGGACTGGAAGGGACACTGAGCAAGTTTACAGATGTCACAAAACTTGGAGGAGCTGTTGACTGCCTCGAAGGCAGGGAGGCCCCGCAGAGAGACCTCGACAAATGGGAGGGCTGGGCAATCACCAACCATGGGAATTTCAACAAGGGAAGGCACTGAATTCTGTACCTGGGCTGGGGCAACCCTGGATGTATGGACAGACTGGGAATGAGAGGCTGGAAAGCAGTGCCAGGAAAGGGCCCTGGGGGTCCTGGTCAGTGTCCAGTTGGCCACGAGTCAGCAGTGCCCTGCCACCCAGGAGGAACAATCCTGTCCTGGGGGGCATCAGGCCCAGCATTGCCGGCTGGGTCAGGGAGGGGATTGTCCTGTTCTGCTCTGACCTGGGGCATCCTCACCTGGAACATTGGGGCAGTTTTGGGCACCACAATGTAAGGAAGATATTGAGTCATTAGAGTGTCCAAAGGATGGTGAAGGGCCTTGATTTGATGATGTGTGAGGAGCGGCTGAGGGCACTCTGTGTGTTCAGGAGACTGAGGGGCAGTTACATTGCAGTTACAACTTCCTAATGAAGGGCAGGCACTGATCTCTGCTCTATGTGACCAGTGACATGACCTGAGAGAATAGCCTGAAATTGTGTCAGGGGAGGTTTAAGTTGGATGTTAGAAAGAGATTCTTCCCTCAAAGGGTGGTTGGGCACTGAACAGGCTCCCCAGGGCAGTGGTCACAGCCCCATGGCTGACAGAGCCCAAGGATGATACTCTCAGGGAGATGGTGTGACTCCTGGGGATGGTTCTGTCAGGGCTGAGTTGGACTCAGTTATGCTTGTGGCTGCTTTCCAACTCAGCATATTCTGTGATTCTGTGTGACCATGACAATCCAACAGAAAATCCTGTAAGGAGCAAAGCTCCATTTCACACCTGCAGTAAGAACCTATGTGAAAGGATGGCTGAATCAGTTCAGATAGATAAAAAAGGGTCATAAGAGTGAATATTTTAAGAACATCTTGCAAATTGAATGATGTCTCTTAATTCTCTCCATCTGTAAGCTCAGAACCAATTTTTGTTTCTTTCTCTAGGTTCCTTTTATGCTTGGGATCAGAGGTAGATGCATCAGGCCATGTACACCACCTGCTTTGAATCTTTACTTTTGGAATGGTAAAGTTGCTCTCTGAGTGTTTTTAACTCTATTGATTACAGAAAGGGTCTTCAAACAAGAAATTTGTTTAGAAACTGATTTTTAACCTTAAGTGTGGTGGCATGAATTCCACCTTGAGTGTTTCAATATTGCTTGCCTCATGCATCAGCACTGTAAGATAAGATAATGCAGTGAAACTAACTGCATGTGTTTATCCATCTATGCCCCCTTTCTACCTTTTTTTGCCTACATTTCTAAAGTCTCTTCATTTCTTTTTTTTTTTTTTTTTTGAGAGCTAATTACTTCCTCTGGAGCTCATCAAATCCTGAGACTAAGTTGTTAGTAGCAGCATCTGACTGTTGGACAAAATGGAAAAGCCTGATTCTGCCACGCCACACTGAACAACGTGTTACCTCTGGCCCACGTATTTAACACCAGAAATCATTTTATTTTCTGCAAAATGTCCCGTAGGCATGTTTAGTTTGTTTTCACAGGAGGCTGTTACATAACAGCAGACAAGGCGTACTTAGATAGCTAATGAAAAGAGTCATGCACTAATTCTGTTCTTTCTCTGCAACAGCAAGACTAACATCAGTTCTGGTCTAGAAAACATGTAGCTGTGGGCAAAATTTCAAGTTAATGCACTCTTCAAAGAGGAGTTTGTTTGGTTTTTTTTACCAGCCAGAATTGTCCGTCCATGTCTGATTTTATAGCTACCCATCCAGGGATCAGGAAAGTGACTCGCCATGCATAGCTGTTTCCTGGCAAAACTTTCTTAAGATAGGTAAATCAAAAGGCACAGTTTAATCTTAGGACTAGGATAACTGAGCTATATGGATCTCTAATGCACAATGATTTGTTTTTCTTCCCTTTGTACATAGTAGCAGGTGTAAATATTTGAAGTGGCTTTCACAGCTTTTATAAAAGAGAATGCGACATTTTGGCCTTCCTCAAGAAGCACATTCTCATATGATTTGTCGTGTCCAAAAGATTCACAAAAGGCATGACATGGCCTTAAAGGACAAATTAGAAAGGACTCAGCTTGACTGACAAGGGGAAAGCAGCTTTTGCCTGCCTGACCCATGTCAAGTATGGACAATGAGCCAATGTAAAGGTCAGTGTGAACAACAGCCATGGGGAATTTCAGCCTTCCAAAGACAAAGCCAGTAGTTTTGAAGTCTATAGAGCCTGAAATGAACAAAACACTTTATGACACTCCTTTTACACTTAGCAAAAACTCAAGAGCCTAACATGTTTCTGCACGTTTTCTGCACGCTTTTGTTTGGTTTTGCGTCACTTACTACATTTTAGGTCAAAATATCCTTCCTGGCAAAATTATATGTTTAATTCTTCCCTATGTGGCAGTCAGATATCTTCTACAACGGATAGTTTTAAAATGTGCCTCCTAATTCACAGAGATGGATTCCATGTTCCCACAAACATATCTCAACTGCTTAGTCAGTCTTTAAGCCACCAGTGTTATTACTCTGACCTGCCTGGAGAAGGAGACAACTAGAATCCCATTTACTATGGAATATGGGAAAATATTCATAACATAGTGCTAGATACAAGACAATCCAGAGAAGAAAACATTTTGTACTTTATGCAAAGAAATAAATTACTTTGGGAAGGATTCAGGCAGTTTTAGTTTTCTTTCAGATACGCGTGTGCCATGAAATGCAAATATCCCCTGCATGTGTGTTCATGAAAATTGATTTAAACACACAAGTCTGTGAAAAGCAACATACTATCTGATTAGCTTTCCTGCCTTCAAAATTGACTGCATTTATGTCACCCACTTTTGTTGCAATACCAGTGGTCCCGAAAGGGAAGCAAATATAAATACAATCTTTCTGACTTTGTTGCATTTTTTTACACTAATTATTTCCACTTTAGATTTTACTTAGAAAAATGTATATTGTATTCTTGAAGACTAACATTTAGGTGTACCAGAAATAAACATTCCTTAAAAAAAACTTGTAAAGTTGAAGTTTCTTCGCAGTTTGTAAACAACTTAAATATTGCATGGCATGTAAAAAGGCACAAAAAAGGAAATCAATTCCAAAACTGAAAATGAGAAAAACAAAATCCCAATAAGCTAAATTAACAAAAATCAAGAAGTGTAAGTTGGTGCTGGTGACCTTAGCTGACCTACATTAGAGGGTAATTACTACTCAATCAATAGTCCTTATGCATAACTATGGACATAAATGGTCAATGGAAAGTGATAAAGAATGGTGATCAATAAACATTACAGTCTGGCATGGAATTGTCTAAGAAGTGGGGGAAAGTTATTACTTTTTGACTTTGGATTACCAATATACGAACCATGATTCATCAGTTTGGGATTTGAGCAGCTTCCACAACATACTACATCACCATTCTGTTTTAAATCCTTCCTACACAACTGACTTAAATGACCCGTTTACAAATGGCTGCTTAGTGATCAGCTTCAGTGAAATTCCATTTTACTGGCATAGGTATTGCCAAGATTTCTGAAGAATTTCTGCAATATTTTGCATGGTTCTTGTAAAAATAAACATGCTCCACTTAACTATTTTGAGATCAGAGTCAAATCACAATATTGTTTCTTTGGCAGGACATCAGGAAAGAGAGAAGTAAGGTCCTGAGCTTGAGAGCTTTTTTTGAGATGCTGAAAATCCTGTTGATCAAGGATGTTCAATTGTAGGAGCCTAAACCAAAGTACAGTGCAATATCTGATGAAGAAGAAAATGAAATTCTTATACCAAATCCAAGCAATCTTGAATCTGGCCCTTGATGAAGACCCAACTGTAAAAAAATAATTTATTATTACTCCCTGATCACTGTTAGTGAATCAGTCATAAGCAGTCATTCAGAGCTGTACTTAATCTTTCAGAAAATATTCCTGATTTTTAATTTTCACACTTTAATTTACATTCACGGAGAGACAGCAGTCAGTCAGGCATATCGTATAAAACACATTTACCACAGCTTCACACATATACACCACTCCTCCTACAGTCTAAGAACGTTGATGAAAATTGTCCCTGGAACACTTTTTCTACAGACAGTACATGGATTTTTGTTCAGGCGATATTTAACTATTTCTTGTGATCCTGGGTAGGATCCTCTCCTAAATGTGTAGTTTGTTAGAATCAAAAATAGAGATGAAAAGTAATCACATAGAAGAATGATGATTTTGACAGATTAGAACTGGACTAGGAAGCTCTTTTCCAAAAAGATGATGGCCTTACTGCTGCAGAAATAAGGTAATCTGACCAATGGATCTTTCTAAAACCAGTTCATGTACACTGTCTCAAAAGGAGCTCTAATTATTTTGAAGTAGATACATTGCTTTAAATCAAGAGGATATGTACACGTTCTTGATTCCCTCAAACATTAATTTTTAAAAGAATTTTACCTCTTCTAATATTGACCACAACTATTACTATAAATATTGCTAATACTCCTTTTAGATCTCATCCGTCTGGATTCCCAGAGCATATTGCCCTGATTCTTTAGCGATGTGAGTAACTTATTCCATCTTAAAATTGGTGACCGCTGACCCATCTGTGTGGTTCCAAAAGCTTCAGCAGGACTAGTTGTCTGATATGGAATAAGATTTACAATGTTTCAATATCAAATAAAGCAAAATACAGCTATCTTTTTCCTCTCATCTTTTTTTTTTTACACATTTTTATTTTTTTTACTAATCACTAGGACTGATCAGTAACATTGGTCAGAATGGATGCATTTAGATTTCAGAGTATGGCAACACCTTTGATTGCCATCTCCCCCCTGCTTTTGCTTTCCCATGACTAATTTGTTATTATGAATAGTCAGTTTACATCTGGACATGGAGCTCAGAGTGACACCAGCCTCTGAATCATTTCACCCTGGGGTAGTGCTATTGTCTCTTCCGCCGTTATGCACATTATCTAAATTGCTTGAACATGTTTATGCACAACTAATGGATTGTATTGTAAGGAATAACGTTTTGGCTAGACATAAATCTGCTTTTAGACCTCCTTCCATGATAAATATGTTAGCTTTTACACATGATTTGTTTGTCCCTCAACACAGTGCACAATTGACAGGCAGTATTACTGATGAGTGATAGTATCTTCGTAACATTAGATTTAGATGATTGTGGCCTTTGATTAAAACACATTAAATTTTCTACCTGTGCTGTTCCCTTGTTTGGGATTGATTAAATAAGTTATGATGTGCTTTCTTTCTTATGATTAAAAAATTATGATGTGCTGCATGTCTAATTACTGGCGATTCTCCTTGGAACCACCATATTCATGCAGCTGTTTGACCACAAATAGTTTATGAACTTCAGTTTTGTGACTTTTACTCAGTCAAATAAGACTTAGTCCTGTAAAGCCAATGGGATTGCTCCCACGAGCAGCCTCAGACAGCTTATCCACTGAATTTACTCTCTCCAGTTAAAAAATGACAAAGATTTGTGTGAGGGTGACATACACATCTGATGCTTTTTAAGCAGCTCATCAAAAGATCTGCAACTCTTTAACAAAATATTTCTCTTTGTTTTCTGCACATCCCAGAGATAAACAGCCTGTCTAGTGCCTGGAAGATTTCTCCAGTGCATTAACTCAGCTCTGCTGATGGAGAGGACCTGTCAATTCTGCAGTTAAAGCCCTTCTTGGTTAAAAGAAACAGATTTGCTTGAACCATGGCAGTTTGCCTCAGAGCCAGAGAAGAGATCATGGGGCCTTTTCTCTCCTGATGTATTCTTCATCCCTCACTGTGGAAGTTTATATTTGCATCATTGAAGTCCCCTGTTTGTTCCTGCTATTAATGCTTAAACTCCACTATATCTATTAATTAAAATAAATCACATGCCTATATATTTATTTCTCCCTCTGCTCCACATGTGTGTGTGCTTTATGTTTGAGTATCAGCTTGTAGTTCCTTAGATGGACAAGGAGGTTATGCATGTTTTTACTGTAGGCTGGCAAAGCCAGGTAAAGATGATCTTACCCTCCTCCAAGAGTTGGTAGATTCTATACAGATAACAAAGTTCTGGATGTGGGTTTACTGAGGAGCCCACGTGGCTGTGATCTCCTTTATTGGCACTGACTGGTGCAGTGTGCTTCCATTACCCTTCTGTGACTCTGCGTCTTCACAGTGTCTTCATTTATACTGGGACAGCATTCCTTCCATCTGTCCTCTAGCTTGGTTATTAGCAACATGTAGTAGGTATTTATGACTTATATTAAACTGAGAGCCTTAATAAAATGTCCATGATTATCATTAATGGGAGTACCATGAAAAGGCATTATCTGTCATATGGCAATATCTGTAATGTGTGACACAAGGAAATCTGTGCTCCTTGAACATCTGTGAAGTCAAATCAACCCTGCCTTCCCCACTGTCCACATATTAAGTATGTGCCTACCTGCAGATGGTTGATAGGGCAAAACCAAAATATACAGGCTATTAAAATGTTCTATCAGACAGTTTTCTGCTGTTTTTCTTTCCTAATTTTTGTAATTAGATAATGTTCTGGGAGGAATCATGGTAATAGAAGAAAAGGAGGAGGTGATGGCCCTTGTGACATTTGACATTGTCAGAAAGTCATCAAATGACAATGTTTCTCACAAGGAATAATATCCCCTGTATTTGTTAGTGTTTTCAGTACAGAAGCAAAGGACCAAATCTTTCACAGAGAAACTGCACTCTGTGGGTAAGGATTCAGGCAAGGTGCATTTACTTTTACAGGCCAAATGTTTTAGCCACACTAAACACTTCTACAGTCATGACTTGCAGCATTAGTTTTTTTTCTTTAATTTTGCAAGATTGCTGAACAGGGACAACATTTCTTGATCATGAGGTGCACTTAAATGTGATCTAACTTTGTTATTTGCTCTGTTGAAAAGAGTCATCTTTGGGTTTGAATGCAAAGAAATAATGCACTGAATTCCTGTGTACCTCCTCACACGCCCAGGAACAGTCAGTCAAACAAGTCACAGGGTTTTGAAAGAGGTTAAATGTCCTCTGCACAGTCATAATTCACCAAATATATCAGGCAATAAAATCCTGTGATAACTCACTTTTCATGACAAACCCTGTAATGAGAAGTGAAAATGGGAAAAATTCATCTATTCACTTGACATGGATTGTAACTAGAAAGAGAAAAACTATCCCAGAATTAACCCATTCTTGCAATAACTACACAGCTGCAAACAAATTTTTTTCCTTGGCTGCTTTCTTGAGTGGTGGTTCTTGATTTTATTTACCTGTTTGTTCTCTTGAGTACTTCTCTAGCAGCATGAATAGAGAGCAGTAACTACAAATGAATAAAAAGAAACATTTGAAAGTGTCTGTGCCCAGCTCATGCTTATTTCCATGGAACAGAAGAGAAATCCAGACTTTCATTGAATTTAGATTCATAATTGAACCACTGACTGACAGCTATTCCCCCTTTAAAGAAACCTGACTTCTTATTTTTGACTTTATAACTCACTAAATTCATATACGCTTAGCTGTCAAAAACAGATAAATTTTCCCCATTTTATGTAAACATTAAAGATGCAGAAGACATGATACACTTAATAGTGAACTGCAAGGTAATAAGAAAATAAGTGAATTAATTACTCTCATTTTTCAAAAATATTTTGTCACAATCCAAACACCTATAGTGAGACTAAGACTGGGTAGATGATGGAAATAAATAAGCTGGAAAACACAGACATGAGTAATGGAAATTCTCCATATGTTTGCAAAAAGCCATACAAGATATGATTAAAATAAGGCTGATTCTGACACCTGTGCTGTATACAGTATTAAAATACTCTCATGAGGGCTCTCAAATGACTGGAAGGGCTTTTGCACCTTGATCTTTATAAATGAGAAGGTCTAAATACCTTAGACATCTCAGGAGAATGGAGTGAAATAGCACACAGCACGCCCTAAAAATATGGGGATAAAGAGGTGGCTCAGCTACATAAAATTATATGACAACACAAAGCTTAAAATATACTAAGGCATTGCTGGTACATCCTAGAAAGCTACATCATGTAGTATCAAAGTGACCTCTGCCCACCTTGTCACACCACATCAGCTTGTCTTTTGTTACTGTGTCTACTGACAGCACATTCTGTGATGAGGCATGACATAATATGAAGGACAATAAGAAACGAAAAGCTAACCTTTTGTGACACATATTGCATTAAAACATCGATAATACAAGCAACCGATAACGTTTCGATCTCCTCGAGGGATGAGAATGAGTGCCTTCCATTGTTGTACAGGAACATGTGTTTGCAGGTTTGAGTTAAAATGGGTTTTCGAGGAAATGGCCCGGTATCCTGTTATTCTGAATGAAAGTGAGATCCTCTTACACCCAGTATTATTTTCTCTCACAATATGTGCCATTCTGTTCTCTTGTATGGTGTCAGTAGTGAGATCTATTCCCTGGCTGGTACCTTTTCAGGAGAGAATGGAACTGATTCAGTATCCACTGTGCTGTGTACAAGAGAGTTCTGAAGCGAAACCACAGGAAAAAAGTCTTCCAATCTCTGCAGAGTTGGAGTTTTTAGAGGAGCAGAGCAACCCCCTCTCTGTCTTTCCCATCCGGTTTCAATGGAATGTCCTTAGTTAGAAAAGTGTGTGGACATGACCAAAAAAAGAGCAGAAGACAGATGGGAATAAATAGCAATAACGAGAATGAAAAGGTGGGAAGACTTACTAGTAAGAATGATGAAGAATGACAAAGGAGCATATGGTGGAGGTGGGAAACCAAGGGATAATGGGCTTGGAAGCAGGAAATTAAAAGCAAAATACTGATGTGAAAAATAAAGCTGGAAAAACAAAAGAAATCAGAAAAAATGGAATATCTTGAAGAGAAAAAACACTCTGGTGGAAGAAAAAAGACTCATGCAGCCCAGAGGTTCGTATTTCAGCTGTTATTCGCACTTCATCACTTGCAACAGCAAGCAATATATTCTTTTTAATTTCTCTGGTTTTTGACTATGAAACAGAATACTGGGACTGTATTTGGTCATAAAATGCTTCATTTATTAATAGATGATTTTCTTCTAGATTTTCCTGATGCAGTCCACCAGAAACCAGTTTTGTTTTTTTTCTTTCTTTTCTGAGATACAGCTAGCTACCTTCAGTTTCTAACCTTATACTACATACATTATTATTTAGTATACCACCAACATTATTTTTTTCTGTTTCTGAGAAACTTGGAGCCTGCATTTTTTTCATGTACCTTAAATGAACCTTAAAAAAGACATTTCTGAAGAGCATAATCATTTGCTAAGGCAATGATACAGCTTCTATTATCTGATCTATGTTTGCATTTGTTGTTAGAACAATTAAGTTTATTAAATGTTGTTACAGACTGAAATTTATACAAACATGAGTGGTAGGAACAAGATGATTGTGAGAGATTGAACAGATTCCTACGACAAAATTTCACTGAGGACTAGTAAACGCACAAAATTCACTTCTGGCTCAAGAAGCTTTTAGATCAGAGGCTGCTTGAACCTTAGGGTATGTCCCGGAAAAACAAGGTCATTATCTCTTTTCCTGACCTCCTGGCTGGAGACTGAAGGCTGGTGGAGTGTGGTCTCCCTCACAAGGCCACATCATCTGGGTTCTGTCACGAGCAGGAGCAGCTGATGCTGCTAAATATTAAGATATGTATCTTGCAATGCAGAAACACCCATCAGAGAGCCTTGGAGTTATCTCTGGAACTGGAAGCAGTGTGGTTCCATGCACACGGTTCTGAGCACAGTGTAATTAAGCAAGACTAATTAGTGCTTTGAGCAGTGTCTTACAGAAGAGACCAAACTGTTTTGGGCCTACAAATTATCTCTGTATTCCTGATCTGCACAATTTTTGTTTATTTTATGTGAGGTCTGGGATCTCTATATTATGCCGTGGAGAGATACATACTTCTTCATAGTATCCTTCCTATTTTTCTTATTTTTTCCTATCAGTGCTTAAAATAAATGAAGAAAGAATTCATTTAAAATTGTGCATCTATATATTTTACATTATATGTACCCTTAACATTATCTCGTGTATATTCTTCTTCAGGCAACTTTCCAAGCTGCATTAACTAAAACTGTCACCTTATATATAAAACATTTTTCAGATGTTGTTTCCTATTTGCAATGTGAGTCAAACTATTCATCAAACCAAAAATGGATCCCTTTCATGTCAACAGAATTGGCATTCATTTCTTTTTAATGCACTGGATGAGCAACCCATGTAATCATTTTTAGGAAATGGATTTTTTCTAAATTGTTTTCTACTAAGGTTCAGTTTCAGGTGATAGATTTATTCATGTGATATTTTTTCTTTGCTGAAAGATTTTTAATTCATTAATTAATTAGCATTTAGTTAATAATTAATATGACCAAGGCAGACATGCACTAAAAATCATTGCTCCTCCAATTATGGAATTAGTATGATTTGGAAATATATTCACCTTTAATTTCTGGACTCTATAATTCTTCAAAAAGGAAATGAAGACATGCTGTTAAACCATAATAAACTAGGTCATGTCTTTTGCTAAGCTATAACTGTAGTTCTATAATTTTATTTTTTGTTTTGTGAATCAATCTTCTCTATATGAACAAGTGATGGTGACAAAAGGATAAATATCAGTTCACTTAAAAAAATATACTACTGAGAAGCAGAGGACACTTTTGCTATGACTTTCCCTTAGAGCATGGCTCTTTTATTTTGCATTTCAAAGCAAGATGATGTGGACTATTATAACTTCTCACTTTGAAGAAAAAGGAAATAGTTCTGAACAGGAGAAAAAGAGAAAGAACATATTTATTCTCTGTGAGTTCAACTCCCCTTACCACCATAATTTCTAAAGATATCTTGAGCTCTGTGGTAGATCTACACTCTGCTTTTCCCTAAAAGGACAGATTTCCTTGCAGCTCTCCTTTTCAAATTGAGGAATCATGGCTTTAGTAATGTTGGGTTCAACAGCTTTAATGTAATGGCTTTATACTATGGGTTAGATGAGATATTAGGAAGAAAATCTTTACTATGAGAATGGTCAGGCACTGGCACAGGCTGCCCACAGAAGCTGTGGCTGCCCGATCCCTGGAAGTGTCCAAGGCCAAATTGGGCAGGGCTTGGAGCAACCTGATCTAGTGGAAGGTGTCCCTGCCATCGCAGGGGGTTGGAATGAGAAGGTCTCTTCCAGCCTGAACCATTACAGGATTCTGTAATAATTGCCAGCTCTTTCTTAGCATGCACAAATCCACTCTGATGACTATTATGCTTTTACAAAATACACTAAGTTAAAAACATCCAAAAATAAAATAAACCCATGTTGAATGGAATAACTGGAGAACAGCCAATCTATCAAACTTTCAATACTGAAACAGCACTGCAATAGTATTTTCTGGCCCTAGCCCTAACCCAGATATGTTATTACCCAACACCCTTTAAGCACATGTAGTACATTAACCTCTGCACATTATTTTAATCCTTATTAAGTTAACATGTGATGAAATAAAGAATTATTATACATACTTTTGAAGTTCTGAGAGAGGGATGGGAAAAAACCTAAATATGTCTGCTGAACAAGTAAGAAGGTAGAATTGAGACTATAACAATCCTCAACAGTTAATCGAAATAGCTCAGCTCCTCTGAACAGGTTTTTTGCATTAATACTTATCTCTGCTGCTTTTCCTCACCAAAGTCACTTTACAGTTTCTTCCTTTAAATATAGCAGGAATAGTTCTTCTCTCTGCTTTTCTTTTCCTTCTCTCCTCCTCATTACAATAACAAAGCAACACCACTTCTTGCCTCAAGCTGCAAAAGATGGGACTGATATGGTAGGGATATACAGACCCTGTGGGCTCAGGGATTTTTGAAAACAAAATTTAGTTCTGAGGCTCCTGTTTTGCATCATTAAGAACTGGTGCTAGGGTGGCATTATCTCATCAGTGCCCCTGTCCAAATTGTAATAAGTCTTATAACTGAACAAAGTAAACTCAAGTCATTATAAAAAGCAATCATCCAAATCTCATTTTTGTAAAACTACTAAATAGGTGGTTGTTTCTCTTCTATATGAAGGTTTTGAACAAACCTTGGTAAGAGACTTTAGGTGCTTTCAGGAGCTCATTTAATTACTTTTTAAAAGAGACATTTCTTTTTTGTATATTTTAAAAATTAAGTGACAGTGAAAGCTGTCAGGTTGACAAGCCCTGAATCTGATTTTCCTCTTTCCATAATAATCTCCCATTAGCAGTCATTCCACCAAAGTCAGTGGAAATGCTTCCAGGAAATTCTGAACCATGCCCTTCATTTCTTGTGCCAGTGTGGCATATCCAATGAAATTTCTTCCTGCCACCTTAGGTCTTTGTGTTTCCATGCTATAAGTTAGTTGGTGGGTTAGGCTGCTATAACTTTGCTGTTTATGCCTCTCTTTTGTTTACAAGTCTCTGGCCTTTTAGATTCTCAGAGGACAAATGTACTTGAAAAGGTGATTTCTATACAGCAAAAGATGCTCTCTTAAAACTTGGATGGCACTATCATCCTGTTTCATGTTGGTTAATGACACATTGTCAGATTCTTTTCTGTGGTATTACAGATTTCTGCAATCTTGAAGCATCCTATTCTACTTATTTATTTATTTTTCTTCTGGTATGTGTTTTTATTTTTTTAAATCCTCTTTATCTTTTGCTGCAGTTCCACACAGACACATTTATGCTGTTCATCACTTGTTTGGGTTTTTTTTTTTTGATTTTGTTCCTCTGTCTCTCTCATTTTTATTACAGTGTTTCTACTTATTATTGCTGTTGTCGTTATTTTTAATGTTAGTAGTAGTAGCATCCTCTAGTATTATACTAATATTATTCATATATTTGTTTCAATTCTTGAACTGTTCTTGTCTCAACTCATGAGGTTCACCTTTTCCTTACCATTCTCTCCACTGGGGTAGGAGGAGGGAGAGTGAATGAGTGGCCATGGGGTACTTGCTGGCTGTCATTAAACCAGGACAGTTATGTACAGTTATCAGCTCATCAAAATGGGTGAGATCCCTTCTAATGTCCCCTGTACACAGAGGAAATATTCCCAGTTACTGCAGCAGTTGATAAGCATAAATGTGTTCATTAAAAGGAGCTACATAAATTAAAGACCTTTAAAAGGACATTACAGTTTTCAGTCTAAACCTGAGATGGTGGAAAAAGCATCTAATCACAATAGGCTTCATAGATCATGGTATCATTAACTGATTGTTGTAACATCTTGGAGCTTGACTGTGAAGTTGTTTACTACCAGACACAGGGTATGATGAAAGCCAGTGGAATTCCTTTCATTTACTTTGATAAGCTCCCTAGCAAGTTCATAATATTTAAGTGTTTGAAATTGCATGACTCAGTCATAACTATCACTGGCCAGAATATATTACTTTTGTTTCCAAATAAACTTCCAAAGCAACGTGGGATTTTTTTGGTAAAACCTATTAATGGAAAACTCAATTTCCCAAAGTACTATAAATAGAATTATTTTCCCTTTTATAGTGAAAAAGTGTCAATATTGTGAAAGGAAAAGAACAGTTTTTTTAAAAAATTAGCTGAAACCTCATGTTTCAAACATGTAAATAAAATCCAGCTCAAGTAGAAATATTCCAGGTGTATCTGCCCATTGTAATAGGCAGTAAACTAACAAATAAACATATTGGCAGAACATGGTCACAGGTGAACTATTAATAGCCAGGGGAACATTAGTTATAGGTTTAGATAGTATTTACAATGATCCCTGAGCTTTTTACTAATTCCCCGACCTACATCTCATGAACAGGCAGTGCTTCTTCCCAGCTGAACAAGGTTTTTCTGGGAGTCATTCTCTACGAGTGTCCTTTTATCTTCAAACACCTGCAGCTGCAAAGGGATCCATCCACGTGTCTGTGTAGGTGCAAGGGTAACAGAAGTGGTTAATGGGATTTTCAATTTGCTATTCAATTTTTGTTTTTTCTACCTTGGGAATTTAAATAATTGAAAAAGTTTTGTGAATTACAAATCCCATCGAAGCCCCTGTATACAATAATCATTTAATTATTCAAATCTTTCTACTGTTATCATTGATGCAGTAATTGGAATTTCTTTTGCAATGTGTTTGCTGATTACATTTCTAAAGGAAGGAAAATCTCTTTATTTCATATTTTTTTCTGTTCTTTTCCATTATTCTTTTTTCCTCAGAAGGAATAATAGTTGGAATCTGCCTGAAGATTTCACAACAGCTAACCCATATCATTATCCAAAAGGCAAAATGTCCAGCCTATTCATCCAAAGAACAGTTATTCAGAAATGTGGCAGGAGAAATGCTGCTACTGCCTGCTTTCTGAGGATCAGGGAATGCAGTGTCTCAGAGTGGGGTTTTTGCACTGTTATGACTTTTTCAGCTGCCAGAGGTTGTCCAAATATGATAAAGTGTGAGAATGAATGAGATGGTATCCTCTGGGTCAGAGGACAGAGACTGTCAGTAAATGTTGGTGCTTCTCAGGAGGGTGTGCTTTCCCATCTTTCCAAAGGTGTGTTGGCCCTTACACTTGAATCCACAGGAGGTCTGGAAAAAGCAAACAACTGCAAGCGGAAAAGGATCTCAAAAAGCACATTTGCAACAGAGTATTCTGTAAAATAACGGATGCACACCACACTACTGAGCTCCCTGAATTGGCAGCTTTATTAAGCACTTATATTTATGCATATTAACCTTCTATTAATATGGGAGTCCTGTAGCCACCAATGAAGCAAAAGTTGGTTGTAAAATGCGCAAGACATAGGAAAGACTATATAGATATAACAGCACCTCTGCTATGGAAACAGGCTGAGAGAGCTGGGGTTTAGTCTGGAGAAGAAAAGGCTCTGGGGAGACTTAGAGCCCCTTCCAGTCCCTCAAGGGTCTCCAAGAGAGCTGGAGAGGGACTTCGGACAAGGGCATGTAGTGATAAGACAAGGGGGAATGGCTTCACACTAAAAGAGCACAGGTTTGAAATAGATTTTGGAAAGAAATTATTTACTGTGAGGGTGGTGAGATGCTGGCTCAGGTTGCCCAGAGAAGATGTGGCTGCCCCGTTCCTGGAAGCGTTCAAGGCCAGGTTGGACAGGGCTTGGAGCAACTGGGTCTAGTCCCTGACCATGGCAGAGGGTTTGGAATGAGATGATCTTTGAAGTGTCTTCCAACCCAAAGCATTCAATGATTCTATGATAAGAGAGAGGTGGTAAGGTGCTAATTTTATTACTGTTACACAGTAATATGAGCAACACTGTTCATGGAACATCGTGGAAACATCTGCCGCATGCAACAAACCCCGGAGTATAGTTACCTCCACAAAAATGAGAAACAGTGGAGTTGCATCCCCACATTCTCTACCTGATTCAGTTGTCTCATTATTTGCCAACCAAGTAACAAACTTGCAAAAT
>JAWWES010000094.1:66912375-66950495 GCA_035583135.1 Lophotriccus pileatus
ACAGTGAACATAGAATTGTTCTATGTTTAGAACAATAATATTCACAGTGGCCACATGAAGCAGATAATCTTATTAAGACCAGCCAAGTAAACATGAGTGGTTTTTAAAAAAAAATTGTTATTTTACAAGAAATATTAACTTCACCAGCTGATCGAGGGAAGAGGGAAAGCTTTAAAATGAAACTCTATTTATAGGGTTGTCTGATAAAAAATGAAGCTATACTTGACATTTAAAAACAGTAAGAGTACCCAACTGAGTGCTGAATATATTAGCTTAAAAACATCATGAGATTCTATTTATTTGTGAAAATTAAAACCCCATGAAAAAATAAGGAAATTGCTTTGCCAGAAGTATAAGACATGGTCTTGATCTCCCAGTGGCTCTCCCTTCTTGTGCAAATTATGGATACACAAGCAAAAACCCCCTAGAGGTTTACATCATTAACTGTGATATGGAAGTAATAAGAATAATGAAATAGCATGGCCCAGATACCAGCAGAGAACCCTTACCCACGTAAGATTCTACACGGTTTCTCTTTCTGTAAGTTTTGATTCACAAACTTTTTTTTTTATTTGTGAATCTATATGCCACCACTTCTTTTCTATTTTTCAGTCAGATTTATCAGACTCTCCAAAAATGCGGCAACTCTTGGTAAAAACCCATGAGACTACGGGGAACCTTAAATACAGGTTATCTATTTCCCACATCTAGATGGGCCCAATAACGTCTTAAGCAAACAATTAAATACCAATCTCTTCAGCTATAAAAAGTCTACTAAAAAAGCACTAAAGGACAACAATGACGACAAAAAATGCTAACCAAAAAGCAGTTGCTCATTGTGGAAAGAAAGCACCTACAGAAGATGCAAAGTTAAGATCCTGAAATAATCAGAATGAGGAAAAACTACTCTTTTATTTTCTCAGGTGATTTGAGCAGAAAACTCAGTTGTGCTGGGGGCATGAGTCAGTTTTGGAGATTAGTAACTATTTTTATTCCAAAGTTCAAATGCAAAAAACATTAAAAAAAAGAGCATAAAATGAGGCCAGATACTGTACTGCAGCATTCTCTGTCTGGAAAAAAATGATAGTAACAAATTAAAAAACAACATAACCACACTCTCATCACTGAATTATTGAGCCCAAAACTAAAATCTTTGAGAGTCTTAAACAATCTGTCATTTTCTCAGCTTTCCCTAGAAGATTAGTTCATGATATGTAATGATCTTCCCTATATATTTTAATTATTTTTAACTGTTTAAATAGAATTTGATTAATGACTTCTTAATGTTTGCCACAGAAGGTAGCTACATTTTTAATAGACTCCTGGTGAAACCTGTTTAATGTTGTAATTTAATTGAGATTTATGCAAATAAAGGAAGAAAGGAAACCAGAAAAGACACCTTAATTTCTTAATATGTAAAATAGTTACTGTGTTTTCACCGATTCACAGAATCATAGAATATTCTGAGTTGGGAGGAACCCATAAAGATCATCAACGTCCAACTCCTGGCCCTGCACAGGAAAGAGCCAAGAATCCCATCGTGCGACTGAGAGCACTGTCCAAATGTTTCTTGGGCTCTGTCAGCTTTGGTGCTGTGCCCACTGCCCTGGGGAGCCTGTTCGGTGCCCAACCACCCTCTGGGGGAAGAACATTTTCCTGAGATCCAGCCTAAACCTCCCCTGACACAATTGCAGGCCATTCCCTTGGGTCCTGTCACTGGTCTCCACACAGCAGAGATCAGTGCCTGCCCCTCCTCTGCCCCTCCCAGGGAAGTTGTAACTGCAGTGAGATCTCCCTCAGTCTCCTCTTCTCCAGCTGAACACACCGAGTGCCCTCAGCTGCTTCTCACACGGCTTCAAATCAAGGCCTTTCACCATCCTCGTGTCCCTCCTTTGAAGACTCTCTAATGGCTCAATAGCCTCTTTACATTGTGGTGCCCCAAACTGCCCCAATGTTCGAGGTGAGGCCACCCCAGTGCAGAGCAGAGCAGGAAAATCCCCTTCCCTCAGTCAGCCAGCTTTTAGAGCCAAAGCTCATGTTGCCATTTCATGCTTATGATGAACTAAATTTTAGCATGAAGTCACCAAATATCATGCTCTGATATGTATGAGCTTTTCTTCTGCACACATTGCATTGGACCTGTTTTCTAGCAAATGGCATCACTTTGTTAGAGATCTTCACAATCTCTGATATTATACCCAAGGAGTCTAATGACCCAGATTTGTAATTTCTGAAATAAGTCTGAATAAGAATTATGGTTGATAATTTCAAACCTCCAATGCCACAAGGATTTTTAAAACACCATTAAGCTTCTCTCCAAATACAACAAAGCTTATCCAAAGATTCCTCAAAGCCAACTCTTTTTTGAGGATCTAAAATTGAAATCTCTTGTTGCATTCCAAGACCAAGATTATTTTTCTTCAAACTACTTTTTCTAAGATAAATATAAAACAGAATGTATTTTAAAAATCAAATAAAACAAAACATTGATAAAACAAAACATTTAACTGATCATATATTGTTCCTCTTATGTTGAGAATGAGCCACATGTGACAGATGGTGAACATTTTGCTTATTGTACTACAGGAAACCACTCAGACAATTCATCAGTGAAAGTCATAAAAGTACGTACTTGGAAAGGAATGAAATTAAATAACTAAATAAATTAAATAAGTAAATTATTTTGGGAAAAAGCACAATTCCTATTTTAATTGAAGAACATTCAGTAATAATTCCTAAATAATTCCTTCAGATTCCTAAAATAGTTATTATGAGGCTTATCCCAAGGCTCAGAATATATCCTAGCAATAGTTGAAATCCTGTAACTTTTTTCTCCATAAAAACTGTGAGATTTTGAGATGTCTTCTTCTGAACTGAGTATAAAAAGGAACCTGTGTACAGATCATACATACTTCATACATTGATATTATGAAGACTACCAGCAATAAAGGACATAAGTGGAAGGTTGATAAAACACTGATAACTCTGTAGCTGGCACTTGTTTGGAAGTGCTATAAAACAGTTTTTGCTTTGGTAGGAATGTCTATTTTGATATACACTTTTGGTTGAATATAATCTTAAAAAAAGTAGTTGTTTGACATCATTCTAAATAATTTATTCACTTTCAGTTTGGACACTGAATAAAAAAACACCATTGTTTCCTGCACAGCACCACAAACAGTTCAGAGAAGAGCAAGGTCTGTTACTCAGAATGAAGGTTTTTCTGATTAAAACCTTCTAATTAGAAGTCCATGCAAACCCCAGACAGCTCAGGCGTCATTTTAAATATTAACAGAGAAACCTAATGTTTTTTCTGTTTGACCCACAAGTCCTCCTTGTTCTATTCCTCACTGTTGTTTTGAAGTTTTCACTATATTTACGAAGTGCTTGTGATTCCCAAATGTAAGACTCAGTGGAAATATGTACTGTTATTATTGCCATTATTCACATTTGTGGAACTTTTCCTAAAAACTAGTTATGTCTCCAGGTGGTGATTGACTCTGCAAGGAAGTTATGTAGGAAGCAATTAATGAATAGCTTTTTCATCACTGTCCTTCTCAAACCGTAGGTGCACCTGAAATCAGCCACAAAGGATTTCCACTGTATTGTTTTATTATTTCTAATCCTGTTTAACAGATTGTTTCTGAGACTCGTTTAGAGTCTTCCTAATTTATCTCTGTCTATTAAAAGTGCACTTGAGTAAGCACCTATTGTTCTGTGTTCTTGCAGTTGTTTCATTAAACACGTCACATGTACCATATAAAAATACAAACTCAAAACCTCATGAGGAATAATACAGGGGTTCCCACCTGTAGGCTCTGACAGATGGGCTGCTGTGAATTTCATTTTCACTGGGATTTTACATGGATATGTCCTAGGTTTTAAAAATAGATAAGATAGAGAAGATTTTCAGTAGTTGGAGGGGGCCTAGAAGAAAGATGGGGACAAACTTATTAGCAGGACCTGTAGCAACAGGGAAAGAAGTAATGGTATAAAAATGAAGGAGGATCCATTTTGATTATACATAAGGAAGAAGGTTTTTTACAATGAGGATGGCAAGACACTAGAATAGGCTGCACGGAGAGGTGGTGGGTGTCCCAACCCTTGAAAAATTCAAGGCTGGTTGGATGCATCTCTGAGCAACCTGATCTATTTGAAGATGTGCCTGATCACTGTAGGGGAGTTGAACTAGATGGCTTTTAAAGGTCCCTTCCAACACAAAGTATTCCGTGATTCTATGATTTTCTACTGTGATAAAACACAATAATCTTACATCTGAGCTAGTCATCTTGACTCCATTTTCTCTTTATCAGTGAAGAGAAATCAACATTTTCACATATGGCTCATTCAGAGTTCCCCATTAGGGTGCCACTCATCCTGCTGGAGAGCTCTACATTTTGCATTTCCAAAGAGAGGAGAGATTTGTCACAACCCTAATGATGTTAGGGGTTGTGAATTTAAGATCTGACCCTGTAGCACAGTATAAGGGATATGTCTGCTTAGGCAGACATCAGCTTCCTTCAGTGTGCTGGCAGAGACACACATTCAGGGAAGAATAAAGATTCACCTGAAATCCAAATACAGATGTTAACAGAGCAGGGCATGGTCTTTTATAAAAGAAACCATACAATTCCCAGACAAGGGTTTTTATCTGGATATTTTGCTACTAGGCAAAGTCAGCTATATTTGTCTGAAACCATGCAGTTATCCATGGTGTCTTAATTTGTTGATATTCAAAATAAGAGGGGGAAATCCTTGATAATAATAATTCGGGAAATGGTAGAAATTTCACTGCTTAATGCATGCATGAATACACTACTCTAGCTGATCACAACCTTACTTATTTCACTTCTATAGAAGATACATAAAACAGAGATTGGTGAAAGAAAGAAGTCAAACCCAGACCTTTCTTATTGAAGAAGTGAAGGTCTTTTGTGTCTGATAAAACCAAATGTCTCTTTGTTACCAATTTCCAGATGTAAGCTCTAAAATATTAATTTCACTAACCTGAAATGAGTCTTATGTGACAAACTGCTAGTTTTACTGAGATGAAAAGCCCTTCATCTGCAATATAGACTGCTATATTTTATTTATACTTTTCTTCTTCTGTTTTCATTCTTGAATGATATGAAAATTGACTCTCCTTCTGGAGAAGAGCTATGGTCCTCTGAGCCTGTGTTAAATAGGATGCAGTTACAGATCTAATGGACTCTCTCTTCCAAGATAATTGCAAAGCAGTGAAACTATGTAGCCAGTGTTATTAGTTATTAATCACTAATTATTAAGTTATTAGTTATTAAGCCAGATCACTTTCCAAATTCTATTTCTACTGTCCTAAAAAGCCCAGCAGAATCTACATGTTATTGAGCCAGAGACGCATAGATGTCTTTAAAATATAAGTATTGATGCTGTCTGTATTGTATTAATCAACAAGACAGAATTCTCTAAGAAAACTGGAAAGAGGAAAGAGGAGAGTAGGAAATCTTTTCTGAATGCTTTTTCGTCATTCCAGCAAAGTTACACTATCACTTTCACATGATACAGCAGAAAGATAAAATTACTACATACAACATAAGTTACTGGTTCTTTGTAAAGATTTTGATTCAGACATAGGCACAGATTGCCATTAAAAAAATGAAGCATGCAAAACCACTAAAAATGTGCAAAGTATAACCATACACCTGATTAGGATTCAACCCAGTACCCCAACACACACAGTCTGGACAGCTGATTATTATAGTTTAGTATAGCAACTTGGATTATTCCCATTCCAGTGTATAAATTTGAAAGCAAAGGAGAGAAAGAAGATTTGACACTAGAAGTCGGAGATCCTGTTTTCAGCTTCACTAGCCTTTTCAAACACAGCTGAAATCCTGATGGCTACATGGTGCTCTGTCCTGTTTCCTCACTGACGCCACTTACGCATCAGAAATCTCCATGAATTGGGTCCAAACAGGCTGAGATGGTAAAAAGATGTGCTACTAATTTTAGACTCTTTAAAGAGCTGGATAACTAAAGACACTGATCATAACACTGGGTTTGGCATATCCCTCTTTATCATTTGGTTTTATTTTTAAAATTCCCTTAGCATCTTGATACAAGGTTTCCTGTTACATAATTTCACATATAAAGTGCCCTTACCTCTACAGACTTGCACAATAATCCCTGGACTGTGGGTGGTGCTGGTTGCTGTCAAAGGACCTGATCCTAATCCTGTCTTTTGAGCTTTTACTCCTGGCTTCTTCTCAGATTTGCCTTAGATAGACTCACCTGAGGATCTGGACTCAGCAGCCCTGGTTCCCAGGGCAGGATGTGCTGCGCTCACCTCAGTCAGATGCAGAAAGACTACCTTGTGTTGATGTGCTATTTTAAGATTGGGCACAATCAATTTTCTTCAGAGTGGCTGGTATGGGGCTGTGTTTTCAATTTGTGCTGAAACAGTGTTGATAACATAGAGATGTTTTTGTTGTTGCTGAGCTAAGGCCTTTCACGCTTTTCATATTGCCACACTGGTGAGGAGGCTGGGGGTGCATGGGAGGCTGGGAAGAGATACATCTGGGACAGGTGACCAAAACTGACCAAAGGCATATTCCAGACGACATGACATCGTGTTCAGTGTATAAAGCTGGGAGGAAGTGTTGGTGTTTGCCTTCCAGAGTAACACTTACATGTGAAAGGGCTCTTCTCTCCTGGGGGTGGCTGAACACCTACCTGCCCATGGGAAGCAGTGAATTGATTCCTTGTTTTGCTTTGCTTGTGTGCATGGATTTTACTTTCCATATGAAACTGTCTTTACCTCAATTTATGAGTTTTCCAGCTTTTATCCTTAAGATTCACTCCCCGATCTCACTGTTGGGTGAGAAAGTGCCTACGTAGGGCTTGGCTGCTAGCTGGGAAAGCCACTGCCTTGTGATAATATAGCTCCTGGCTCCTGATTCCTAGTTTCCCTGCCCTTACAGAGCATCCAGCCTTTCTTACTCTCTCGCAGTAACTGGCCCAGTGCTGGTTTTTACACCGAAGTCACTGATGTATGTAATGATCTTTCATTTACTTCAATAACAAGAATTCATTCATGGATGAATACTTTCCTTGCTTGTAGAAAACTTATTACCTGGATTCTCATCAGCTTAGAAAATAAGGGAAATTGGCTCATAATCTCCACTGTGAGGCTTCTCAGAATGAGAGAGGAGCCTAGCAGGACACTATCTCCCCAGGTCCCAGAAGTGAGGACATGCATGTCTGCCACGGCTTCAGCTCCTGCTTATGGGTCTCTAAATGGGGAAATAACAAGAAGCAGAACCAGAAACCTGTGAGTGATGCAATCCATTAAGCATCATGAATTGCAAAGTAGGATGAGCCAGTATTCTTTGTAATAGTCTTGGAGCAAATTGATGAACAATCTCTAAAATAAACTGCATTCTTATCTTTATGGGTATTTTGAAGAATTAAGAGATTCATGCAAGTGAAAACGTGCTCATTGATCAATTACAAGGAGAAAGAGGGATAAATTTGCTGAAAATTCTGCTGTTGATTAAAACTATTTGAGAATGTTATTTGTTGTGGAAGTTCTATATAAAATAAATTTACATACAGGGTTGAAGCAACAATTAAACTAGAAAGACAGGCTTTGTCTGTTTCTCTTGGGAATGGGGCAGGGACCTCTGCAGAATTCTTCCTTTAGGAACCACTTTCCTCAGGCAGATTTTCACCTAGCCAAACTCTTTTGTTTATTGACCCTATATAATTTGCAGAACATACACTGTTTTCAAATATCAGTCCCTCTGATACCTCCCAGGACAGACTTCTTTTGAGTTTTATTTTATTAAGAAAAATATTGGCAGTAAGTCACAAGAGGTGATCCATCCACTCTATTCAGTGCTGGGGAAGCCTTCCCTGAAGTGCTGTGTCCTGTTCTGGGTTTCTCAGCACAAGAAGGACATGGAACTCTTGGAGGGGGTCCAGCTGAGGATAGTGAGGATAACTGGGGGACTGGATCATCTCTTATGGGGAAAGGCTGAGGGAGCTGGGCCTGTTCAGCCTTGGGAAGAGACACTGGGAAGGGACTCCATCAGTGTCTGTCAGTGTCTGAAGGGACGTGCCTGAGGATGGAGCAGGCTCTGCTTGGGGGTGCCCAGCAACAGGACAAGAGACAATGGGCAGAAACTGATGCCCGGGAAGTTCCACCTTAACATGAGGAAGAACTTCTTTCCTGTGCAGGTGACAGATTGCCCAGACACAGCATGGAAAGTTCCCTCTCTACTGACATTCCAGAACCACCTGGATGCAATCCTGTGCCACATGCTCTGGGATGACCCTGCTTGAGCTTGGAGGTTGGACCAGATGATCCACTGTGGTCCCTTCCAGCCTTACCCATTCTGGGCTTCTGCGATTTCATTGCCCCTGCACTGACTACGTTCGTACCATTCCCAAAATCATAAACTGGAACGAGAACCAAAGTCAATGTAATTTGCTGCCCTGTTTCTCTATATCTGAATGCCAAGTGTAGGGCAGTTACAGCTTGATGTAATCCAGATGTTCTTTTCGAAAGAGCCTCATGGAGGAGACCTACTACTAATTTGTTTGAATCTTCTGTATGCAAGATTTTGATATAGATCTGTGCTGAACCAGTTGGCTGACCTTTCTGCCTCCTCAAACATTCAACAGCCCTTACAGGCAGATGTATTATGTGGTATCTAAAAGCCCCTAAGACTGAACCAGTCATAGGTGTTTTATAATCACCAAAAGGAAACAGTCGCTAAAGACAGGTGTTTACCACAGAGCAAAGAATGATTTTTTTAAATAGGACAGATGATTATCTGGCTGCACAGAACATTTATTACTCTTGAACAGCAAGGGGATGGTGACAAGATCAAATTTAGACAACTGAATCGTAGCTTTCTTAGGTTAGGCAGATGAAGGGAGTCCTACCCAATGAGGATACTTTTTGTGTTGGTGTTGATTTACTAACGTAACAAACTCCAACTCTCCTCCCACCATTTCTCAGTATGCCTGGAAATTTTCCTAGAGCTCTCAGCTAAGAATAAGCCTGAATTCAAACCAGCTTGTGCATTAACTAAGTTTTTACTTAAGACTAGCGTCCAATTTGTGCTCAGAATATAACTATATCCATCCACTGCTTCTCTCCGGTAATTACTACTTTGTAAAGATCATTTTTACAGTCGTGTTCTTGCATTATGAGATACACGGGATACAAATTTGCTTAACATTACTTACATCATAAAATCAAGAATAAATGCAGGGAGTTAGTGTCATTGTTTCTCACAATCTAGCAAGATTTCGCATTTCAATTTAGAATCAAATCCTGACTGCTTTTTTGAGGGACGTGTTTTTTAACTGAAAAACAAATTACAATATCGTTTCAATGACAATACACCAGCTAATATTCATCTATACTAAAGCAACTCCAGCCCAAATAATTTTAGTTTCAGCCAATCGTCTCCGTACTATTAGCCACAGGATAATTAGAATACAACCAATCTTAGTATTATAATTACTGGCAGCTTAATTCTCACATTGACCTGATATTGCACACCACTATGGCTCATTACACTTGTTTTATTAGTGCAGTGTACCAAAAATTATGTTAACATTCTTGCTAGCTACAACATAATCTTCTGGTTCACCCACACACAAAATAGCCTCTATTAAAGGTGAAATAATAATAATAAAAATATCACAATAAAACTTAAATGCTTAGTTAGATTGTGATTTCCAGGAATAACAACAATTTACATAATTGTTTAGATATTTTTCACTGCATGTTCCTAACCAATCTATTTTGTTTAGAAAATTGTGTTTATATATGCTTCTCCAACATTCAAAGATACTTTATTGTATGACAGCAGGAATTGAAATAAAATGAGTTCATAAAATCAGTGATGCCAGTGTATTAGCAGTTTGCCCTCAATATTTTGCTATAATGGTTATCAAAACTGCATTAATCTTTCTTATTGAAAACTCTTTATACACTCCTAATCATCATTAAAATGTTATTTTGGCTTCAGCACAACAAATTAATCTTCTTTCCTATTAAAAAGAAATAATCTGATTTTTTTTTTTTTAGCAGCTTTGCCTGTTAATGGTGTTTCTGTGAAGCTAACACAAGGGAAAGCTCAAGAATTAAGAATTAATAGAAGAAGGGAGAACTAGAAAGTGTTAACAGAAATTGCGGACAAGGTTTATCAGTTTCCACATTAATGATCTATTGTTGCTGAAGGCTATTTAAGCATATCTTTTTCAGTGAAACACTCACAGATATTAACGGATTCTTAATAAAATTGATTATCATGGAGGCCACAAAAGCAAAACCTGTGGATCAGTCATGGAAAAAGCCACACTGCCCACATGTCTGAGTAAAACAGGACTCAGGCAACAGCTGTATTAAACTCAAAATTAAAATTCAAAGGTATTAGATTAGACTGATTTTTTAGGTCCAACTCATTAATCTTGATCCAGATTTCCAGCCTTTCCTTCAAGAATCTAAAGCAAAGAATAATGAGATATAGTATGTTCCAGTACATTATAATACATGACAGTACAACCTATGAATACCCGAAATTATTAAGTATGACTAGCAAGTTCAGTAATTCATACTGGATTTCAAAAACCAAATGAATGCTGTAACATATACATGGAGTTTTTCTGATAAAAAGTTTACGGTATGGCAAATATTAGGAAAACAAACTGCATGAAAGAGAAAGGAGTCAGAGTGGAACAAGCATATCAAATTTGCCTAAATTATTACTGTTTATTCATAAAAATAGTCTGCTTTTAAAGATGCAGCTTTTTACACCAGGATAATGACTACAATCATACAAACTCCTTCAGAACAATTGAATGCAGCGGTAGTGTTTGCAGTTTTGGAAAATGAGAACGAAGTGGCAATTGCCAATCATCTCTAATATGTCTCTGCATCTCAAAGTCAATAAAACATTTGTGTCTTTTAATTGGGAAATTGTATACAGCCCACTGCATTATGAACATTCTATTCTACTGACTCTATTCATTATTCCTCCTGACTGAAGGAGTGTTGTAGCTAACAAGTTGAATAACTTCTGAGGTCAGGGACCACAAAGCTCATCTCATTCCAAGACCCCTGCCATGAGCAGGGACACCTTCCATTATCCCAGGTTGCTCCGAGCTCCTTTCAACCTGCCCTTGAACACTTCCAGGGATGGGGCAGTCACAGCTTCTCTGACCAGCCTGTGCCAGGGCCTCACCAGCTTCACAGCCAAGAATTTCTTCCTAATATCTAATCTGAACCGCCCCTCCTGCAGTTTGAAGGCATTCCACCTTTTTCTGTCACTCCAGGCCCTTGCCAAAAGTCCCTCTCCAACCCTCTTGGAGTCCCTTTAGACACTGGAAGGGTCTCTAAATCCTCTCTGGATCCTTCTCCTCTCCAGGTGAACACCCCCAGCTCTCCCAGACTGTCTCCAGAGCAGAGGGGCTCCTGCTCCCAAGGCATCTGTGTGGCATCCTATGGACTGGCTCTAACAGATTCTCATCCTTCTGATGTTGGGGAACCCAGAGCTGCATGTGACTCTTCAGGTGGGGACAGAATCTCCTCCCTTGACTTGCTGCTCACACTTCTTTGGATGCAGCCCGACATGGGAGATTTCTGGGTTGCAAATGCAATCCATCAGCACCCCCAAGTCCTTCTTCCCAGAGCTATTTTCAATCCATTCTCCACCCAGTCTGTACCTGTGATTGGGATTGCCCTGACCCAGGTGCAGGACCTGGCACTTGGACTTTTTGAACTTCATGAGGTTCACACAGTGTCACCTCTCAAGGCTGTCCAGGTCCTCCTGGATGTCACATCCTTTCCCTTCAGACTGTCATCAGCAAATTTGCTGAGAGGGCACTCAGTCCCACTGTCTTTTGTCACTGACAAAGATTCTCTTCCTGGGAGAAAGGTGAATATAAGTTAGAGAGCAGAGGAAACATGCCTGATTTTTCATTCCTGACATGTCAGACAATTGGGATAATAGCTCTGTCTATGCACCTATCATTATCCCCACATTGCTATAAAGATCTCAACTCTGTGTTACAGAAAACAAACACTTTTATGTTCCCTTATACTAGCCCTTAGATTCCAATTTGTCCCTCACTATCTTAGACAAATGGGGTCAGGCAGATCCTTTGCCTTCTATTTGACTAGCCTTAATTATTTATTTTCTGTCATTTGGCTTTATGACTATGCAATAAAAGACAGGTTTAATGGGCCAGTAGTCCAGGATGGGAAATCATCCAGCTAGTGAAGCATTGAGGACATCAAATTAGTGGCACTGCTGATCAGTTTTTCCCCAGCCTGACATCTGTTTGTAAGTACTCATAGCCAAAATTGTTTTGAAAGGCAATGTCAGCCTTAGGCTTTGGAGCTAGCATCAGTGAATCTCTTCACCCTTTACTGCTTGCTATTTTCTGCTGTGAAATGATACAACGCATATAATCATGCATGAGGGACTCAATGTTATCTGGTGTTTGATCTGATGAGTAGAAGTCAGGGTTCCTGGGCTGTCTCCAGCACCATTCCTGAGTCTTGTCTTACGTGCATATTTAACATGTACATTAACATTAAATTAGAGACCAGCACCACACGTGCAGTAAAGGTTTCTGGAAACCTGTAGTTTGAATGGAATTGGCTTCATTATCTAATGATTTTTTTTTATTATTTACTTTTCAGAAATTATTCCAGTAAATGTGGCTACTGTTTAGAGTCTCCCTGCACCTAAAGATAAAATAAAAGAGTATTAAAAGATTTACAGAATTTAGAAAAGAAAGGACTCTTGGGACCATTGTTCTGGACCACTTTACAGTGCAGACTGAACATCTGCTTCAAGCTAACATTTGCTTGGAAAATAGAGTACCTTAAAAAAAGAGACAAAGAAGAAAACAAAGAGTCCCAGTGGAACCCAAATACCAACCATCATTAGCAGTAATTATCATATAATATCAATGATTATATAGTAATCATATGATCATAATACAACTACAGTGATTACTCTATATTAACATTATGTTAATACTGCTGTAAACATTAATGTATAATATATGAGTGCATGGGAATGTAAATATTTTTATAAATTAATGCTTTTGTGAGACTTCTGTGTGTGTTTCCCCTATCAAAATTAGTTGCTGTGTTTCATTTTATACACACATGTTATAACAAACAGCAGTGACACTGAATAAATCAGCCCACAGTTCTGTCTTGTCTCCCCAAGGTATCATCAACAGCAGCAACTTGACTGGGGACAGGAAATGAAAGTAGGTGAAAGACAAAATACTTCTGCTGTGACCTTGCAGCTTTGGGGTATCTACAGCTCAGGCACTTCCTGAGTCAAAATTGTGTATTTTTCTTTCAAACTCTGTGCATACCTGGTTGAATTACTTTTTTAATTAAAAAAACAAACAAAAAACCCCCCAAAACAAAACAAACAAACAAAAAACAAACAAACAAACAAACAAAAACAAAAAAAAACAAAAAACAAAAAAAAACCCAACAAAAAAACAACAACAACAACAACAAAAAAAAAAAAAACAAAAAAAAAAAAACAACCTTTTACATTTGTAATTCCTACAGCAATGAGTCTCATAGTTTATTTATGCAGTGTGTAGGAGAGAATTTTCACTTTTTACCATATATTCTGATTAGTTAATTCTACCCAGTTCTTGTATCGTTAGGAACAATGGATACTCTTTATTTATTCATGTTTTTCATAACTTTTTCTCACCATATCAAAATTCTCCCAGTTCCCTGACTAAAACTTCAACATTTGGAAGTTGTTTAGTACACTTGATTATTTTTTTCAGCCTACTTTTATGTTTTGAAATACTTCTCTATCACATTTGAGAAGAATGGAGTATACTACCACTTGTCATGGGATTTAGGGAATGCTTAATGACGTGCAGCATTTGTCTTTTTCTGCTCTTTCTTTATTTCTTTGCTGGCATTCCAGTTTGCCTTCTTTGGCTACTAGAGAGCATTGAGCTGACAGAAATCAGCCAACAGTAATTCTCATGTGACTCTTTTTTCAGTGGTGATAGCTTGTTTACAGAACTTGCCATGTATTTATTGTCATGCCTGTTCCTTTGATAGTTTTCAATCTTCAGCACTGAATTTCATCTTAATATATTTAAAGCCTGCATGGCAACATCCAGGCTTTAAATACGGTAAGAATTAATCATAAACCTCATCAAGGTCAACTGTCATTTTTACTACCCAAAATAGTTAAATACCATTGAAAGTCTCTCACTTTATTGTCCAGTTACTGATGGACATATTTCAAAAAGGAATATCTATATCTACCTGGAATTACAAGGACAATATCTCTTCATTTTTGACCGTTTGCCTTTGCTTCTTCTCCCTTTTGACATTTATTAACACGTAATGTATCTTCCTTCAATTCTATTTTTGTTATTCAGATAAAACTCCTCGTAAATTTAAAAAGATTGTAACCAGAACCCTGTTCCTTGTACGTTTGCTGACTTAATCAAAGAATCTAAAAGATTTGTTAGGCATGAGTAACCTCTCTGGAAACCATGATGACTTTTGCCTGTAGAAACATCTTTATTCGTATCCCAGTTCTTTCTTTTCTTTCTTATAGTAGCTCTGAATCTGCTCAGCAAAACTCAGATTTACTGGTCTGCACTTCCCTGGATTGCTCTGAACTTGCCATTTTCCATTTCCCCGGTGCTGATTCCATTTTAAGCATAGTTAATAGTTCAGCAATTTTATACTTGAACTCTTTTAGAACTCTTGGGTGAACACCATCTGTTCCTGATGATTTGTTACCACACACATTATCAGTTAGTTCTAAAACCTCTTATTTCTAGCATTTTCATAAGCTGCCCAAGTATTGAATTTAGACAGCCTACTAAAGAAACCCTCAAACCTTAGGTCTTAATTCTAAATTTTGGGAAGCTTATGTTCTGACTGCAAATCTTCTATACCGATCACTCTTATCCTGATGTAAATAATAACTAAATTTGATGTCATAACCCCATTTTTCAATTTTAGGTACCCACATTTCTATCTTTCAAAATCACCTCAGCATTCTCCATCTTTCTCATGATTGTTCAGAATACAAATACCACAAAATCCTATCATTTAGGTACATTAATCATCAAGATAAAGCCACAGATATGGACACAGGTAAAGGCAGAACATTACTGACTTTTTTCAGACCCTAGATAGAATTTCAATGAAAACCACAAACAGGAGGAAAAATGACTCAATATGAGCACTGCTGATACTTCCATCAATAGAGAAAAATTGAGATATACTAAATTACCTGCCTGTTTTCAATCACTATCTAGACAAATAAAACCATACATTGAAGAAACAGAAGGCCTAATACATTGTAATGGATAACAGCATTATGGGGTTTCTGAGAAACGGCTCATTACTTAATTTCATGTAGCTTGAGAAGTCTTTTTCTTTACTGCATTGTGTTAATTTTCTGTCTAAATATCATATTTTTTAAAAAAGAATTATTCCCTGACAGAGATTTCAATACTATGAAACTTTGCTGCTGCTTTCTGTTTTCACTTTCTGAGAGGAAAAAGCTTGTCCAATCCTATCTTGCTTTATTGAAGCATACTTCCAAAGAACAGCAGACTTTTTAATCACAGGGTTAAGAAACTTGATGGTTATAAAAATAAAGAAGACTTCTCCACTACTGTGCAATTTTGGCATAACAATAAGCCTTTAACTTTAGTGCACAGGGAAAATGAAAAAAAAAAATCCCACCAGAACTATTTCATTGGTTTTTTATGATTTTTTTCCATTAATTATCTCCTGTTTCCCTTATGGCCTTTCTACCTGTGCTCCATAAAAAGCAATTTCTCTTTTATGGACATTCCATATTGAAAATGTCAGCCAACTGGGACAAATCTAAAACTATTTTTACGTGCTATGGTTCCAAAATTAGTAAAATCAGTATTTTGTGTGTGTGTGTGTGTGTGTGTTAAACTTGAATGAAATAAAAGGGACTAGGTTGACAGCAGTAGAAAACATAGCACTGTTTCTGTTCACAGAACAGTGGTGCAAACAGTGGGAGATCTACTGAAAAATTAGTTCTGAAAAACTAATTGCACCTCAGATAGGCATATTTTGCCACAGAGAAAAATTCTTATTAACTGCTGTTAATAAGAATGCCCAGAAATATTTTCAGAGGAAAATACAAGGGCACTTTTACCATTGTCCCACCCAGCCATGGCTTCATGCTGCAGATTCCACCAAGACTGAAGAACAAAATAACACCGAATACAACAAAATTCTTCCCTAGAAATTTACTGATTTTGATGAACAATTTTCATTTAGGTATTATCCTTACATGGAGTTGTCTGGGACTAGTTCCCTCCTAATAAAACACAACGGACTGAGGCATATGCTTTAATCAATACTTAATGAACTGTGACCCATAAGTCCTCCCTACATGTCACTTCTTTCTCCTCATAGGTGTTTATCAAATGAGGTACAAAATCCTAGCAGGACTAAAAACACCAGATGTCGTAGTGAAGTACTGGTTGTCTCAAAACACAGAAGTATATTAATATTAAATTCTTTAAAATTCTTATATAACAAATAGTCAGAGACTCAAGAATAAAGTTTTTGCAGACAAAATCACAACTGAAGAGCTGCCTGATGTTTCCCACAGGAGTTTCAGGCCCCGGTCTCACTGATCACGAATTGTTGCTGACCCTCTTTAATTCCACCACTTTACTATTCCTTTTTTTTTCTTTTTTTTTTTTTCTTTTTTTTTCCCTAACAGATCTCAGGGATTCTCCACACTGCAGATCCTCACAATCAAATCAAACTATTCTCAAGTGCAACCCTCCCACTTAGTTTTGAGAGCATTATAATCTTGAAAAGATTACCTGGCATTACCAGTTATCTTGTAGTCACAGGCAATCAGTGAAATCATCTCATTCACTTCAGATAGGAAAGAAAATGGGATTAAACTTCTCCATAAGGAACACTTTTTGGTTGTGTGTTGCACTGGGAAATGAGCTACAGAGGTCCATATCTCAAACCAAGGCAGAGGCAGAGGTCTCATGGGTGCTCAAGGCATATTTCACTGCAAGGAGATCATAGATCAACTCTGCTCTCTCTTCCAATCTTCTCCTCTGAGAACACCAAACATGCAACCACTTGCAATCCCTTCCCCAACCTACAACAAATAACATATTCATAAAAATTGTTAAGAAAAAAAATCTCTTTATCATTAACTAGAGAAAATCCCCACAATTTTTTTCATGCAATATCTTAGAAAAGAAAGCAAAAGAAATCGGGGGAATGACACATGAAGCCCACATTCCTCCATCTTTTCAGAATTAAGTGAAAATGCCCAGATAATTCTAAGAATCTGAGCGTAATTCTCATCCTGACTACCTGCCCCCAGCATAGTCCTGGTGTTTGACTTGAATGTAAAACAGACTCAGAAGCAGTAGCAGTAGCTGATGTGTGTTTTCAGTCACTTGTTAGGAAGGTTTGGCACGATGATAGGAAAGTCAGTATGTTTGGTCTGCAGTTTAAGTGGGCTCGGACTAAGCACATTTGGGGTAATACCTCTCAGATTTCAGAACAGGGAAAAAACCCTGAATACACAAAAGATATCTATATCATGCTTCCCTAGGTTTGAGAATCGAAGAAATTATGAGCTGCAGATGTGGATGGAGTCTAGGAAAAAAGGGCAAGTTCCACTTTTTTTTTTTTAAAAAAAAAAAAAAGAAGAAGATACAGAATTATCCCGTGATTTGGCTAATGAAAACCACCATCAATTGCAAAGACACTGCCTTCCCCACCACCTCAGAGAAGATGTAAAGCGAATTCAAAATTTCAATGACTAATAATATATGACAGGAATACCCAAAGGGTACCCTGGGGTGCTGATAAATATCCTCCACTGAGCACAGTGTTGGAGTTAGATTGCAGTGTTAAAACATGCAGACAGAAACAAGTGCATACAAAAGCCTTCATATTTGTGTCAGTGCTTCTACCATATGACTTAAAAAATTTGACAAAATATATTATTTTTCTCCTTATTAACGCTTTTGAATTGTAGTAGGTGGTAAAAATGACATAGAGGGAAAGAACATTTCCTGAGTAATAGGGGAAATAAATGCAGCAATGTCAGAAGGGAAAACCATCCTTTTACTCTTTTAGAAATAACACCCATCAGGAAAAGGTGGATGAAGATACTAAACTGCATCAACTAAAATAACTATTAATTTCAAATGAACAGCAAACCACACTCTAACTCCCAGACTGCTTGGGGGTTGATGAATACAACTGTCTGATTAATAATGCAAATGACTAACACTGAAACCCTCATTTTGATATTTTGTAGACATTTAACATCTTGAATTTCAAGTGTCGTAATGTTTTTTAATGTCATTTTATAACAGGTAATTTCCTGAATCTTCTTAAATTAACTATGCTATATCAAACAATTTACTCAGAGATTTGGAAGCTGACATTTTACATAGATTTTGTACTGTAAAACTTGGACATTACAGATGAGATATTAGAAGTTTCCAGAATGGATATAACACAGACATATTTTCTCATTCATTTACTTTTTTAGACTGTTTTTTTTGGGGTGTGTTTTGGACCTTTTTTTTTTTCCTTCGTCTTTGAATGTCATGGCTGCACAGCTTAAGCAACACCACAGTGTGTGAAGATAACATGCTGCTATCTTAGTCAAGCTGTTAGATCTGGTTAAAAACAAAACTCTCAAACTTCCTAATTCATCTGGGGGGAAAAAGAAAAAGTGAGCCATTAAGACAAGAATATAAGCAAATCTTCAAAAAGCAAAGATGATTAAACTGATTAATCTTCTTTTCTTTAAATGCTAGGTCACACTCTTATTATTAGTGACACCATAATGAGCTGTAATTAAATTCTGGCAAAATTTCTACTTTCAAGTAATTTGAACTAGTACTGCAAAAACCCATAGGAAACTACCCTTGCTTCCAGGAATTCACATTTATGTATAAACAACACACTCAGTAAGTGTGTCTGCCTATATTAATCTGCTACTTTGCTAAGGTACTTTTATTTTTACAGAGTTGCTCATTACTGTCTCACTTTCAGGACAGCATCTTCACTCAAGTGCAGATTAACATGAGGAGCGTGCATTAGTTCCACTCTAATTAAGCGTGTGCTTAAATAGTTTCCTGAACTGGAACTGCAGTAAATAATGTATAAGAGTTAGGCTGAAGTCTTGATTTTGCTGATGCAAAAATAGCAATAGTGTATGTAAAAAGATACCTTCCCATTGCATGCCATCCTCTTTTGCGTGTATGTGGACCTGTGAAGAAAATGACAGAATAAATCTGGAGAGATGGGAGGTCATATTGCTCCAGGCATGGATGGTGGAGAGGCAGAACTGTGCCCCAATTAGCACTGCCTGGTGTGGTATGTCCATGACTCTTCCCTCTCTACATTATGAGCAGGTTGATGTCTGGCTTGTAGACAATGGGCAAGAACAAGATTCACAGACAAGTCACTGAGGATTTCAGCAAATAAACTCAAAATTAATAGAATAGAATGTTGCAATCAATCTCTTGAAGCTGGGTCAGGGCAGCAACTGGAATGAGACTCACACACAGCTCCTTCTTTACATCTTCCTATGCAGGTGAAAACTGAGCTATGAAAGTCCTTCAGCGATAATTAGCTATCTCCAAATTTTGCTTTTGTCCTGGTTTCAGGTAGGATAGAGTTAATTTCATTTTTAGTAGCAGGTGCAGTGCTGTGATTTGGATCTAGTATGAGAATAATGTCGATAACTCAGTGATGTTTCGGTTGTCGCTTAGCAGTGCTCACTCTAACCAAGGACTTTTCAGTTTCCCATGCTCTGCCAGCCAGCAGGTGCACAAGAAGTCAAGGGAAAGCATGGCCAGGAGAGCTGATTCAAACTGGCCTAAATGATACTCTACAGAGTGCCATGCCCAGTATATAAACTGGTAGGAAGTTTTCTGGAACTGCTGATTTCTGTTTGGGGACATGCTGGACGTCAGTCAGCAGGTGTTGAACATCACTTGCTTCTCTTGGGCTTTCTTCCTCCCTCTCTCTCTTTTTCTTCATTATATTAATATTATTTATTACTATTATTATTATTATATTTTATTTTGTTTCTATTGTTAAAGTGTTCTTATCTGAATGCTCAGTGTTTACTTTTATTTGTTTTTCAGTTTTCCTGCCCGTTGTGGAGCAGAGGAGAGTGAGTGAGTGGCTGCATGATACTTAGTTGCTGTCTGGGTTTAAACCACAAGAGACCACCAACATAGGTGTTTGTAGAGACTACTAACTAAGCAACAGTCACCCAAAAAGTGCCACCACTGTGTTTTCCGTTTCAAGCTGTACCCCTTTGTGTAGTCATTGTGTAACCAATGGGTTTCCCTCTGAGCTACTCTAAGAAAAGCAGTCACATCCTGAATTTTCTTGCAAACAAACCCAGCATAAGGCTGTTCTGCAGCAGTTTTATGTGAAAGTTTTACAACATTTCTTGCTTTTTTAATTAAGAAGAAAGGTCTGCTGGCATGACTGTCAAATGAAAAGCCTTCACAACAGTTAATCTCTCAATTTACAGACCAAGCAGAGAAATCTCAGTACAAGTTCACCTTGAAGAGCAATCTAGATCAAGAAGACAAGAGACAAGAGAGCACCTCTGTCCCTTCACACCTCTTCCCTGAAGTGTTCTCCCACTGAAGTCACACACGATCACACCAAGCCAGGAGTCAGAACACAAGGAAGAGGTGGATGGTGCAGATAAAGCAGGTAGAGATAAGAACTAGTGGGAGCCTTTTAAAACAATAAAAATTATTCTGCTGTTTAATATCCCTAATGCTGAAGTGACATTGCAATACCATCCCCAGTGTATACCCCTGGCTACATGTCCTGTGCTGTCCTGCTTTAGCTACAAAGCAGCAATTAGTTCTCTTTGTTTTTATCTCTGAAGATCCAGGTTCACACCATAAAGATTTTATTATTTGCAGTTCAGCTATTGTTTTGCTGCTGTTTCTTGTCCTACAGAGCAGCCTGTTATCTGCATCTTAGTCCCCTTCAAATGTCTTCTGCTCCAAGTTGAAGGGATTAGAGAATTTACTGGATGTTCACTAGGTTAACGCAATTATAAATTAAATGAGCCAACAGTTTCCTTACAATTGTCTGTGTGTCTGATTCCATTTATAGCAATCCGTGGTTCGGGGGAGATTGTGGAAATGCAAAAGCATTGTAACTACAAGGAGGTAAACTGTGTATAAATGGACACTTGTCAGAGGCATTAAGTTGGTAATAATGGAATTTCCTTCCAAAAGGTGTCAACTCCCAAATTTGCTTCTGCAAATTGAATTGGCACAGGAGAACATACACCTTTGTTTTTTTTTTTTTTTTGGTGGGGGAAAAATGCTATGAACATTGTTTAAAAAAACTGGATGAGGAAGAACTCATTAGGTCACAACATCCCTTTGTGAAAGGAATGTTGAAAAATCAAAGTCAGTTAAAACAAGTAGAAAATAAAGGTGTAGAGGAACGTGACAGAATCCAGATATGCATTTTGATAATGTAGGAGAGTGATTATTCAAAGGTCTGACAGATTTCTAAGATAATAAAACATAATGACAACTTCAGTAGTTTTAGTTCCAAATATGCAGACAACTGTCATAGCTCCATCAAAACAGCAAAAATGGCTTATATTGTTCAGAATTTGAAGAGCAAACAAAGACTACGATGTGATTTTATGTAGGAAGGCAAGACGTAGGCAAGTAGATATAATGATGATGGCAACTCCTTACAAATGAAATTTATTTTAGTCACATATTGATGTCAGCAAAATGGAACTGGGAAATGAACAGCCAAGATAATATCAAAATGGTTGAATTAATTAATCTAAGAATTCATTAAAAAATTCAAAGAAATGGAACCTTAGAATCGTTAAAATTGGAAAAGTCCTCTAAGGTCATTGAGTCCAACTGTTAAACCAGCACTAACCCATGTCCCCAAGTGCCACATCTACAAGGTTTTCAAATCCCTCTGGGAATGATGATTCCACCACTGCCCTGGGAAGTCTGTGCCAGGGCTGGATAACTCTTTACATGAAGGAATTTTTTCCTAATGTCCAACCTAAACCTTTCCTGGGACAGCTGGAGGCAATTTTCTCTCATCATTTCTTGTTCCCTGGGAGAAAAGCCCAAGCCTCCCTCCCTGGCTCCCCCGTCCTATCAAGGAGTTGTAAAAAGTGAGAAAGTCCCCCCTGAATCTCCTTTTCTCCAGGATGAGTCCCCCAGCTCCCTCAGCTGCTCCTCATCTGACCTGTGATTCAGAGCTTTCCCCAGTTCTCCTCTGGATATGAAGTATTTTTGAAGAATTTACTTTTCTGTGCTGTATTCTCCTCTGGATTTGTTTTCAATAAATTTCCATTCCCACTGTGCTTTTTGTAGCTGTTATCTAGGGTAAGTCGGTCTGAATACATCTGAAATATTTTAAGATCACAGCTCTTACTATTTTTAGGGGAGAGCGCTACCTAAGAATGAAAATTTATTAGATTTTATTCATTCAAAAACCAAGGACAAGATGAGCGGACGGTTCAGAACTCCAGTCTGTAGTTAATGGCAGAAATAACAGAATGAATCAGTAAGCTCAGATTCTCAACTGAAAAGATGTCAGAAACAATGTTGTTAGTTTTCAGCTCACTCAAGCACCACTGTAAAAAGGTCAGGAAGGTAGTTGTCTGGGCTTCCCTCTTAAGTCAGCAGCAAAACAGACATCTTCTCAGGCAGATACACCTAATTTTATGATATGTTTATATGATATGTTATAAATCCTGGTTTCCTGCATGGATTTTATAGAAAACTGGCCAAGCCATTTAACATAATCACTTTACGGTGTGTATAATTAACCCAAATGTATACTGTTCCTTGCCAATAAACAGCAGAAAATGCATCTCCTTTTACTTACACTAAAAAAGTTCACAAGAAAAAATGAAACCTTTCATTCTTGTGTAGGCCACTGGCCTGAATAATGGGAAACAAGAATCTTCAGTACAGACTCTTCCACCTAAATGTCTTTAAGAGAAAATGGAACTGCTAGTGTTACAGCACAATACAAATTTCAAAGCAGTTTTAATCCCAAAAGCAAAGAATTTCAGCCAGATTGTAAGGTAAGAAACTCAGAATACTGCAATTTCATGATTCATAATATGAGTAAGAGAGTATCTAGTAAACAGTGCTTCATAGTCATGCACTGAAAAATGAAAAAATAAAATATAGTATCACATTCTTTAAGTATTTTCAGTGTCTCAACCAGATACCAGAAGGTACAAACTGACAATGTTTGACATATAAGTAAAAGTAAAGTAAGTAACTGAGCAGTTATTCACACAGAATAAGAGACCAAACCAAAGCAAGTTAAAAAAAAAACACTAAACAAAAACAAAATAACAAACATTAGCTGTCTCAGACTCAACAGATATTTCAAGGATTGAGAAGCATGAAAATAGAGCAACTGTTAAAATGAGAAATCTTAAAGTTGATGCTCACAATGTCTGATAACCAGTCAGCTCATCTTGAACAAATTCCAGAGTAAAATCTCATTGAAGGGAGAATTTTCTTTGGCCAGCTGGCTCTGATCATGAAAATTTACTGAACCACTCTAATCCTAGTTTGAAAATTATTTTATGATATAATAAAACCTTAGGGAAAAAAATTTAATGAAGCCTTTGCACTTAAAGTAATACATATTCCCTGTTAAATGATAGAATCACAGAATTACAGAATGATTTGGGTTCAAAGGGACCTTAAAGATTGCCCAGTTTCACCCCCCTGCCATGGGCAGGGACACCTTTCACTATCCCAGGTTGCTCCAAGCCCTGTCCAACCTGGCCTTGGACACTGCTAGAAATTGGGCAGCCACAGCTTCTCTTAGCAAGCGGTTCCAGGGCCTCACCACCCTCATAGTAAAGATTTTCTTCCTAATATCTAATCTAAACCCACTCTCTTGCAGTTTCAGGACATTGCCTCTGGTTGTGTCACTACAGCTCTGGATGGAAAAGACAGATTTCATACTGATTTTGTAGTTCCTGCTGAAGGAGAAGGGTGTAGAGGGAAGTGCTTTCAAAAGAGTTTCTGCTGTTCCTCTTAGACTTTTGCTTGAAATGGATAAGACAACTCATGTGTGGAAGAGTAAACAACACTATAATTATTTTCAGGACCAAGACTGTACCGGACAAACTAACAACTTTGATGACAGGCTTCCCAGAGAGGCCAATAGCTGTAAGAAGCATGAGGTGCCCTCCTAACCTTGGGCTGAATGGACATCAGCATGTCCAGACATCCACAGACTCAACTGAGCCCACAGCTTATTCCTCTGAGGTCAAACAAAACTATAGAGGAAAAAAAATTGTTCCATGATGTCTATGATATTCTACATGGGTAGAATTTCCAAAATGGGTTCTAACATTCACATTAAAACTTTGAAAAAGCTACTAGAAAGCACGTTTTACAGCTCAGACCCACTGCCCATTATTCAAAGGAGCTAGTGTAGTTAGTTGCCCTCTGAATTGCTCAATGTAATTAATGTATTGCAAAGATCCATACACAAAGTCTTCTGGATATTTTTTGAAATAACATTTCAGTAATGCCACGGGTCATACCTACAAAATATTTTAACATAAAGCTGCAATTTAGGATTAGTATGACATGAGGTCAAATAGGATCAGGTTTTTAAAGTATTTTTTAAAGATGAATGTGTTTTGATTAGATATTTAACTGTTATACACATTTTAAACTTCAGTAGGAACCTTGTGCTCAGCTGGAGTAAAGTGACAAGGATTACCTAAAGGGAAAATATCAGTGGTACTTTCAAACAGCTGGTCCTACATGCTTCTGAAAATCTGATGATATCAAAAGACATACAAGCATACCTTTATTAATGTAACAATTTTGCTGTTTGAAAAACTGTAATAAAAGTGTTTTCCAATTGAGCGCTTAGTTCTGTATTTTTTTACATTAATCAACTATGGAATAAAATGTATATAAAACTTAAATATTTCTTAGGTCAATAGCTGAAAATCAAGTAATGGATCCAGATAAATGTTCAAGGCCAGGCTGGATGGGACTTTGGAGCAACCTGCCCATGGCAGAGGTCTTGGAATGAGATGAGCTTTAAGGCCTCTTCCAATACAAACCATTCCATGACTCTGGAAAAGCCTTGACCATTCCAGTCTATTCACTTTCCTGCTGAATCTCTGAGCACAAAACAGAACAAGATGAGAAAGGCCTGGATGCAGCTGCAGTACAGTGGAAGGGAATGGGGGATAGAGGGAGCCTTGTCATCAGATGAGATGTACTCATCACAATAATAGCTTAGTCTATTTTCTTTTTTTTTTTTTTTTTTCACAATTTTCCCCCCGTGTTTTACAGACAGTTGAAAGTGTTTAGGCTGATGAATGTAACTAAAACTTGTTTGAAAAGGGAGTACAGACAAACCCATTTCTTAAGGCGTTAAAAATCACAGGCATATGTAAAGACTATCATTTCACTGAAGCCACCAAATATTATCTAAAAATAATAAGCTTGTTGGTTTCCTTTTTCAGCAGTGTTTCTCCAAAGACATAATTTTAATTGTAGATTAGTTTTGTTCTTGTAGCCTTATTGATAGATTTTAGGCAAGCACCATACATCATTAACTGTACTGTGTAGGGGATCACATTTCAAACAGGAGCTCTGTCTGGCCAAGATACTACAGCTTGTCTGATTGTTGCAGAATTGTCATTAAATGGAAATGATGTCTGGGAATATTGAACTTAATGTTATGTTTTGAAAGAACATGAATAATATTACAGAGGTTATAATGAAATTCATAGGAGAAAAATGTCATTAAACAAAGCAACAGTATTGGTCCTGGTGCCCTGGTCAAATTCCAATCCGGCTGATAGCATTCTGACACCTATTATTTTTCAGTTTGAATTTGGTCTGTTTGTGAACAAACCTCACTGTCTGTTCATTGATATGTTAATGCCCTACCTCATCAGCTCATTGCTATTTGTCACCCCAGTTAGTTGGCTGTCACTCTTGTACATCCAAATGCTTTTAATGAAGCCATTACTACAGTGCATGACCTTGAAAAGATCTCAATCTGCCTTCCCACAGTTCATCAAGTTACTTAGATATTTCTTAACCTAACATGTGAGAATAGGTATAACTTATTTCAGTGTTTGTTAAACACACAGCACAGCCTCATGCCCCGCTTTTGACAAAATGTGGTGCTGCAGTCCATTAATATGTGCTTAAAGCTGGGCACAGAGGTGTCCTGCCACACACTGATGCAGGAAGGTACTCTGAGCAGTATCTCCTCATCACCTCCACCTAGCCATCGTTTGCTTTGAATTGTGGAGTGATCTCTGAGAACATCACCTAAAATGGATGAACTTTAAGTCAAGATATGCTCCAGAAGAACAACTTATTGACCTCAGCACCAACTAATTATGGAGACAACAGACCTTGAGTAGAGAAAGTCCAAAGTTAAAAAGAAATTCCCAAGATGTGGATTTCAGAATAAACTATTTTGTTCTATACCTCTGTTCTTGCTGGTTCATACCACTTGTTTATGGACATATAGTCACATTCAAGTGCTTTATTAAAATGAGCAGATCTGCTTTATATTATCTTACTGGTCTTTGATTTAAGGATCAAAGTCTGAATTGAAGTATATTTGAGAAAACCCTTCTAACATTGTTGAACTTTGTCAGTTATATAGGGTTTGTGGAAAAAACAGTTTGAAGACCTAATTCCTGGCTAATTGAAAGGTTTAAAAAATTTAGGACAACAATTTTTAATTTCCTTATTTGCACATTCAGGCAGGATCTTCATTGGTGATCTCACAGAGCAGTTTTGTTGTGCCTGTCACGTCTCACAGTCATAATTTCTAATATCACTCCCAACATCCTCCCTCCATGCCCTTTAATCTTGAATGATCAAATCCAATCCAGACATTCATGCACACAAATTTTCCTGTTCATGAGACGGGACATGATTATCAAGGAAGATGTAAAACATATATATTTTTATATTCACTAACAGTTATTAAAATACAAAAGTTCAAGAAAAAGTAAGGTCAGAAAGAAGTGGTGCCAGATATCAGTGGAAGAGTGTCTTTACATCACTTAGTCAATAAAGTATTCCAGAAAACTTCATCCATGAATAATTGCAGATAACCACTCATATCCCATTCCTGGTGGGGTCAGGGACAGTGTCCTGTTCTCTCAGCAGAACAACTGAATCTACACCCTTCCCAGTCTGGTATATAAGCACAAGGTACTGCTGTTTGAAGTCTCAAGCTGTGCATCAAACTGCAGCTGGATTGTCACCATTAGGGTTTTGTCACAGCCTGATTTAGGGAAGAAGTCAATGATCTGGAAAACAGATGTGAAGTTTTAAATGTACATAATCAGATCTTTAGGACTAATTTCAGGTTTGACGCTGCCTTAGATTTTCTGCCTTCAGGTAGAAGAAAGAAGACAAAGAAATGAGGGAGAAGAGTGACAGGATAAGTGGAAAAGAGTAGATAGAATCGTGTGAACACAGATGTTAATGAACCAAAAAACACCATTTTATTTAACTGTTACATATGTCTGCATAGGAGTCAGGCATCTGAAAACAATCATAGTGTACGATAGGAGCATCTTAAGATTTCCATATAGTGAAGTATCTTTTTTTTTTTTTCTTCCTTTTCAAAGCTTCTGCTTAGGATTAAGGATATTTTCCATTCAGTATCAGGTCACAACCAAGCCAATCTAACATGGTCTGTATCTAACTCGCTCCCTTGCACACACACACATCAATACAAACAGCAAGGTGCGAAGTACAAAGGGAGCCAAAGGAAAAGGGTGAGCAAGGATTATGAAAGGCATTGAAAGAGCCTTTGTAGTCAAAGAAATATGATGCTCTATGGGTATACTAGCTGAAATCTTGTATAAAAATCAAAGTGAATTCAAGTCCCCATCTTACCTGGACACTCTAATAACATAGTCACTGAATCTTCAGGCAAAGATAATCTCATACATATTTCTTTATCTTAACTAATTGTTTTGTTGTTTGGTTTTTTTTGTTTGTTTGTTTTAGTTTTGTTTTGTTTTTTCAGTGTGAGGTTGAGAAGTCTTTAATTAAATCTAGTATGCTTAGGAAAAAAAAATGTTTAATTGATGGTAACTTCCAAAAAATAATAGAGGATTTTTGCCATAAAGGTCCTGATTGTAGCTTTTTTCATGTTTAATACATATATATAACTTCCAACAAAAATTGTAAAAGATTTTCAGGGAAAAACAAAGAAGGTATGGATGTGATTTGCCAAGGCTACTTTAAGTTCCACAGCACATGAATGAAAAGCACCACAAACACCTTAATTTATTACGAGTCCTAGTTTGCTGGTCTTTGATTAAACTTCATCTTGTACTAATAATTCTCAGTAGTACTGTACAATATATGCTACAGAAACCCCTGAGGTAGGCAAGGAAAACCAAGCCAAAAACATTGGAGAAGTCACTTACCTGCCTGTACTCCTCAAGATCTATTTTGTTTCCCACCAGCACCACGGGGATGTCGTAGGTGTGCCTGACACGATAAATGAGTTCCTTAAACTCAGCAGCTTCTTGGAAGGATTGGCGGTCTGTGATGGAGTAGCAGATTATGAAGCCTTCTCCACCTCGCATGTATTGGTCCCTCATGGCTGTGAATTCCGCCTGTGGAATACAAAGAACATGCTTACTAATTTGGCAAACAAAATTATCCATCTGTAAATAACGAACTTGCTGAAAACTTCCCCGATTCCCTGTATAATTTCACACTGCTTGTTTTTCACTCTTTTAAATGCTGCTTGCTGGGACTTGTGCATCCTTCTTGGTTCATAGACCCCAATAATAAGAATTTCTCTGAGGACTTTTTTTTCTCCTTCTCCTACAAAGAGAATTCTGTCCTCTAAGAATATGAACTTATTATGCCAGTGCCTCCATACAGGAAATACTACCTCATGTATTACCAGAACATTCTGCGAGTACAAAGAGATGACTTGCATTTGGATGAGTATTAACAGGTGTAATAGAAAAGCTATATTACCATCTAGGGATGAGAGACAGGTACAAATTCCTTATTATGCCCTCAACTCAAAAGCTCAGTAATATCAAAAGTATTCATTGTCTCCCACCCGCTTTGGAACAGTGCCTAGAAAAACAGGGGTACAATTTGCAAAAAGTTCTGCTCTTTTAAATGTTCTCAGTAAAGCTGGAGGTTTTAGTTCAGTGTGGGGTAATACCATTAAATGAGAATGAACAATTTCAAATAGCGAGAGAGTTGGCCCAATTTTCTGCTTCTGCATTTTTCTCTTTTTATGTATGTATTTATTGTCACAGCAACACTTCTGGTTACTGGTACGCTTTTTTTTCAGAAGTGCTTAACAACTGCCACATTGCACAAAAATCAAGATTTAGTTTTCAAAAACTAGTCTCAGGAACTGTGGCTTGAGAATATGTTTTAAAGCCAGTTTCTTTCTCAAGTTTGTTTGCTTTTCTTGATCACAGCCCAGAATAACCCAACACCATGGCAACAGTCGGTCAGGATCAGAATCCTCCTGACAGAATCAGTTCTCCAGAGATATTAAGATGCAGGGAGGTCTGATAAAAAAAGAATACACATATCAACATCGGACCATTTCTATGAGCAGCAGGATGCAATATCAAATCCTGTATTTTTTACTCTACTGAGAATTTATGCTAGGATTTTTAAAACAGTTTAGGTTACAAATATATATCCTTGGTCTTTGCTGAAAATTAAAGGGAAATGTATTGCTCATGCGCTTTTAAAAGTCTCAGCCTTAAATCTCTCTCAATAGTCATTCATGTTGATTGACAATGCTTCCTGTGAATAGACTTTCATGTTGACCATTATCATTTATTTATGATGTGTCTTCTCCCCAAGGGCTTTATATATCATTCAAAATATTTCACCTGCTACAGGAAAAAGTTCATCGAACTAAGCTTCAAAATGGCAGACTAATAGGCAATTTAAGGGTAGGATTCTGCTTGGAGACTGACTCAGAATTTCAAAATCTCTACCTTAACACCACTAGCATCCCGGGAGAGTTTATTAACCACCCAGCTACAGCACAGAGTGGATCAGGTCATACTCTAACCTACTCTTTTGAAATTGGATGTGCAAGCAGTAGGGCACTGGTGGGGAGAAACACTGAAGGAAAGTATTCCACACTCTATGATTTAGACAAAACACTGAACGGAGATGCATCTTTGTGCTCAAGTCTTTCCCTGCCATCTACATTATATAGCCACTAGATTAATAAACAATGTAATACCAAACAGGAGATCATACCAGTCTCCAAGTTAAGGGCAGGGAGTGTTAATGACAAAATACAGTCACTGGCTCCATAACTTGCTCTCAGATTCCAGGTTTTTATACCAGAACAAAGTCTGGCTGCAGCCCCCATCCTTAGTGCCCCTGATTTTCTCCTCTTTGCATCAGTCACCCAGAACTGTGCTGCACCAAGAACTGAACTAGGCCAAGATCCCTTCAAGCTTAGCAGACAATAGAAACCTTCTATGAAGTTAAACTTGTGGATTAGGCTCCTGAATTTAGTTGATTGTTTAGTTGCAGTGAACCACCTGAGCTCTTTTTATAACAAATGGTGACCTATTCAACGCAATTAGTGGACTACAGATTGCTTCTGCTGATGAAAAACACTTACCTCTTTTGTTATCTAATTACCTATTTTTTGTATGTACTATTTATTTTTAGAGCATTTGGTACAGCTGAATGGAGCTAAAAGTTCATGTTTTCATATGGAACCTAAAGCCCAGCCTCGGTGACCTGCATTCCTGAGTTAGAAATTCCATAAATCAACTATTGTAGCACTGTATGACTGCTCTACACAGCCTTTTACAGAGAATGAGCTCTGTTTAAGTGAGGTGATCCGCCTCTAGGAAGTGCTCAGAACTTTGTACACTCCTTTATAGCCATTTATGGCAAACTGCGCAGGAATTAGGTCACGTATCCCTGTGAAAGTTACTCACAGTAAGTGACGTTCTGCAGCGTGAGCAGTCCCAGGATCACTCCCCTGGGATGCTTAATGGCTTTCCTTGACTGGCAGGGGACCCTGGGTTCCTAATTTTACACACTGAATCATTCCAAAGGGACAAAGTCCTCAGCTTCTAGAGACTGCCACTCTTGAGTCAGAATCATTTACCTACACATTCCAGTTCATGCCTGGGCATAGTTAAGGCTTTAAGGACATGAATGAATTTACCTATGCAATTTTTTATTATGACATATTATTGCTGCTGATATATTAGACTAAACAGACAAAATGCTCTAGTGTCATGATTGCAGTGATCCATTTTCAGAGGCATTAAGTATTCTGAGCAAACTGGACTGGGGACATCCACTTGGCTTTCTGTTGTTAACTCAGATAATCATTTCCATTCCAATTTTTTGATGTTGACTTTTACTTCTCAGCTTTTTCACCTTGGCATGATTGCTCAGTACAGAGTCAAGGACTCCAAGGTCAAACATAAATAAGCCTTTTATTTGATTTCAAAAGAAGTGGATTTTTCCTCTGCTCATCAGGAACCTCAACATAATAATATATAGCAATGAAAGAATAAATATAATTACCAGTAAACATACTATAACCCTTTCAACACTGTATGCATATTTTATACTCAAGACAAAGGACAAAGATTCAATTAAATATTTTTGTTCATTTTTATTTTAAGTCCTACCCTATATTTCATATTTTTTTCCTGTTTCTTTACAGGAAGAAGAAACTAAACCCAAGGTCACATGGATTTTGTGAATGTTCAGGTGTAGATAGAAAAAGATACAAAGATTTTACAGATTGTTCAGTGGTTTTATTTTTATATTTTGCCTGGTTCTTCATTAAATAACCAACAGTGTATCTGTGCAGCTGGCACACTAATATCTTCTTTAATTATTTCCTGATGTACAAGGGATCTTTTAAAAATTATTCAGAAATAGTACTGGATACCCATTTCTATTCAATAAGGGAAAAATATGAAACATTCCCAAGTCAGTAAATGCCAAAGGGAAGAGACAGAAGGAAATCACACCCCCTCAAAAGGAAATCAATTCTGAGAATTAAAGTGAAGATTTGTCATGCTTACAGCACTTTGCAGCTTGACATCAGTCTCTAATACTCTCTTGTGTATTATGACTAAGATTTAACTGAAAAGTGTGGCAAAAACCCTTCTGAAACAAAATCATTGTTCTTCTTAGGAGATGCAGTACTTGAGAACAAGCATCAAGTCTGGATTGTAACAAAACAAAACTTTTCTAAAAGTTGAAGTCAGCATAAATTTTTACTTTTCTTTTTCCATTATAATTGAGTGCAGCAAAAAAAGACACAACTGTTGCTAATCCTCATAGGACTATATATGTCTACCTGTTGTTGAAGAAAGTTGGCAAGTAAATCTCTCGATGATTAGGTTTCTCCTGAATACATGTCACATCTGCCTTTCATCAGTTATCAGGCATCTCACACGATTTTTCAAAGTTATCTGAGTAGCCTCACAATAACACAGAGCAGCTCCCCTGACATGCTAAGGTGTGTCTCATCCTGCTGCATTCAACTGCACACACACACAGGTTGACTCACTTCTCCCTTGTTTATCCCCCACTACTCAGGGTACTGTATCTTCCTTAAACTTTCCTGGGAGGCATAAAGACATGGGAGGCATAAGAGCAGAGCTTGCCTCTCTGTCTGGGACAGAGTGTGTTAGTACTTCTCATGTTCCTCATCACTGGTACTCACTCATTCCATCAGCAGTCCCACATTTTTCCTGATCTTCCTGGAGTTGCCAGTGTACCTATAGAAACCTATCCCATTGCCTTTTAACTTCTCCAAGTGTTCAATTCCAGAAGCACTTCGGCTTTCATAATCCAATCCATTCACAACCAAGAAGAAATGCTTCCATACCTATCCTTGGGAGACTGTCCCTGTTTCCACATTTCATTTTTCTGTGTATGCTTTCTTTTTCTATTGGCTTTTAATATAACAACTTAGCAAAGAGAAAGCATCTTACCTCTCTTTTCACCATCTTGTCTTATCCTCTTTTATCCTACTTTTCATAATGAGCAAGAGAAATCTTTTCTTAAAGAGTAATATTACTGATAAATTATAAAACTCATACTGCTGTCATAAATAGCACTTGTATGTTGGTTGGTTGTTGGTTTTTGTTGTTTTTTTTTCAATAGAGACTCCTTTCCAAGTAAGATCAGTATCTTTATGTCTCCAGAAAAGGAAACAAAGACATTGAGCAGGAAAATCAGACTATGCTTAGATACATAGATATTTTTGAAGATCTAGGTATGGTTTATGGGTTGTTATCAAATAGAAGAGCCTGGATCTCATGTTCAGCTCAGGACAGTTCCACCTTGCTGACTGAAAGACTCTAGGAAAGTGTATCACAAAGTTGCCCAAAGCCAAGCATGTTTCTTTACTGTTTCCTAAATATTTCTTCCTGAACAATGCTGGAGAAAGATTGCTGGAATAGAAAAGGTTTTATTCAACTAGGAATAAAAAAAGTCATTTGGAAGCAATGTCTTCCACATCACCATTTTACACCAGTAGAACTCTAAAGTGAAGCCAGTTCTCCCAGCCTCCTCTGTTATGCGTTGCTAATAGAGAATATTGTCAGCCCCAAAAGGATAAAAGGGGGAAAAGAGGACAACAAAAAAAAAAAAAAAGAAAAAAAAAGAAAAAATAAACAAGACAATGAGCAGGGGGTCAGCATACCTATCCCTTCTTTTTCATTGTGCGGGGATCTGTTTAAGGAGTAAACACCATACAATGCTTAGAAGGGCAGTCCCTCTCCACACTCCTTAGAAGTGTGGCGCTTAGAAATTTAAAGATGCGACACCTTGGAAACACAGGTGTCATGTTTTTCAAACTACACACACATTCCACATATTTTGATGTCTGTTCTTTTTTTTTATGATCTTGGCTTGTATATCTGGAAGAGGTCAGAGCCTCCCCAGGGAGGCCAGCCTCACAGTTTGAAGAATGTCACTTTCTATATCTTCTTGTCTTATATTCTGCTCGACTTTAGAACCGGGAATCTGCTAACAGATGTTCTTAATCAAAACTGTCTCCCTGATTACCACAGGGGTCACTCTTATTATGAAGTGTTTGGGGTTTTTTTTTACATTTATAGAGAGCACTTGAGGGGTGGGATATGTTCCTGCAAACAGGCAAGATATTGTTCATCTACTACAATGAACAAACAAGGGTAAAATGAACAGAAAGGACACAGGAAACTCAGTGAAGAGGGGAAAAAATTCAGTGATGGAAGCAAAAATAAAGGCAATAAAAGAAGTATGCATTGTTCACTTAAAAAACCTCTGCATTGTTCACTTCAAAAAAACCCAGAATTTTTCATTAAAATGAGCTGAAAAGTTCTTTTCTCTCCTGAAAGCTTTTGGCAATATGGTCAATGATTAATTTTTAGCAGCAAATCATTTTTAAAGCAAAAGTACAGCCCTCCCATATCTTTCTCAGCAAATTCTCTTACACAAACAAATGTCATAGTTGACTTCACTGGGATTACATATCATCCACCTGGCACTGCTTGTCATAAAGTGTGCTTCTCTTTTACCTCTTGAAACAGATTTATCAAAGGAAAGTACACTGGTGAGAAGTGCTGTGATCATTATATGGTTTTCACAAATTTTTTAGTTGTTTTTTTTTGGGGGGGGGGGATAAAAGCAAGTAGTTTTTAAAAGTTTATTTGTAGTATCAAGCAGCAACAAATCTACAGTAGTTATGTTTCAAGTAAGAAAACATCCAAAAGAGGATGTTAGCTGGATAATATATCTTAGAATCACTGTGATACCTGTACTAATCTTGATGCAGAGAATGGGCCTTGTTTCATCTGGTTTCTGACCCTGAAGAGGTAATCACCTATTCTACATTATAGAATTATAGATTTATTTAGTCTTCAAGTCTCTCTTTACAGTCAATAGTGAGAGATGATCAACTCCAGAGAGTAATTTAGGTATCAGGGGTGAATTTCTTTCATACTTCTCTCACCACCTCAACAGAGACTAAGCACCAATCCCAGCCTCTGAGATCCACAGTATCAGCCACAGTCTCTGCCCAGTCATATCCTTCATTTATTTGGATGATAAGTGCTGTCCTTCTCTTAATTTTAAATATTTCATTTGACTTTCACAAGGCTGTTTTATTTCCAGTGGAGAGAATATAGCATCTAATGCCTATGGCCAATAGAGGATTTTTCCCTTCACAGCACTCAGCAGTAGGAAATTCTGTCCCCCAGCATGGGTAAGTAACACTAGGAGATAATAAAGATACTCTTTTTCCATCACAGAAGCCAAAGCACCAAATCTTCTGCCTTTGCTCTCAGCATTCCAGCCTGCACCACTTACAGGTACCCAGCAATGACACAACAGAAAACAAGAAAGCACGAAACAGTATCAACATCACACTCTCTTCCTTTTTCTCTCCTCTTTCCAGCCTCCCTTTGCAAGCAGCCACAACAAAAGGAGTTACCTAGCAAAAGATAGCGAAAAATTTGCAGCAGGTGGTACTTCAGCCACCTGTGCCAGCCTAAACCATCTGCCACATCACTGCGAGGAAGGAAGGGAGCTGAGTAACAGCTCTGACACAGACCAAAGGAAAGGCAGGGGCTCTGGATTAAATACTGGAGGACAGGGATTGATTCTCTCTGTGTTGAGTCTCTACACTGTTCTGGTTGTGCATCAAATCCCTCTCTCACGACCCTTTTTGCCCGCTGTAGTAATGATCCAGGAGCAGTTCAAAATGGGATTAGTATAAATGAGAATTAGCCCATAAGCCTGAAGTGGAAGTGGATTATTATTACAATCAGTCCCTTGATTAATGATCAGTCAGTGTCTCACGCCTTATAATTACAGGAAAGAATTCTTGCTTCTATTGTAAAACAGCAATATCCCTTTCCTTCTGTGAATTTGTACTGGGAACAAACTGCACGTCACTGATGATGGGAACAGTATGAAGATAACAAAAAAGATGTAGTCTATGTTCCCAGCAGACTAATGGCTTTCTGAACCTAATCTGACAGCCTTCCAAGGCAATATTATGAACTCCACACTGTACAAAATCAGTAGCCTTTGCTTAACTCTGGGAATGAACAGGTGAAAAGGTAAAACAGGTCCTGAAATTAACCTGTAATTTAGAAGACAACCAGCAACCCCCTGTTTAAGCTAATTTATTTACCTGGGAAGGGAAATAAAAGAAGAATGAGAATATTCATAACAGATGATCTTTACTGAAAGACACAGCTATCCACTTCTGTAACACATAGCAGCATTATTAATTAGCTGCCTAATTCCAAGGGTTTCCAGGTGATCTCACCTAGATAGGCTGATTTACAGGGATCTTTACATAAAGATCTTGCCTGTGGGTGAGAAGGTGGTCCAAGCTGGGTGAGATGAATAGATGGCTGGCAACTCAAGAAACACAATCAGAAACACACTGAATATGAAATTCAAGCACAGACTTAAATCCCTAGTTTTCACAAAATTTTGGCTGAAACCTTTCTAAAATAGTTTCCATCTCATACCCTTCCCCACACTTAAGTACTTCAGCATGAACCTGCTCACTCTAGAAACAGGTCTTCACTCCCAGAGAGAAGATGGTGTTATACTAGTTCTCAGTTTAAAGATTCTTTCTGAAGAGTAACATATTTGTGTGGAAAGAGATGGATTCCTTCCCACTGGATAATACATTTTCAAACTCTGAGTACAGAAGAGGCTTTATGAAAACTAAAGTCCTGAATATAAAGAACAAATTAATTAAAAATAAATATGATTTCTTAGTATGAATTACTGTATCAGGTTAACTCATGATGGCATGAGTCCCATCTTCATCCAAATGAGCCTGAGACTTTGAACTGGTATGTCTAAACTATCACCCTTCCTGCAAGTCACAAATTTGTGAGGTTTGTTTAGTTATTGACTTCAAATCATTATTAGAGACAATCTGTTTTCATCATTACTGAAATCATGTTGTTTCCCGCAAGTGGGCTTATAGATGCAGGCTACCCTTCTCTTTTCAACTTTGATACTGCTTTCCATTCATATCTGGTAGTGCTCACAGTAACAGACCCTGCAGGATTTAGTCTCATGAAAACCAGGTGTAGATGTTCCTTCCCATCGTGAACACTGATGGATGACTATTTCACTGCCGCTTCACTAACTGCAGAGCATTTTATGTGCACTCACTATTGTATTCAGATGTCCTGCATCATGGCTGGCTTATGCAGGAAGATTGAACTACACCAGCCTGATAGAAAAAAGAAAAAAAAAAGTAAAGACAAATAAATAGAGGAAACAAAAGACAGATGAGAGCGACTTCCAATAAAATAACTCAAGATTACAGAATACAGCATCACACAGTGACCTTTTTTCTTACTGAGGAACTACTAAATAACTTGCACTGGCACTCAGACCCTCCCTCCTGATACAGCTTCTCTTCACTGAGATTCCCAGTGTTCCCACTCTAATTGCCCTCCTGCCTCCAGGTGATAATATATTTGCCAGTTTTCTGCAACTGTGCTTTTGTTAACTTTATTAATCCTGCTCTTGCCAAGATGGTTTGTCATACATAGTAATGAAAATGCACAGTCCATCACCCAGGAGCTGATATCTACTTTTCATTCACCCCGAAATACGGATGGAATCACCATATCAGTTCTCCCCAATGCCAATGAAAATGCCTCAGTGCTACACTCCCTAACTCAGAGAACTGTCTTTTTCTTTCATATTAATGCTAATAGTCTCTCTCTTAGGGATAAACACCTTAGTAATTTTCTCCTAAATGCAGGCACTGAAGCAATCTTCATTGTTAACTGCCTCTAAAACCCCCAAATGCACTTGGTTCATCATGCACCACATAATACTTTTCCCCCATTCTCATTGATATTCAAGAAAGGAAAAAGCCAGTTTTCACCTTTTGTCACAAATGCATCATAAATGGTTAAAGGGAAAAAAATAACAGCTTGGTAAGTACATTTTAGTAA
>JAWWES010000094.1:66956153-66973639 GCA_035583135.1 Lophotriccus pileatus
CAAGGGACAGAAGCACAAGGTTGAATTTCAAGGGAGAGTTACTCAACTAATGTCTCATGGATATGACTGAACAAGGAAGTCCAAACTATCTTTACAGATAATAATTTCTGCCTCCTGGTTTCCATTGAGATTTTCCAATATACTTCACAGGCCATATTGTAGATAGCCTTGAGAGTTTTGAGAATTAAAAGCTAGCAAAATAAACTTCCTTAATTTTGTAAATGTGATCTCAATCTCACATTTACTCTCTGTTTAGTTTTATTTGCTTCTTTTTTTTTTTTTTTTGTTTTAGTCGAAACGTAGATGCAAAAAGAAAACTCTTGGTTCAAGGAGATTACTTCTATTTAAACAGAGCCAAAGGCATCACTGATAGCTAACCAAAGGAACTACTGATAGCTTCTTCTACATTCACTATGCCAGTGAAAAAGAAAATCAACATCATTTTTTTGTTCATTTCACTGCTGCAAAACATGTTTTTGGTAGGAACTGCCCAACAAAGGTCTGTTTATGACAATATAGCTACGAGGAGCTACATCAGCAATACCTGCTCTTGAAGCTCTCTGAGGTAAACATAAACCTTATTCTGTCTGAGTTTGATTGTGGTGAGCAAAGACAGGCTACCCAGCTGGCAGGTGTAGAGGGTGGTGAAAGCAGGTGTGGTGAGTTCAGTGAAGCTTAACTACTTACACTGGCCCTCACATTCATTAAGAAAATGCCTCTTGTACCTTCAGTGGAAAAAACAGTATTGCAAGAGCACAAAAGGACAAATGAAGATGCATAAAGTATGGATCCAGAGTTTATGCAGCATCATTTTGCTTCCTGAGAGGAGCAGTTGGTTGCATTTATTAGTGTCTCTCTATATGCACAAGAAGATAAAGGCCAGAAACTAGATGAGCCATACAAGTAGTTTATTAATGTTCCTGGTTTTCACTTTGTTTGAATATTTTTTAAATTCAGAAATTTGAGAAACATAAATGTATTGCTGAAGCACCATCTATGTTTTTAGTGCCTCAAACTGTATCTATCAGGTAAAATATCAAAGATTTTTGTCTAGTGTGAGGTATGAAATCTCATGTGGATTTTTAGCTCTAGATTGTTAATAACAAATTTTATTAATTATTATTAATTAATTTCATCAATGTTGAAACATTCAATTACTGTATAGGTACAGCGGGGAAAGGAGAAGATATTTGCTGAAACATATCCTCGAGCACAACAACAAAGTACATTAACTTCAGTTGGTTTCTCTATTGACTTCTTGTGTTTCCCAAATAGGGATGAATTACAATTTTAGCTCCTTGATCTTCTGAAGTGATTAAAGTCATTATTCAAAGTTGATGATGAAGTATTTATGACTGCGAGGGCACCCAGAGAAATGAGATTTCCACTGCATGATTTAGAACCTGTAACACCATCTCTAATTTAACACAAAACTGAGGTAAAAAAAAACAAGCAAGGCACCATCAGAGCACAAAACATTGACAGCATAAGCGGGTGTTCTGGATTTTTACCCTCAATCACCGAAGTCAGAGCAGAATTTCAGTGTGAGCTTCAGTGAGAGCAACATTAAGTCCCCTGTGAAGAAAGAGGCTATTTTAGCTGTTGACTTCAATGGGAGTTGGATTAGGTCTTGATTTATTCTGGAGCTGTGTAGTAGAGAGGCAACAAATCCAAAGATATCTGCAAAGACAAGAAGCTAAATCCAAGGCATTTATAATGGACAGCTCCTGAAAAATAGTGGGGAAGGAAAGTGGGAAGTGCTTCCCAGCACAGCGACACCGGGACGTGTTTCAGCGATGACAGTCTGCACTGGAACAACAGGGAAATTTAAAACACGGATTTTCTCATATCAGTTCAGCTTGGTGGAATCAATCCAACTGAAGTAGAATAGCTATGACCAGTGGCCTGGGATAATGTATCTGCAGAGTGTGGTGCTTCTGTCACAGGTCTCTGCTTGCTATGAAGAGCTGTGGCTGAGGGAACGGGAGTTTTAAATGGGATATTAAGAAAAAAATTCTTAACTGAAAGGGTTTTCAAGCATTGGTATAGGCTTTCCAGAGCAGTGGTGGAGTCACCATCCCTAGAGGGATTAATTTCTTACTTTACAATTGTCTGTTCTGATAAAATGCTCAGTCTTGGCAATCATATCCATACCGCATAAATCAAGAATGAGTCTTAGTTCTAGCCTTTGTATATGATCAAAAATAAATGAAAAAAAATTTTAAAAAAAGCGCAAAAATTATATAGTTTTATGGGGGAATTTTTCCCAAAATGTAAACATGTTTGACAATAGGTCAGTTTCCTTAAATTCCTGGCAGCAGATTGAATTCACCGCCATTTGCAGTTCCCAGTTCAGGTACATTCACACATATAGGAAGCTGATATCAAGGCTTCCAGGCTGCTACTTCTTAAGTCTTTGTTTGCTTATTTGCTTTAAGTACCTATTCTCCTTGTTTGTTGTCTTGTTCTGGTTCAAGCTGCACACACAGTATGGAAACTTGTGAAACTTTTGAAGCCTCCAAACAGAACCTAAGACACACCTCAGGAAAAGATCAACAAGTGGCAACAAGTGTTTATCTTGATTAAATAGGAAAAATATGCTGAGACTAAAAAAGGATCAACTGAGTTAGAAGAAATTCTTGTATTTAACCCCTTTGTCTTCATTATTGTACCTGACAATCAATTCCCTGGCTGATGTTCACACCAGCAAATACATGTTGTCATAGACATCACACAATCACAGAATGGTTTCACTTGGAAGGGACTTTAAGGATTGTCTCATTCTAACACTCTGCCATGGGCAGGGACACTTTCCACTGTCCCAGGTTGCTTCAAGCCCTGTTCAGTCTGGCCTTGGACACTTCCAGGGATGGGGCAAACGCAGCTTCTCCAGGCAACCTGTATGTGTGCTACTTTTGACATTAAAATCTTTTCCTTCTCAGTCAGCATTTGATATTTAAATATAGTGTGGGGAGGAGAAGAGGTATAACACGATACTTAATCTACAAGTAAGACCAGAAAATTCCTGAAGTATACATAGAAAAGCGGGAAGGAGAAAGACATAAGACAAACCAATGACAACATTTATTCATTCCATTTTTGTAATAGATGTTCCTGCATAAAAGAGAAAAAAGAAACAAACAGCTTTTTGTCTTTTGCTTATTTAAACTTGTCTGTCTCTTCTGGTACAATCTGGAACTTAAACTATGTTATACTGCAGCACTCCTTTAATCTTCTCCTTTGTTAATTCCTCTGTGTTATTCTGCCACTGATACTTTTATGTTTGAATAGGGAACCTGGTTTCTAGCTGTGTGACTCATAAATCTGAGGTTAAAATCTCTGAGTTTATTTCTGGTTGAATGATTCACATTGGAAAACTACTCACCTGCCCAGCAGTGTCTAGAATGTCCAAATAGGCTGGTTGATCATCAATTCGGACTTGAGTTTTATAGGCATCCTCTGAAAAACATGGTGCAGTTTGGTTAAGCATATGAGTGGCTTGGAGAATGGAAAATGAAATAGTTTTGCCAGTTTGGAGTAGGCTTTTCAAAAAGTCTGCAGTCCGACCTAACTTTGCTTTACTTCTGGAGCCAAAAATTCCCTTTTTGAAATCCTATCATCATTACAAACTATTAGCAAAAGAGAGTGCTTTCTATCACACTACCTCAAAATATAAAAAAATATTTTTCTCTTTCTTGTAAAGGGTATCACAGAGCAGAGATGTTGTTTAAGTCACAAAGATTCAGAGATGCTGTGCTGGTGCTATACAGCAGAGAGTCTTTTGCTTTGCTTTGATCCTTCCACAGGGGTTTTCTAGCACATAGTTTCAATTTAAAGATTGTCTAAATTATCAGGTTAGACTCCCTATGGCTGAAGGGTCCTCCTGCATCAGGTATGTCAAAACTATTATTTAAACTTCTGTATACCTCCAAAGAGGCTGAGGATAGATTTTTTTAAAAATAAAGTCTGTAATTAGTGTCCTCACATTTTTAATAGCTGGGGGTGGAGAAGGAAAAACTCTTTCATGGGCTGTTCCCTTAGCTCACGATTTCGTCTACCTAAATTTAGAAGAAAAACAAAGAAAATGTGAACTCCTCTTTGTTCAAGATGTTTTCCTCATATTTCAGTTTCATTCCCCTCTCAACATTTGCATTTTCTTCATAAGATAAAAAGAAGCTTAGATACTGGTCCATGTTTATCCTTGAAATAGTCTTGGAAATTATCTGTGGTGTTTAATGAAACAATAATGCAGAGCAACCTGAGTGGGGTTTGTGACTGACATTATGCATTGGCTGTGCACTGAGGCATGAAGACAAGTGCCTTTGATGTATCTGAGAAGTGTCATTAATCATCATCAGCATATGGCTGGGCCTGTCCAAGCAGTCAGTCTTGCCAGAGACCCTCAAGACTGGGCTATCAATAAATATTGAGATAATATTGGGATTACAATATGGGATTATACTCCAGGTAAATGTAATTCTCAGGACATTCTAGTTTGTGCTGTAATATGTATATTGCATCATACAGTACTTTTTAAAAGCATGTAAAAACCTACTTTCTAACTGCACAAGAGAAAAACTAAAGCATTTGGATGCTGGTGGTTCTGGTTGGCCTTAACTCAGAACCCCTCATATGCAGCCAGAGGACTGCTATCTTTAATGACATTATCATATAAAATATTTTCCACAACTCTCCTCTTTAGTTTAGCCCTCAGCTCAGCAAATTAATAGGCACGTCCCTTGCTTTAAACAAATACCTAATCCACTTGATATTAGGATGGTTCAGAGACTTAATTAATTGCATGATACACTGCCTTGATGAGAAAGCCAGACCACTCCAACCAACAGATGTTTTGGTTAATAGACCTTTTTTGTACGGATTGCTGAATAAGAAACTCCGTGTCAAAGAGGAACCATATAGAAGGAACTGGGCTACTTGCAGTTTAAGTAATCTATTATCACAAGACAGTGATATCTGCAGTAGTTTTATCTTTTTCTTTTTTTTTTAATTTTTTTTTTTTATTAACTAAACAGTGAAAACAAAATATGGAAATACGTAAAATCAATCATGGTATTTCCTTCATATGAATTCTATTAATACTATCAAATGTTATTGATATATTTCCATGCAGGTGGGTGGCCATTTGCATTATATTACTGCATACATAATTAACATATGACTTGCATAAATTTAGCTTGCACTCTTGGCTCTGCAGCTGGATTCTCTAAAGCCAGTGGTCCTACTTCTCTCTTCACTTAGACCAATGTGAATTTTAATACAGCAGCCTTAAAACAGTTAATGCAGAGACAAATCTGCCTACTTAAATTCAGCTCAGATAAAAATGAATCTAAATAAATTCTGTCTTATTTGCTAAGGAAATGAATTAGGAATTCAGAGTTAGTTATAACTAGAAGACCCACTGGCCTCTGAATATGAGTCACAGCTTTCAGTAAGTAAATGTAAGATATTTACCATGCTGAGCTACTCCAGATGTACCCCGATACCACGTCATTGTCATCAGTAAAGTTTCCACTGCTAAAAAGCTGGAGCCACACTATATTATAACCCTTCTGCTTTGCAGAGACAATGCTGAATGCACAAACACATTTTGTCATTTTCATTTAGTTTGTTTTCTCAAACTACTGACCTTAAAACATTTCACAAAGAAATGCCAGAATCGCTGTCCCTTTTTCATCTTTGATATATGCTAATGCCTTCTGTTGGTGGTGGAGAAACATGTTGTGTTAAGCATTGACCAAGCATGTGAATCTAAATGGTTTTCTAGGCAAATGAATTTGGAAAATGCTTTCCACTTACAGGACTTGCTTTTGCCCCAAGAAATGAAGAGACGAAACTGGGAGGAGTTATGAGTTTCCTTTGTAACGTTCCTTCTTTGCATATGTTCAAAAAGCACGATAACACAGATAATATGGAAAAGTTCAAGTACATCCTCATTTGGGGTGTGCTAAGCATACTCTCAAGCATTTGAATGGAAAAAAGATGGGAATTTTAACTCCTACTTAAAACACATATAAGGGAAGTTCTAAAGCCCACATTTACCAAAGAAATCACTATTTTGAGCCAACACCCTCATACCAGATTAGATTGTAGCAGCCTTATGAACCTTCTTAATGCTCCACCACAGCCACTCCTTTGAAGGACACTATCTTTCCATTTATCCTGTGGATCCACCCATCCCCTGGGTTTTTAGGACAATATATACCTTCTAAGTCAGGAGGTAGAAGGAAGATGCATAAATTGAAAACCATGTTTCACATATCATGTGATATGGACCAAGAAGACAAGCCAAGAGTGGAAGGGTGCCCTTTAGATCTGCTCTGCAATTAGTACTTTTAAACTGGGATTTCATGTCAGAAAGTAATATAAATAGAGGTCCAGCTCTCTTTCCCGCCTGTTACGCAGACAAACATCTTTATTTTATTTAGATTACCAGCCAGAGGCATTAACCCAGAAAGCAACCACCTCCCAGAGATCAAGAGTTGGATGTATCTGTTTGCTGGACCAAGTTAATATGTTTTTGGTTTATTGGTAGCTATAATGTTAAGCACAAGCCCTGGGTATCTTTGCATATTTCCCACAGGATTTCAGAAGGTAATACTGTGAGGAAAATCTTTTAATTCCAGGCAGCACTGCACACATAATGGTCGTGCTAAGGAAAGAGAAACTCCAAAACCCTGCTGTAAACAGCAGGAACATGCTATTTGCCTGTGGACAGAAAAGAAGATGTTCCACTAAAATAACATGTGAGTGTATACAAAAAAAAAAAAAAAAGCAGGAAAGTCTTCATCCAAACTCACTCTCTAATATCCTCTCTTTAAAAATTATTCACATTATTACAAATGATGTCCTGTGTATTTACACTACCCACAGTGTTTGAGTACTCTACATTTTCTTCACTTAATTAATTCATAATATGAGTATAATGCTCCTTTTGAAGTTAATTTGGGGGCTGCTAAGCCACATGCATCTGTACTTTGCATCCTACAGCTCTAAGGAGGGTTATTTATTAAAAGGCCAAAGTACAGATGCTGCTTCAGTAAAGCATTAAGACAACACACAAAATAGAGACAAGAACATTAGTCAGACATCAGGCAATAAATCAGACTATAATTATGTATTTTATATTAAGTTCAGGTTATATTAAGTTCAGGATTAGTCTTTTTCTGTGAGGCTAACTGTAAAGTCTCAGTTTGTGGTTTAGCTAACATGTAGCAGAAAGACAGGGCATTATAAGAAAAAGGCTGTGAATGGAATTTATTGATATTGCTGGGAAATCTAACAGTGTTTCAAACACTGACTGCAACAATGAACATTTTTAGGGTACCAAAGAGAAAAAGGAAACAAAACTCCTAAATCCTTGCAACCTGAATAATATGTGAATACATGAACTGTAGAGTAAAAGAGAATTTCCTTTTAATTTTTTTTTCCACATGTAATATGGATTTCTTTAAAATCTTATTTCCTACAAAGATTAAAAATAAAAATGAAAATAGATAAAAAATTCATCACAGGGGACAATACCATTTGGATTCCATTATTACTGACCATTTACTGTTTTGCGGGGTGGGAGAAAAGCAAACAGAACTCCAATTGTTTTCTGAATGGCACTTATTCTTTTCCCTTATATCTCATTTAAACCATCAGGTATTATTTTCTCCAAAGGTTTTTTTTCTAGCTTCTATTTCTTAATTGTTTGATTGCCCTTTGCAGAACTATGGAAGAAAATTTAAAAAAAAAAAAATCATTAAGATTTTGAGAATTTTGGTAGCGGCCTTTTTTTTTTTTTTTTTTTTTTTTTGGTGGTGTGTGTGTATAAAATTAATACATTCTCTTTTTTCAGCTTTTCTTTTTTTATAAGACATCGTTCTGGAGACTGAGGTACAGTAATTAATTCAAAGCTGTGTTGCAATCAGTTATCTTAGCACTGGAGAAGCTGAATTCATAAAAAATATATCAAAGCATTTCTTTCAGCTATGAGCAGGTAACTTCTTCATGACAAATAGATTTGGGTGGTGTACAATTTAAAGGGGAGTTGGAATGGGCTTTTCATCTGCATTACAGACAAGTTCTGGTCCCTGAAATATAGGTCAGCTACTTCTTTCTTCCATTTGTTAATTCTGCCTATATGCCTTCTAAATAAATACTCCCTCCTTCTCTGTCTTATACAATATTAATTGCCATTAAAACCCATCAGACTCACACATATAGATGAGCCAAAAGATGGTTTATTTGGCTGAGGATGTGTCATACCAGCAGAAGGAATCCAAGCTCAGTCAGCCACACCTGCAATTCTTTCTTCCTGTTGTTGCTCTCCCTGTGTCCCAAAGAAACAGCAGGAGACACAGCTCTTGGTGTGCTTAGATTATCTTCTACAAATGCATTTTAATTTAGCAGTGCTCCTGAATGTAGGATGGTCATTAGCCTTTGGCTGGATGGGTGCTGTTTCTATTTACAGCAAGGAATTTTTGAATAGAAAGAGTGGATGAACAGAGATGTAAACCACTGTACCAAATACTACACATAAGGTCCTTCTGTTTGAGATAAGAATATGCATGTCATAGGAATTACCCATCAAAATACATTGGTATTACAACCTCCCTTAGCATATAATTATTTTCCTGGAGTATTGGTGTTTTATAATTTGGGTGAACATTGCTATCAGCATTTCGCAGACAAGGACACCAAGTCACAGAGGGTGTCTTCCTGTGAGCTATGCACACGTGATAAGCAATGGATGGTTTAGAAGAGTAGAACTGACAGATTTGATTTGATTGCCTTGCATTCTGTTAATACTCACATAGATAGCAGTATCCTTTAAAATAATGAAAGTAGGAATATTAGTACTCCACTAGTGACTGGGATATGTAAATGTTCCAGTTCTGTAATATAATTCTATATTATATCTGCAATTAAGAATATTTCAGATTATTCTTTCCAGGGATGCTGTTCTTTGTTTCTCAGCATTGAACTGCATTTGCCTTTGTGCTGTCATTCCGGTAGCTTTGTCAGGTCTTTGCCAGGTCCTTCAGGTTTTGCTCAGTTTTGTGTTAACAGCACAAGTTGCCTTCTCTCACCCATAAAAGCAGTAGTAACAGACAACATCATCCCAGGCAGAAGAATCTTGGTGATGGTTTGCAGAAGATATTTGCCTTCCCAAATCCACAGACACTTCCATCACTAAACACTCACTGTGAACACCTCAGCTGCTTCTATGAAAGAGGCATAGGTAAGTAATGCAACATTTAATGCAGATATTACCTCTCTGCTAGACTATAAAAAAACTAGCGTAGGCCTTGAGGAAATTAAAATAGTGTGAGAAAAAACAAAGCATTATTCACGTTAAGTGCTTATTGTAAAAGGAATTCATACATTTATTCATTACATATTCAGTTGCATGATGAAAAATACAGTACTTTCTATCTCTCAGTTTTCATTTTAGCATTCAAATTACCATAAACATATTTTCAGATAAGATACTAAACCAAGGTTTTGGCCACATATGTCTTCAGAAAATATTCTGTAATGATGTTTTCCAATGGCCTTGCTAAATTCAAATACATATCACTGTTGCACATTCCAGCTCTCCTTAATTTCAATAGAAGACACAGTTCTTCGTTTCCTTTATTTAGCCTTTGCTCATTTTCATGACATGCTCTTAACTAAATACTGTGCTCTGTTTTAGAGATTTCTGTATCTTCAATAGCACACAAAAAACTAACCCTTGGGTGCTCACTGGCACAGGTTGCCCAGAGAAGCTGTGGCTGCCCCACCCCTGGAAGTGTTCAAGGCCAGGTTGGATGGAGCTTGGAGCAACTTAGTCTAATGGAAGGTGTTCTTGTTCATCTCAGGAGGGTTAGAATGCGATGAGCTTTAAGATCCCTTCCAATGAAAACAATTCTATGATTCTGCAATTCATAATATAATCCATGATTTCAAGGAGTAAGGATGTAAATAGAAGGGGGGAAAAAAATAGTGTTTCTATTCTCTAAGACTGAAAACAAAAGTTCAGAACTCCGTTTTGTTGATTTTGTCCTCCTAATGTAAACACTGCTGATATCTTCATCAGAAAGCAGAAGCATAACTAGATTATGCCCCGATCCTCAAACAGACCTCTGGACTTAATCCTAGTCAATGAAAAGTGGTGTCTAAATACTTGGAAGGGCATGGGGCATAGAATCATAGAATGACAGAGTGGTTTGAGTTGGAAGGGATCTTAAAGAAGCTCATTCCAACTCCCCTGCCATGGGCAAAGAACATGGCCTTGAGCACCTCCACAGGGATAATCTGTTGAGCATCCAGAATTGTCATAGAATAAAAATCTTAGTTTAGGCTCAGTACATTTGACTATTTGTTGTTAACAGTTTTTAACTGAGCCATCTTCATCATACTCTTGTCTCACTCCTTTACCTTAGGCTCTGGCTGCATGCAGCATCTGCTTCCAATAATTCAACTAAAAGCTCCCTCAGCCTAATGGGCATTTCTGTTCAGTTCTCACCTCACTGCAGTGCTCCTCTCCTAATGCCATTATGTATCTGTCTTAAAACAGCTGCTCTCAAATTATCTTTCTCCCTCTTGTTGGGCTGCCTAATGTTTCAGATCTGTGCTTTACAGGGCAAGACTGATAACACCGAGCTGCTGAAGGAGCCGGATTGATTTTCAGCTCTGGATGCGTACAAGCCAAATTTTTTGGTGACCTGAAATGCACTCAGTGCCCTGAAAATTGGGAAATGAGTTATATATTGTACTTTCCCTCTTTTTTTTTTTTTTTTCCCCCCAGTTGTACCTATTTGTACAAGTAGCTTTTTTTTCAATGTCAACTTGCAGTTTCATTACTGTCATATGCTTTCGTTCTCTCATGAAAAACATGGGAAGCAAAAGCAGCTTAATCTCAATTAGCCTTTGGTAAGCACAAACAAAAAAAAAAAAATAGAAAAGGAGACAATGGCTGGCATGGCTTTCAAGAAGAACCAAAATTAAGAGTGATTGTGCTGAACAATGTTGCATGGGAGAGGAAGAATACAAAGCATAATGTACAACAGAAAATTCAAGGTAAGATACCCATTTTCAGGCAAAGGGGCTAAAAAATGTGAGACCTTGATAGCTTGCTGCCTTGTCTGGTCATGCAGCACCTTACACACAGTCAGATCTCTGTCACCAGGGCTCAAAGTTTTATGACAGTATATGTCAGCATAACATCTTTAGCCTGTATTCATTGTAGCAAATCTCTCCACTACTTGCCCTCCATAGAGTGAGCAACTCTTGCACACTTTTTATTTGGGTGCAATTCCAACTCAATATTCTGAATCAACAGGTCAACAAATCCTTCTAAATTGAGTACTGATATTTATCCATCCCCAAGAGGTGTTTAATTATAGGGAGATTCAGATATACACACGTATATAAGGTATCTGAGTGTATTTTTGTGTGTTTGTGTAGTGAAATGTATGTGCCTGTGTATACAAACACAGAGAGACATTAAAGGCTGAGAGTATCATAAATTAATCTCTATGTCGATTAGCTGTGATGCCTAAAACTGCTTATCTAGTGCTGCAAAAAATATTAGGACCAGGAGCAGATTGAAAATTAAACACAAAAAGCACCAATACAAATATCTTCTGCTATGGAAACATAGGCCATTTTTTTCATACTACACTAAATGTTATTTTTTTTACTGTTTACAAAATTTTGTTTTCTAGTTGCAGAAAAGAATTTTCCCTCCTTAAAATACAATTATTATTGGTTAAAGAAAAATACTCATTCACAAGGCCCCATGAAAAACAGAGTGGTTACAAGTTCTGATCAAGATCAAAATACAATTTATAAAATCAAAATGAAGTCTAGAAAACAATGTCCTCTTTCATTTCTGTATGGAGATGGTCATTCTCATAGCTCAATCTCCTACTGTGAAACATAAGATTCCTCTGGATAGTATGGGTCACATCCTTCAAATGACAGTCAGCTGTTTAGAGGCAGGGATACAGCAGGGTTTTGGATGAAAGACTAACAAATTCCATTTCAATAATTTGGCCCATTGCAACAGTTATCATTCACAGTGCAAATGCTGTTACCAACAAGGCCCCCATTCACGATATTAATCTGAAAATACGCAGATATATTACTAAATTTATATAAATTATTATATAGAATATAACCTGTTGCCCAGAAAACGCTATAATTTCTTCATCAAAGAGTGCAGTTTTCATCTTGTAGTGCAATCCTTCACAAAGGCTAAATTTTATTTACAGAGTGTCCCACCCATGTGAATAAGACTGTTTTTCTCAGAAGCAGCTATTGCAGAGAAATTACAATTTCTCTACAGAAGTTGGCAATTTTGCAAGTCACGGCTAAAGATAACTCAGGCAAACCTTTGCACTTGCTGTTGGAAACCACTTGCAATATAGATAATGCTACTAAATATTTAATAAAGGCATATCATTACTTTCTGTGCTTCCAGAAAAATGTCATTTTATTCAGAGGTGTACATGAACAAAGTGAACAAAGTACTCCTGTTTAATCAAAACATGATAATTAACAGGAGTCCAAGTACCCTTATCTTGGGGAACAAGAATAGCAGGTAGCAATTTCACTACTCTTTCAAGTCCGTGATTGCGCTACAGAGTGGGAGGATCTGACAGCTACAAATTCACTTCTTGTCATTTCAGGGGAAGTAATTAGCGAGTTGACTACATCCACTTGGCTATTAGCTTGGATGGCGCCTTGGATTTAGTAAGGTGTAGATAGCTGCCGGCTTCCATGAAAGAAAGGTTAATGGAAACATTTGTCCTCTGATGAAGAATTTTGAATTGAGTGTAATAAATCATGCACCTCTAGAAAATCATGGCATGGGTGTCTCTTTCAATTTCAAAAACCATTTATTGAATATTTTTACTAATCATGATATACAAGGTATAGGTAAGCAGGTTTTCCCTACTTGTGAGCTGCAAGTCTCACTACAGCTTCTTCATAGTTCATGGCTCTAATCATAATTATGACTACTGCATGTGGGTTTTGATACTTACAGCAGAACCACTGGGATAAGCTCACAGAGTGACTTTAGTGCTCACCTTCAGTCATCTAATTCTCAGGACCTTTGAATCTCTTCAGCTGCCACATAGCACAACCTCTTTAGCCCTAAGAACATTTGAGAGTATTATTCATCTATCTAATGTGAGATGGAGGTATTATAGCTGAATAATCATGCTTTAGAACTTTGTACACTTACGTCATGAATTAGAAACTACAACATGCATGTGGCTTCACTGTGGTTTATAGTTCTTGCTAAACATATAAACTTCCCTGTCTTAATGTTGCAAGCCAGGTGGACATTTTGCTCATGCACAAAAGCAGTCAGGGTCTACAGACTGGGAGATGAATTCCCTGGATTATATGAGGAGCTCAACCCAATCAAAATGTGTTATTGAAACTCTACTACAAGAAAGAGAGAAGAATCTAAGAAGGAAATGTCCCAATTTCTGCACTGAGTCAATGTTAAAGTCAATGTCAGACCTGGAGGCCGGAAAGGAGAATTGAAGAGCTCAGCTCTGAGAATAAAGTCTTTTACCAGAAGAAACACCTGTCAACTACTTTTGCTGCTTTGGTGTATTAGATGGATCAGTCAGAGATGTGGTGGATCAACACTGGGAGAAGTGAAGATTGTTGGATGGAGTCAAACCAAAACCAGCCATTGCTGAGTCTGAGGTCTTCTGCCTGTATGAAGCTGATATGAAGAAAGAAATTGGCTATTTTGTGTAGAACAGACAAAAATATTTTAACAATGGTTTCTATTCTTGGCTGACTCTTTCTACATCCTGAATATGATGTAGATTTGGATCTATGTGGATTCACGTAGATGTGGATTTAACTTCTTCACCACCACCCTTTGGGCCCAATCATCTGCCAGTCTTTTGCCCCTAATAAACAGAATAATTCATATGTTTTCTTACTTTCTAAAACAATGGAGAAAGGGAAGTCAGATCACTGGACAAATTATGATACAAGATCATTCTGATCAGATAACTGCTTCAAATGAGAATATAAAGAGAAGAGCTATAGAAAAAATATATATATATATTGAATCCATTTTCCTTTTTTGGGGGTTGACCAATAGCCCAGGGAATTCCACAATATGGCACAGGTAATTATCACTATTAATTTTGACAACAGAGATAGACTTGTGAAGGAATTTCAGCTCATGGGCTGGTGTCTGAGACTGACTCTGCACAAGATTGTTGACTTGGTTTTTTGTATGTCCACCTGTCCAAGAAGTAAAACCACCTCTGTCCTCCTCCTTCATTCCCGTTTATACTTCCATATCCCCATACATGATTCTCGACTATATCTTTTACCAGTTTTTCAGCTTGAAGAAGTGTTTTTACTGAAATTAGTAAATTCACTAATCTGGTAGACAATTACTGTGTGTTGGGGTGGCTTAGTTTTCTCCTGGAATACTGTTGAATCAGCCTGAAAATCTATATGATGAATGCCAGAGAGCCAGTGAAGCTGGGAAAATGGCAGAGATGAAGAGTGGGGTTTCCTTCTTGTTAGCACAGAATGAGTTGTCAGATTTGGCTCATCTCATCTCACAAATCTTCAGGCTATTTTAGAGCCTCCAGTGTCTGTTCCTGGAAGGTGATAGCTCATGTATCATTCCTCGTTCATGATTTAGGTTAAAGAATAGCTTTAGGTATTAATAGCTATGTAAGGAAATTAATATCTAAGTATATTAATATAATATTAATAGACATTAATAGCTCTAGACAGATAGCTGTCCACTGGCTGTCTATTTCCTTCTCTGAGACCTCATAGCACAATGTAGACACTCATAGCTGTAGCTACTATCTGGTATTGCTGTGCCTGAAATGAATCTGCTGCTGTGGTAAGTTTTCCAAGGACATGTGAGGTGGAACATGGGCAGACAACTGCATGGCCAAGACTAAACTGCAAGTCAAAACGCTCTTCAAGGTATTCTGATCAGCCTCGAACCTTTAAGCAGGTGTTTGGGGACTGGATAGGGGAGATAATGAGAACTAGAATAACATCTCTCTGGGCCACCTCCTCTGTGGAAATACACTGACTGTGTTTGCTTCTCTGTTATTGTTTATAACAGAGATATCAGTAGAGGAAAATTACTAGATTGGGCACTGTTTCCTGAGTTTTTGAAAATGCTGAGGGACAGAGAACTTTCACCTGATGTAAACAACCTTCAAATAACTGCATATGAGAAATTTTTAAAAAAATCTGAATGTGACAAATCAGTAGCTGACATTTAGTGTATGTCCAGGATTTTAGGGGTGATTCATCTTGAGTGTAGATAGGAAAATAGAAGTGGTTGTTGTTGTAATTTCTTACATGAAGTCTGCAAATTATTCAGGACTCAATAATTGTCTGACAAAAGCAAAGTCCAAAGAAAGAAAGTTTAACGATAGAGCAAGAGATCATGTATCTGAGTAACAAAGTATGTGTTGTAATAGGACCAGATTGTTTCAATAATAAGGAAAATAGTGAAGAATAAAAGCTCATAATGATCTGAGACTTAATCTAAGTTAGATGATATAGCTCAGACTGAAATGTTGAAAGATTCCAACTGTCATTAATGTGTTTTTTAGAGGGAAAAATATCACCTTTTAAAAAAACATTTCAAAAAAAAATGAGATTTTCTTTTTAGTCAAATTGTTTCCCTCAGACAGAGGAAGATCTGCTGTGCCACCTTCTCTTCAAACAATTTTTATTTCCTTTCATGGCAGGATAAAATAACAACACTAAGCAGAAGGTATTTTTTTTGCCTCATTGAAATCTAAACTGAATAGTTTTGGCACTTTTAATTTATTAATGCTACTCCCTCATTTTGTATCCATGGCTTATTTTACTATGGGAGAACCTACACTGCCAGACACATGTCAACATTCTCCTTTCTTTAGCCACCCTAACATAGATTCTCCACAGTAAGTCTCACTCTGCATATTCCTCTCTTCACTGCAGAACTTCTCTCCAGATACTCTGAGTGGTATCCCGATGATCTGTGAAGTCCCTTGTTCTGATGGGCTGTCAGGGGGAGGCACCACAATTCAGAATCAGGCACCTACATTTCGAAAGCTACACAATATGTGTCTACATGCAAGGCAGGTAGCTAAAGTCTCCTTACACTTAAAAGAAATACAGATGCTATTCGGTTGCCTGTACATAAGTCTTGTTGTTTAATATGCTCTTGGGTACCTTGTCTGGCTTTCAATGACTGGACTAGAAGGGCTCTGGTGATCCACAGGTCCTACGTCACTCCCACAGGGTGACAGATGTCAACAATACATGACCTATTGTAGATCTACAGCCCTCTGGATTTGGATCCTAAACAAAACAGGATACTGTAAGACACAGAATCATTCAAAGAATAATTTTGGTTGGGAAAGACCCTTAAGATCATCAAGTCCAACAGCACTGTCAAACCAACCACTAAACATGTCCCTAAGTGCCACATCTACACAGGTTTTAAATCCCTCCAGGGATGAAGACTCCACCATTTCTCTGGGCAACCTCTTCCAGTTCTTAACAACACTTCCAGGAAAGGAATTTTCCCTAACACCCAATCTAAACACTTCCCTGGAGCAAGCTGTGTCCGTTTCCTTTTGTTCTGTCTCTTATTACTTGGGAGAAAATACCGATGCCCACCTGGCTACAGCATCTTTTCAAGAGCTGTCTCTACAGGTCTTGCATATGAAGGTCTTGCTCTACAGCAAGAAGGTCTCCTCTGAGCCTCTTTTTCTCCAAGCTGAGCCCCTCAGCTCCCTCAGCTGCTCCTCATCGTACTTGTGCTCCAGACCCTTCCCCAGCTCTATTGCCCTTCTTTGGACACACTCCAGAGCACCTTAAATGGCTCTCACAACCCTTGATAAAGGAAATGAGCAAAGAGCTAAATCTCCACCCCTAAATCTCCCTGAGTCTCACAGAACTGGACCCAAGGTCCATTTTTCATGAGCAGACATTTTATTTTATGTGTTTAAATGTGAGCCTTAATCCTAAAAGGTAACCATAAACTCTACTCTTCTCCCTATACATAAATCAAAATCCTTCATACCGAAAGTGACTATTAATCTATTAATGCAAATAATACCAACAGACAGGAAAATCAAAGCTAATAATAAAACAAAAGGTTAAGAATATGGTTCAAGTGCATACACCAGTATTCTTACATATTCTTCATTTCTCATTTTAAATGGTGATGAATATGAAGCACAAACACAGGCAATTTCTCTGTGTCTACACAATCAGTCTGAATACCCTTGGGAGACAGATTTTGGAAACAAAATGATTATTTTATATGAATTGTTTATCCCATCTCAGATAAGGCTAACAACTGTGTAGAGAATGATGAATGAAAGGTGGTTGTAACTATTTAGGTATTGGTTAGATGAATTAAACCACAAAAAAAAAAAAAAAAAAAAAAAAACAAATAAAAAAAACCAAAAAATTTT
>JAWWES010000094.1:66983270-67031513 GCA_035583135.1 Lophotriccus pileatus
TGTGGCTTAAAAGCAGGATATAAAAACATCATAAAGTGATGACTGATAATTGAATAAACATATATAAATGTAAAAGAAAATTCAGCTAAGAAATGGTTAAAAAATCCAAACCCTTTTAATCCATAGCAGACATTGTGAAAGAGTTTGAATTGCAAGTTGCCTGAAAATTTTTAATGAATATTTTATGACAGTGTGAGGATCATTTCATTTAAATGGGACATGTACATCACACAGCAGCTATGATAAGTAAAAGGATCATTGTTTCAGATGAAAAGTATCATCTGTGGCTAAGCAAGTGCAGGTTGTCTCATCTGAATAAAAATAAGTCTCATATGCATGAGTAACTATGCAACTTTAAAGTTCTCTTGTATTTTTAAAACAAGAAATGGGTTCAAGTCCTGCATTTAATTTTTATTGTTTCCAAACTTGTTTATCCAATGTTCATTAACTATCTTGAAGTCTATGTTGGCACCGATATATACGTATTTTCTATGAATAATAAACTTAATTTTGTTTTCTAGTTCCAGTATAGTTCCTAAATCCTTCCTAATAATATTTTATTTACCACTGAGTGGGAAATGTCATGCTTAAGAAAAGGCTGTGGTTGTATTATTTATTCTGAAACATACTTTTGATCAGTGTAAAAATACTAAATTTCATGTAAAGAAGGCACTAACTTTGAAAAATATATATGCTTGCATGGGCCCACAAGTCAACAGCAAAAGTGCTTTGATATTCCTGCAGCTGTGAGAGCAGATAGAACAGTATTCCAATGTCCTTCTAATTCATTCTAAATTTGATTTATACCAACAACAATCCTACAACTATTTTTAAAGGTTGGAGAGTACGTTGCAAGCTTACACAATATTCTTTATGGTAATTGTATCCCTGATGTGAATATCTCATCCTGGGCTGCTTATCTCTCTTTATTCATCCAGGAACTTTCACATATCCATATTCTTATGGGTGCTGGTGTATTTCTGAAAGAATGCATTCCCGAAAGAATCTTTACTGTCATCACAAAATCTTGCACTTGAAATCAAGTCTAACAAAGTTATCACTGTAGCTGCAGCTCAGAGATATGGTTGATTCACATCATTTTTAATTTAGATTCACTCTTACAATGAATTCTTAACCTGTGTTTTTATAAACATTGAGGTTTCAATGAGACCAGCATAGAAGACAGATTTTTTAAAAAAAAATATAATATGGTGAAGTCAGTGGATTTGAGGTTTAGTTCATGAAGTTCATGAGCATATAGGTATTATTAGGATAAAGAAGGTGGCAAAGAAAGTACAGAGTAGATCATATTGACAAAGTATGCTCCATAGGGAGATGCACTGTCATGGAAAAGGAAGAGATAAATATGTTTTTTTAAAAAATGTAAGAGGTAACCTTGCCTCTTTATCTGTATCTGTCTATCTATCTATCATGTCTATCAATAAAACTTCCTAAAAGCATGGTCACAGCAGGTCAAACATACCCGATTTTATGTTTTTGATAAAATGTTTGTATACTACTAAATATGTAAAAACATTATGATATAATAATCTATTACAGCAACCAGACACATATTGTATTGCTAGCATTTAATCTCTGAAGTACTGGACAGTTTGAATAGTTCTTGTCTTTCTGATAGTTTCATACCCACAAGACCTTAGGTACCATCTTCTAAAAGGTGTGGTCTTTTCAAAGGCTCATGGAAGAAGACTGGAATGTTGACTTCTGTTTCATTATCTTGGAAAAAGTTAGAAACACCCTTATAACTAACTCTGAATTTTTAGATTGACTCCTCAAATTAAAAGTCATTTGCAATCATTCTTCTGCCCACTGAATCTTTACCAATAGACTTCTTAATAGCAATGTGCAAAACATACATGCTGAACAGTAGGAGGTGAGGACAGAGGGTTTTTTCCAAAATCTAATGTCCTCTCTTTGAGTGGTTGGAGACAGCAATAACGATGGAGTGTATTATGAGGGGGGAAAAAAGTGTTAGAAAGTCTCTAGATGCAGTCTGAAAAAGATTTCCTTCGTGTTCAGTTTCTGCAAGTTTAATAAATCAAGGTAAAAAAATAAGAACAAGAAAAGGAAAGTCAACTAAAATTGAAGGAAAATTTTGCTGTGAAACAAATAAGAGATGGTAGCTGTGAACTAATTTAGGTTAAGGACTAGAAAATATTTTTAGACATCATATGAGGGATTTTATGAAATAAAATTCAAACACGGAAGATGTGAGAAGCCTCTTTGATTTTAAGGTGACTTTTAAGTGCAAGAATTGCATAAGTGAAATGGAAGGTTCCTTTGGAGACTTTCACCCTGTATTCTCAATTTCAAATGGGGAAAATATTCATATAATGTATGATATTTTAATGCACATAACATCTGTAATCAAGTATTCAGTGATATGATGGAAATGAAGGTTTGCTTTCCTAAAGTACTACATGCTTTTGATCTCAATTTAGCAAAAGCCTTCTGCTTTCCAGGGAGATGTTTCCATACAGAAAGTATATCTTTGTAATATCCAGGGATAATATAAATGGCCCTATGTTTATGGTATCCTGGGAAGGGGGTTGGGGGGGGACCTGAGAGAGCTTTATATACAGTTAATGAAGTCACAGCCAGCCCGTGTGCAGCCTTTGTTGTTTTGAACAAAATGTGTTGCATTTCTGAGTTACTGCACAATGTCTGTTTTCCTACAACTCTCTAAGAAACCCTCTGAAAGGGCAGGCTTCTTTGTTAGATAGATGACAGCTTTCCAGGTCACAAAGGACTGTGTGAATTGAGTATACAGTATGCTTCCTCTGTTTTATTTGTATTTATTTTATCTGTGCATGCTGCATTTAGATGACAGTATGTTTTGGAATTAATAGCTGACAGGTTTAGTCACCTGAATCAGAAAAAAGGGATGAAAAAATTGTTGTTACCTCTAAATGTTTCACACTGGTGTGAATCAAAATCTCTGAACAACAGCTACAATGTCAAGGGTGAGAGAGGTGGTTTGATGTTGGTACAGAGATTATTCACAGCAGCAATCTTGCAAGATATTGGGAAAGGCATGAAAATGTTTCAGGGGATCTTTAGGCTGGATATCAGGTAAAAGTTTTTCACCCAAAGGGTGGTGGGGCACTGGAAAATTCTCTCCAGGACAGTGGGCACAGCAGCAAGGCTGACAGAGTTCAAGGAGCATTTGGACAATACTCTCAGACACATGGTGGGATACTTGGGATGATCCTGTGCAGAGCCAGGAATTGGATTAAATGATCTTGGAAGGTCCTTTCCAACCCAGGTTGTTCTATGGTTCTGCAACATGTAGCTAACTTGATTGGTGGATACAAAACCCTTTGTCTGGAAGAGTATGTGAATGACCTGCCTAACCCTGACATCAATGGGATTTCCAATTTCCCATTGCTGAGATATGGGTTGTGTTAGGTCTGAGCATTGAATATCCACAGTGACAGAAAATTATATCTACCCACAAGTGTAAAATGAGTGTCTGAGGAATATTTATTTTGGTCAAAAAAAGGATGGAGGAGAAGAAGAGTGATATCTAATGCAGGATATTACAGTATTTTATGAAATTTAAAGGTAACAAGGAAGACAAGTAGAGATAGAAGGCAAATTATAAAGCAATTAAGTATTTGTGTGTATTGATTATAGTTAATTGTATGATTGTTCCATGACCTGGTAAGTGACAGTGTATAACTAGGTTAAAAAGTTTGATTTTTTAAAACTTGCAGCAATAAACTCGAAGATCTCACCCCACAGCAAGAGACTCTTATCTTCATACTGCCAGGGGATGTGAAGATTTCCAAGAAGAGATTTTAAAGCCTTTAATTTTTCTTATATGTTCTTCCCCAAACAACCACTACAGACTAGATGCACTGACAGGACATCAGCTTAAAGGCACCTCTCTTCTGACCCAATGCAGCCATATTTACATTACATACCCTGTAAAAACCACTAAACCTGTAAAATAGAGTAAGAGCTTTACCACACTGTTTCAGGAGCAAGTGCTGCAACATTTGTGAGCTGCAATTATTAATTTTTTAGGTGTTGCAATGTATTATTTATTGAGCATTGGCTATGAAATGAAGGCAAGTTAAATTTTGTTTCTGTGTTAAATACATTCTGATGTACTTGAAAAATACAGAAGTTTTCTGTGTAGTTTGGGACGTTTTTTACACTCCTTTTTTTGCTAAACTGGTGAGTGTTTTGTTTACCTCTTGAAGCTGAAGTCCACAACAAAGAGTAGCAAGCATCAGAAAGCAAGTCTTAAAACCAAAGCCTTTTAAATTAAATCTGTCTAATTAGAACAAAAATCAACACACAAAACTCCAGTATCTGTAAATTTTAACCAGAAAAACACTCTCAAGTTATTAGGACAGCCAGAACAGAAACAGGGAACTCTTCCTTATCCACTGAATCTCTACAAATGGATCCATCAGCTAACTTGGGTTGAGTTGGTCATAGCTGTATCAAAAACAGTATGACCAGCAGGGCAAAGGAGAGGATTCTCTCACTCTGCTGTGCTCACCTGAGACATCACCTGGAACACTGTGGTTGCATCCAACTCAAACCATTCTATATTTCCATATATATTTGCCTGTCTTACATTCAGTTTCCTCACTGAGAATCCACACTTGCTTGCCAGGAAGGTCACAGTGTTTCTTTCCATCCATTCTCAGCTATATCTCTCATTTTCTTGTTAAAAAGCATAGCTCACAAAAATACAGGGGAAACATATTAATGTAAGTATCAAGAGAGAAACAAAGCAAAGCTAAGCCAAATATTAGCGTTTATAGTGATTGACATAAGGGATCTAGTTTTGTTCTTCATACTCTGGAACAAGAGAAAGGTTTGTTAATACAGTTTTGTGACCTTTACCACTGAAAAGAGTAGACTGTAACCAAAATGAGTTGAAGTGGTGTTAGTGGTGAGTGACAGAGCAAAGCAGAAAACAGCTTCCTTTGGAGAATATTCACAGTTTTATAATTCCTCCTCTTGCATCAGAATGAAACAAAGGACTTGATGCAGAAATCTATATGTTGAAGTAATATGTGCCCCAAGAGTGAAAATGAAGTAGATGAATACAATAAGAGCCTCAGAAAGAAAAGATAGAAAAAAATATTCTTTTGTTTTAGTACTCATCTTGAATGAATAAATAAAAATCACTAAACTTATAGTATCTCTCAACCTAGTCTTTCTTACAAGTGTTAGATGTAAAGACACAAGTTCTCACTATTTCCCTTCAAGGAGTCATTAGTGGAACAAAGGCACTTACTAGGTACTGGTTATGTCTTTCCAGCATAAACTGAAGATTGAACTGAGAAATTGTGAAAAAAATCATCCTAGACTTAAGAAACTTTCAGGAAAACTTCATTCAGCAAAAGTGCTCCCACTGCAGAAAGGTTTCACTCATTCTGAATCAGCATGTTCTAGTGAAAAATGGCTGTACTAAAAACTTCTGCCATTAATATCTCCATCCAAACTCAGCTGCTGGTGTGTTATTGGAAGGGACAAAATGGTGTGTTGTAAAATGTATGCTAAAAAATCCGTTCAGTGTTTAAGGAAACAGGGAAGTAGATGAGAGCTGCATTTATTTCCCACAGAAGAGACATCATCATAATGTGATACAAATTAACAATAATGACAAGTTAGATTGCTACCACTTACAAATCATTTCTTCTGTAGTACATTCCTGACCCCTTCCCGAAAAATCTCCCACAAAAATACTGAACATTCCCTACCCTTCTTAGCTTATGTGACTTGACAAGGTGCATTAATAAACAGAAATTACTGCTGGTAAATGCTGCCATTAGTGAATTTTCCCACTGTGTTTCTTCCATCAAGTTAAAATCAGAGAGAAAACTTAATGTGTCTTCTATAGCTCTTCAGTTAGAAAATCCAATGGCAACTTCAGCCTTCCATTAGTGAGCAATCCAAAATGTAATGACATAAAAAGGTTTTAAACCAGGCTCTAAGATAATGTGAATTTTAAAACAGAATGCATTAAATAAAGCTAGAAAGACTCAATTTTCACATATTACTGTGGAGAAGAATAGAGCCAATCTTGAAGCATTGCAAATAGGCACGTTTCAATTAAAGTCAATGGATAAATCTCCTCATTTTACAAAGGGAGTGCAGCAAACAGGAGAGAAATATAGGGTAGTTCTTAATACAAGTGGGCCCTGGCTTGCAGCTACCAGCCTCAAGTATCATTAGCTCACTGAGAAAAAGACTTTCAAGAAAGGATAAAGTCATTTCATTCGATGGGAGGAAAAAAAACTCTCAGAAACCATATTTATTTCTCTCCCTTTTTTTAACTGCTGACATGTTTCCATGTAATGATAACTTGAGAGGCTCAGAGGTGGTTTACTGCTGTTTCAGGTAGTGGTAAATTGACGCCGTTTGAGGATTTCCCAACATAAACTGGTGGTTAGCTCCTGCAATACCTTCCATGTGAAATTACACCCCGTACATCAAGCAGTGATGAATTGGCAGTGACAGCAGCTGTATTTTCTTGCGAGTGGGAGAATAGCTGCTGTTCTGTAATGTGGTACCAACTTTTCTGTACATCAAACCTGTGGTCCGGAAAATTGATGACACATCAAAAGAGGAAGACACAACTCTTCCATTTAACCCCTCACAGAAGTCTTATCCAGGGTTAAAACAGAACCCAATTTTTATTAATTTTTTTCATTGCAAATGCTACATTTTCTGAATATGTCAGTTACAGGGAATAGAGGATAACATCCAGAATCACCGATGCTGTTGGCACTCAATTCCTTTCCACTAAACAAGCTTTAGGTGCTTACCTGTCTGTGCTGATCTGAACAACAATCTTTTGTGCCTCTCTCAAAAATCCATATGTCTTTTTGAAACTTTGTAGAATCATAAAATCATTTAAGTTGGAAAAGACACCGTAGTTCATCGGTTCCAACCACTCCCCCTCGCTGCCAAGACCACACCATTGGTGTCCCCAAGTGCCCCATCTACATGCCTTTAAATTCCTCCAGAGGTGGTGGCTCCACCACTGCCCTGAGCAACCGTGCCAGGGCTGGACAACCCTTTCAGTGAAGAATTTTTTTCCTAATATCCAATCTAAATCTTCCCCAGCACAATACGATGTTGTTTCTCCTTAGCCTGTAACTTGTTACCTGTGAGAAGAGACTGAACCACCTGACTGAACCTCCTTTCAGGTGGTTGTGGAGAGTGATGATCATAGTTAATGATTAAAGTCATGATCTTGTTTCCTTCTGTTGAATGAACTTTCATTGAAATGAAAATAATTCATCAAGAGAAAATTGATACAAATTGAATTGAAAAGGGGAAACTAAACCAAATAAGAGTCAATCTACTGCTTTGGATTTATGGTTTTAAAATTATCCAAAGTATGAAACTGATTTACTAATATTACTGTTAAATATTTTATAATAAATAACATATATTTACATTTCTGCTATAGATTATATGATTTATAGGTAATTTTGTTTTTGTTTCTATTCATTAGGGTAGCTTAATATGCTGGTTTTCCCTTTCAGTGTAGAATGTAAACAATATAAAATATTGTATTTTGCTTTGAAATTCTTCCATTCATTGTTTTTAACATCTGACATATTTTTTCCAGTGATAAAAATGGTGTTCACATCATATTTAAAGGAAATAGACTAAAGAAGAAGGTAGCATTTGTGAAGATACACCTAAAGCCAGAAAACTGACACCAGAATATTGCTAAAATCCAAAAAAGTATTTAAATTAATCAAAGACATTTGATCATTCCCAGAATGCTTTCCTCAACAATTTATTTCCTACTCATATATTTAAACTTATATTTATCTTAGTGGATTTATTTAGCCCAGTGGAGCTAAATACCACATCATTTGCATTATAGGAGTTGAAAAGTGTTCTTCACTACTGACGTGACTTTGAACTAAACATATTTTCCTTGTCATATCTCAGAGACATTTTCTCTCTCAGCTAATTAGGCAACACTTCAGAATGAAGTCAAATGTGCCACATTATCTCTTACACCAACATGAGTTCTGAATGTCTTTGCTGCTGTACTAAAAGCATTTCTGTAAGATTAGGAAAGGTTGAGGCTTTTTGGTCGGTGCCGTGGGTGACGTGGCTGAGTTTTTGGTAGAGGGGGGGCCATAGGGGTGGGTTCAGTCAGAAGCTGCTCGAAGTTTCCCCTGTCCTGTGAGGAGCCAAAGACAGCCAGCTCCAGGAGGGACTTCCTGCTGCTGGCCAAGGCTGAGGCAACGAGATATGTGATAACATCTCATAACATTTAAGAACAGGGGAAGAGAAGGAATTCCAGCCTGGAGAAGAGCAGAGGAGAACATGAGAAAACAAGCAGACTCCAAGGTCATTGTAGAAGAAGGGGGAGGGAGGGCCTTTTTTCTCCTCCTTCCCCAGGAGCAGGGCAAAGACTTAGAGCTGAAGCCCCTGCAGCCTGTGGGGGACCCCATACTGGATCAGGTGGGTGCATGAGGAGAATGTGACCCCGTGGGAGGCCAAAGACGGAGCAGAGTCCTGCTGGAGACCTGTAGCCCATGGAGAGAAAAACTCACGCTGGAGCAAGTCATTCCAGATTGGACTTGTGGTCCCAGTGGGGGACCCACGTCGGTACAACTCAGCCCATGAAGGACTGCACCCCAATGGAGGAGTGACACAAGGGACAGAAGATTAGGAAGAACTGTTGTCTGAGGGATGGACTCACGCTGGAGAAGTCCGTCAAGGACTGTCTTCCATGAGAAGGGACCCCATGGAAACAGGGGAAGGACTCAGAGCTATTACCCCCACCCTGTAGGCCGTGGTGAAGATTATAGTAATGCAGGTGTCCACCTGTAGACCATAGAGGACCACTGGAGTGCAGAGACTCTCCCTGCACCCCATGGAAAACAACAGCTGGCTGTGGCCGTCCCCGACTTTCCCATCCCTCTGCACTGCTGAGGGAGAACACGGAGGGCTGGGGGGAAAGTGTTTGTCTAAGCCTGTTTTATTTCTCACTCTTTAGCTCTTATCTTGTTGTCAATAAATTTAAGTTCTGTTCCCTACGTTGAGTCTGTTTTGCCTGTAGTAAATGACTGTCTCACAGTTCCTCTCTCTACTCAGAAATTCTTTTAGTGTTTTTGTTTTTCTCTCCTCCGCCAAGCTGCAGAGGGAGGGTGATTTTAGTGCTGTAGTGGCTTTCAGTGGGTATTTGGAATCTGGCCAGGGTCAAAACCACTACAATTGGTGAGACTCTTAAGTTCTGTACTCCCTCTGCACGCACACATGAACACACACAAATCAAAAAGCCTTGTAATTTATGAACTGTTACCCAAACAGCAAATCAAACCTTTGAGAAAGCCTGGAATTGGGGAAAACAAGGTCTTCTGGATGGGGAAGAAGTCGTTCTTCATCACAATATGGAACATGGTTATATTTATAGAATTAAAAAATGGTTTGGGTTTAAAAGGACCCTAAATACCTCTTTCCAATGCCTTGCCATGGGCAAGGACATCAGAGCAAGTTGCTCAAAGTCCCATCCAACCTGGCCCTAAAATTTTTTATACCCTGGAATAGACATCCTACAGTTCTAAATACTGACTTTAACATTTGAGTGACATGGAAATGAATATGTATGTGTATATATATATATATATATATATGTCTATATAAAATCTTAACACCTAAACACTTCAGAGGATAATTGAGAAGAAGAAAGCTTCTAGAAGCAGAAAACAACATGTGATTTGGAGACAAAACAATGGGGAATAATGAGCTATCTCAGAGGACAGTACTGGCCCTATCTTTCTGTTACTTTCACTTTACAAAGACAGTAATCATCATAAAGCTACTGAAGAAGGCTTATGGGATTGTGTCAGTCTGGGGAGAAATATTTCTAGCTTTTGAATGCTAGCAGGTCTTTATCCTTTGATTTTCACCAACACCTTTTTTTGCCTCAGTTTCCAAACCTGCAAGAAAATCAAGGCAAATCAGTAATATGAACTTAGAGCTCTGAGATTTACAGGATTGCTGTCTAAGAACTGTCTGTGAATGCATTTCTTTACTGTTAACCTAAAACCAAGTTAGTAAAAGCCTGAAGTTTTTAAGAAGAGACCCAGCCAGTGCCTTCACCATGAAGTTATCTGGATGAGAGGAGATAGAAGACATGAGATCAAGCATCTTGTACAAGACATATGAGACAGAGTGGAGAAGAAAAGACTACAAAGCACAGGAAGGATAAAGTGAAATAGCTACATGTCCTCTCATCCTCGTCCCGCTCTCACAGTACAGACCTGACTGGAAGTTCACATCTGCCAAGAGCACATTCATATTGCTTGACACAAGTACACGCTACATTATGGTGATATATTGACAGCGGGCACAGTTGCCAGACATGTTTGGGGGTGAAAGGTAGCACTTCAGGCACTAAAGGAGGTGATTTATTATAGCATTAGTGCACCACTGAAAAGGTCAGACAGCTACAAAACACACACGAAAGTTCTAGAGGGCTGATTGTATTTTCACAGAAAAAACCTGCATTAGCCTATTCAGGCTTGTACTCTCGGTGTGAATAAGAATTGTTAAAGCTCTCAATGCCACCAACATGGAAAGACTTGACAAGGTTGTTTTTTACTTTTTCCTACAGCTGGAAGGAGGTGACTCATGACCCAGGAACACTTAGGCCCCCAGAATAGTCTGAGTTTCAGTCTTTCATTCTTCTGGGGGAAACTTACTTTTGTGTATTTCATAATGCACTCTCTGCCCTTGATGTACTTGCCATTTATTCTGGTGTGAACCCAGCTGTCTCAGGGGTTTATGGTGCTATGTATCACCTCAGCTGGATGGCTGACAGAAGCCATAGTTGGTGACCCTAGACCTTTCCACCAAAAACTATCAGCAGGTAAAAACTCCAACCAAACAAACAAACAAAAAAAACCCACACCCCTATAAAACTACCCCTCATCCCACAAACAAGCAACCAAATGCCACACAAGGTACTTTTATGATTCCCAGAATCTTCCCCTACATAAGAGGCAAACTTTGTCTCAGGGTTTCTGAAGTTTAATTGGTAACACAACATATTGGGGTGAGACTGATGAATAAAAACCCTTCTCTGAACAAAAATCCTTAGAATGAAAATGAACTTATTCATAAAATCCCATAAAAGACATGCATATATATAGTCATTTCTGGTCTTTCCTAAGTACTATAGAAACTTGTTCTACAATCAGATCTCCTTACAATACAAAATTTTGCCCCGAGGTCAGAAGATTTACTTCTGCTGCTTCATCATAGAACTAGAATTTATGTTTTCCCAATCTGTACAGTAATTATAACAATGAAATTTTGTCTTGGTGGTTAAATGGCATCACAACTTATCTCCCTAAAGCTAAGGATTTGGGAGCTGGAAACAGCAGATGAAATATTTTAAGACTCTGATAAGTTTATGACTACCCAAAAGACAAAGAAACACACACCTTTAGGTTGTAACTACAGGAAATGTTTCCTCATGTATATAAAAAATGGATTTAGGGGCTTAGTGAGGAAGATGATATTGAAGTAGTCGGCATGCCAACACAGTGCTGACACTGTGCTATGCTGATTCAGAAATGAGTCAGCTCAGTTACCAGAAAGAGGAGAATCAGGGGGTTTTTTTTGAAGGTACTTGCAGTGATATAGATGTGACAGAATGACTCATCTGTCATCAGCATTTTAGTCAGCAAAGTCTTTGGCTCAATGGCAAGTATTTATAACTGGAAAATAAAAGCAGGAAATCAAAATGAAGTAAGCAAAAAAAGACCTGGATGTTAACCCTGTTTTTTTAACATCCAGCTATGAGGTCATTACACCCATAACAATTTAATGCCAGTAACTGCCCAAGTCCAAACCACTGTACAATGTGGGGTTTTTTTGCATTTCCATCTGTTCCTCATTCAGAGGATATGTGTTTTCTGCAGGATTGACCTAAGAACAAAGTGGACAATCTCCATCCATGTCCTAGTGAAAATACTATTTTTTTGTTCCGTAGTATTTCACTAGAGGTTTTACTTCAGTTTTACATGGCATGCAGGATGGGGCTTGGAACCTCTTCCTTTGAGAGATCCTTCCATCGAACTTTTGAAGGACTTGGACCGAGGTACAAAGAAATCAATCAGAGCTTTTCCACTGATATAAGTCAGGGTTTCCTTAAGGTTATTTTAAGTGTACTTGAGTATGAGTATTTAAATATCATTCAAAGGAGATTACAATGGGTCAAATTGTGACTTCTCTGAGTGGCAAACCTTTCTTCTATTTCAGTTGCAATTTCTCCTAAATCAATGTATGACTGTGAATATTTGCCTTCACTTTGTGTAAGTGAATACACTCACTAGTTGTAATTTTGCTTTGGTGCAAATATAATTTCATAACTCAAAATTCTGATGATTTTCTAAAGGGAAAAAATAGAAATACAACATTGAACTTCTTTTTGCATTTTTAGTAAAAAAAATGAATCAACCTATGAATACTAGTTTTAATTGAGAATTATCTTTGCTTGAAAAGAAAGAACATTTTATGAACACTCAGGTCTAAAACTCATCTGCCTCTGGGAAACTGCATTATTGAAAGAATTCAAATTTTGGATGAATTGTGAAGAGACAGTGTAAAATCTAAATATAATCTAAATATAATAATGTCTTTTGCTATAGGAGTTTAAATCCTTTTTGAATATTGCCATCTACATCTCAAATGCATTAATTAAAACTTGTCTGTGGGTTCAGTCCAAAGGTCTGACTAAGTGCAGCAACTTATCTCTGGCAGTAGGTAGGCAGGAGAGCACAAGAAACTCAGCAGGCATGAAGTGATCATTCCTGGTACATACGTTTCTCCTGCTATTGTTCAGTGATTTGTGCACCTCTGAACTAGCCCAAGTCCCACATAACCCAAAGTGCTGCACTCAGATATCACACCCAAGCTGTAGAGTTGCATCTGGAAGTTTCTTTGTCTCAGCTGTCTATCCTCCATGAGGATAACAGTGAATTAAGCTATGACAGATTCATTAAGCCAAGACATAAAAAAGAGTTGCAATTGTATGGGGTGTTCAAATCTGTTCTTAGGTGAAACTCAAGCAAATATATGGTATATAGTCCAGGCTAAAAATATTTGCTGGAACTGCAAATTGACTGATTTCACTTAATGACTAAACAGGAGCTGCCAACAGCATTCAGGAAGCCCTTGTGCTCAGCTAGGTTATTTTATTCAGTAGATTGTAATTTGTTTTTTCAAAGTTCTCTAACAGTAAGTGGTTATTTACATGCATATATGTGTGCCAATATTTTCTGGGGGAAAGAAAATATTGGCAAACACAAAATGGCTTCACTTTCCAGTTTCCACCAGTCATCTAACTTGTTAAATGCCTCACCATGTAGGAGCCAAGGAGACTGCTGGTCTTATGAGTGACTTTAGGTTTATCACTTCCACTCTGCATTTTTCTCAAGTATAAAATGGATACAGTGGCACTGATCCTTTCTGTGATCTGACTTTTGTGCTTTATGAAAGAAATAACTTTACAAAAACTAAATTTTACAGAAAAAGAAATCCATATTGTATTTTCTCATTTCATACAGCTGGTCTGAATTTGTGTTTATAGAAATTATGATGGATGGAGTCCCTGCACTAAAGCCAGTGGCCATGCATGTGAATGTACCTTATTTTCTATTTGATAAACTTACCTTGTCAGAAGCATTTGGTAACAGTTTTCTCCTTAGTCTGATACAACATTTGAACAATAATTTCATTTAAGATCTTTAAATGCTTTTAGAGTTGACAAATATGTATGAAAAACAGACAAATTCAAGAAAGCAGAAATAAAGCAAAAAGAGTAAATAATAGAAGTGAATTCAAATTTCAGTTATCATTTGTATATCAAAATGTATAATTTTATAGTGCATGTTCATTGCTACCTCTAATCATATATTCTTTTGAAGTCAAAAGTGGAGCACTTGCTTTACTTTAAAGGCAGTGAAGCTATTTGTATGTTTAAAGATAAAATTATGTTCATGTGAATTGCCGAAATTAGATATAATCTGCTAATTTGCAAAATTTAGCAATCCTCAGTGAGTACTCCTGTAGCAATTTTGAATTAGCAGAAATGCACATGGTTGAAAATAAAATCAAACCAAACCAGAAACTATTCTGGAGCAATTCTGATACTTAGATATTTAGAAAAAATGTTCTAAAAAATGAGTGTTTAGAAACTAAGTAGTAAAATCTATGCAATATACTTATGCATCTTAAAATATTTATATATTAAATATATAAATATTTAGATAAACTAAACTTTTAAAGAAACTGAATATGCTACAAGCTTGCATATCACCTTGACAAGTGCCTAGTATTGTGGCAGAACTGAAATTGTCTTTTTTTTTTTTTTTTTAACTTTTTTGATGGTAGCTGAAGCAAGCTGGATAAAATCTGTCATGAAAGAAAACTGAATTTTGTAAAATCCCCCGTCAAGATGAGAATTTACATCTCAGGAAGTCGCCTGTGTTATGGTCTCTGAAGTGGTACATGGAGGTCAGTGAACCTTCAGGACACTATTTGAAGAGCTAAATGCAGTATGGTAGAAGGAAAAGTCAAATCTACCTCTCACATAGGGGGATCCTTTCCACATACGTCAAAATCAAGCACTTGTGCATCTTCACAAAGGATAGTTTTGCCTTCTTGGCAGTTTCAACAGTCTAAACTAAACAACTTCTTGTTTTTTTAACATTAACAGAGGTCAGTCAAACAGATGGTCTGACTAACCAAAAAGATAAATAACCCAGGGAGTGGGATAAGGAGGAAAGCTTTATTATTAGTTTAAAGACTTCTGGAGCAGAGTTTATGGGGAAGCCAAGTAACAAGGGGCAAACAACACGAAATGATTATGCATGTCTGTGGAAACCAGTTATTCCTCTCTGTCTTTCTGCTTTCTTTTAATTTACTGTTCTAATCAACAGACCTATTTTCTGTCCCCTTAGATACTACCATCCCCCTTTAGGGTAGGTGTAAATAACAAACAGCTTAAGCCCTTGGCTTCACCAGTATGAAACACTAGATACAAAATGAGTTACTGTAAATAAGGCAAGGACTGGTGTCATAAAGCTGTCAACTTTACCTCCAGGATTTTCCTTCCTAATAGACCTACACACTTTCTTGTTATCATCCACGGTAATTTTTCTCTAAAATGCTGAAGGTGCTATTAGTCAGATAGAAAATCATTTAGGGGCAGCAAGCTAAGGCATGTTTCCTTAATAAACAGCAGAGTCGACAATAACCATCAGAAATTCTGGAGTTACTTCTGTGACAGGGACATTCCGATTCTGCACTCCGTGGTGTTAATGATAGAACTCCTGAATTTTGGAGGGTAGGATCTGACTAAACTCTTATCTAAACAATTTTAAACCACTGGGATGCTGAATCAACTGTATTCCAAGCTTCAGCTGGGGATTTATGTAGGTGGGTGTGTCTCTGCTGCCATCCTACCTGTTTTTTAAATTAGAGCTTGAGTCAAATTTACCAGCCGTAAATAACAGCAAAACTAACCTAACCATATATGCAGTACAGCCGAATATGTACAGCATAGAAGTTTGAAGTTGACATTTGGTTTAGTAAGGGGGAAACATGAGATGATTTTTGAGGTCCGGTTTCATAAAACAAACAAAAGTTCAAAGCCATCATGATGGAGTGTGACAATATGAATCTATTACATACGAATGTAAGCATTTCAGTGGGTGAGTTGGTTCAGCTCTATGAGTTCTTTATGAGTTTGTGTGTGAACATTGCTTAAGATTTCTTTAATGCCTTAAAGGAACTGTAAATGAACTGCATCCTAGACACCAGCAAGGAGTTGAATTTCAAACTGTTATCTAGGAATAAACACTTTCATCTCAAAATTCTTCAGAAGAGCTATTTTTTCTGCAATTTTGCTGACATAATTGTCAAGGCATATAACATAAGGCACATAAAATATTTAAGTAGACACACAAGGAAGGCTACTAGTAGCAGAGAGCTCTGATTTCTTACCCTTTACCATAAGTCCATACCTCCTAGAAGTTGTCATGGAACTTAATGCAACAAGGGCTTGAGTTTCTCCTGGCATCAAATGAAAAAATTTCATTTACTTTAACTATTGTTAAAATAACTATTGCTAAAATAATTATGTGCGTGGCACATTATGTACTAGTGACTCAAAGAGAAGAAGTACTGTTTCTGTTGTGTCTATTCTTTTTGTATATTTGAGACGTAGACAAAACTAAGCTTTCCATTTGTTATCTGATATTCTTCTTTAGCATTAATCTTGTGCTTGAATTTCCACTGGATGCTGCAGAAATCTAAAATGATGAATACCGAATAAGTAGCTAGTGGCATCATCCAACAATAAATCATATTTCTACCTGCCCAATTTTGCATTTCATAAAGAAGAGTTTAGCACGGGGTGAAAAACGATGCTTATCATAAATAACAATTTGATGCTATGCTCTGGTCACCTTGTAAAAGTAGTTGTGAAAAGACCGAGTGGTCGAAAAGGCAATTGAGAACACAAATATCTACATATATATATATCTACACATACTTATGTATGCATGTATGTAGATCTTTTTGCTCTGGAATTGACAACTGTGGCTTGTCAACCTTGGCATATGAACTACATGGTGGATTTAACAGTTTTTAGCATGGGTTTGTGTTTTCTTTTGCTTCCTCAGATTTACAACCTTTTGTACATTTGAAATATATACACAATCGTTCATGTAACTGTACATGGAGACACAGGTGTATATATACACATGCATGCACACACATGTATAAATTTACTGTTCTGAAGCTTTTGTGTTCTGAAATTTTATGTCCTGAAGGAGCTACTGATCACTTATTTCTGCTCTTCCATAATGCTCTGTCTCAACCACCAGCCACTTAAGACCTCGTGTAACTTGTGGCATTCAGGTTGGATCAAATGGGGAAAAATGAGAATATTTTTTAAAAAAACAATATTAAAAAAAAAACAAACCCCAAACTCGTCTTTCTTCAAGACAGTACTACTACAAAATTCCATATTGTGTACCTAAAAGGAATATTAAAATACACTTTATGGAACACCATAAGTAAACAAACACATCTTCCTTTAGGATTCTGTAGAACTTGCACAGATTTTAGACTAAAAGCAACCAACCAGAAAGTCCATTCTAGTTTGCATAACACCACCTTTTTCTCTCAAAAGGGCAGCATGCATCTTACATGCAATTGGTCTAATTTACTTTTTACATTTCCTGATAGAAAAAGACAGGGTTTGAGGAAAAAATATTAGGAAAAAATTCAAGGATTATGAAGTTACATTTCATGATAAATTAAATAAGATCATGTTACTTTATCTGATTAAACGTGAAGGTGTAAAATTTACATTTTTACCTCTGGCAGTACTTATATGGGAAACACGCTGACTACTGGAAAGCCTAATATGTAACCTGAAAATGTGTTGAACTAGATCTACTTCAAGCTTCTTGTGCTTGGAACATTTACATGTTTCTCAGAGAATTGTGCAATTCTGGGTAGAATATATGGATTAATCCAAAAATTTCATGCAATGCACAAGGATGCAAATTTGGAGATCAAATTTCATCTACTGACATGAAATATCCTCTGCACAATCCACACTCTGCCGTTTGTTCATACAAGAGATGCTTTGAAGTCTTATTTCATGAGTCCTTCATGAAACTAACTGAAAAGGCTTCAAGACAGCTACATTTTATATTTAAATTAGACATATTTTTAGTATTTTACTGACCTGGAAATAGTGGGGTAAAACTTATATTTCAACCCCAGGCGTGGTGAAGGTAAGTTATCCCTAATTCTGCTTTTTTTTTAATATTCATTACAGTCACACCAACATAACTATATACCCCAGCAACCAAAGAATAAGGTGCGGGTTTTGAGTCTGAAATTACAGGACTTGCCAGAGTAGCTTGTCACTAGGTAATAATACAGAGCTTTAAAGTCAACATGATTTATTTTCTTGAAGTGATATGTCAAGGTAGTAACTGCTATGAACAGTGAAGGTTGTGAAGTGATTTCACAGTTTGTGCACCATTAGCTTACATAGGATAATAGTGTCACAGAATGGTTTGGACTGAAAAGGACCTTAAAGACCATCTGTTTCCACCGCCCCTGCCATGGGCAGCGACAACTTCCACTATCCCAGGTTGCTCCAAGCCCCGTCCACCCCGGCCTTGGACACTTCCAGGGATGGGGCAGACACAGCTTCTCTGGACAACCTGTGCCAGGGCCTCACCACTCACACCAAAGAACAACTATTTGATAAAACTGATATGAATTCTTTCAGTTTAAAATGGTTAGTACTTGTCTTATTGTTACAGACTTGGTAAAAATTCTGTCTTCATCTTTCTTGTAAATCCCTTTAAGTACTGAAGGGCCTCAAGGTCTGCCCAGAGCCTTCTCCTCTTCAGGCTGAAGGCTTCCAACTCTCAACCTGAGTCCACAGCACCAGATGCTCCAGCCCTTTGGTTACTTCAGCAACAACTAGGAAGCATTCTGGAAATCTGTGGTGAGTTTATAACACAAGACTGAAGGGCAGAAGAGATTTTCTCAAAATTAGAGGAGACAAAATTTTCTGATTTGTCAGATAGAGCAGCTTATCAAAACTTTACCTGGAAGAGAATAAACTAGATGAAAAAGGCTGTTGTATGTTTTTTGGACTATAATCTCCAGCTTGGTTCCTGCTCCTGTTCATACTGTTGTTTTGGCAGACATACATTAATGCTGGGGATGATAACAAAAACTTTTTCTTCCTAAATATACTTGTTTTCTGCTTTTAATGAGTCTAGAATGAGCGTAAAAGTCTATGAAATAGTGTTGCAGTGAAATACACCAAAATACATTAAAATAATAAATAACAACCTTTGTATATGTCACAAAATAAAAGATGCCATAGTTACATTTCCATATGAAAGCAAAACTGAAGTCATGTTTCAACAACTGCAGCAAAACAGAAAACAATAAAAACGCTACTTTTCTTCTCAAAGGAGGATTAGGTTAGAGACACTGGATGGTTTTCTGTTCTTAAGGAAAAGTATAAAAGTAGTTTATTACCGAAGAATGCTTATAGGGGATCTTCCCATGCAGGATCTGTAATTACCCTTCATAGGTTTTTTGGACATGTTTCTGCAGTTGATCAGTCCTGGATAGCACCCAAGACCTGCCACATGGACTCCACATAAGTGGAGTCCAAGCAGGTGAAACAAGCAAATTTATATATGATGACATTGCTTTGACTAAACAGCTGATAAAATAGGTCTCCTGGATAAAAATATCCTGGAATCCCTGCCCTTTCCTTTGGGTGCAAAGGCCATTAGGTTAGACTATCTGCACACAGCTATTTTACATGTTTAAAGTTAAGTGAAGTGCACATAGGTAAAATCCTCTGCAAAGAGCCACATATCCTGCTCCTTTCAATTCTTAACATTTTAATATTGCCATAATATCAGCACAACAAATTACCTGAGAGCAACAGATAAGCAGTTGCTAGAGTATCACCATTGCTTGTTATGCTTAGTCTTAGATTCTACTTTTGACTTTTTCTTGTTTCATCTACTTGTTAAACCTTCTCAGTTATTTAGGCAATATTTATCTGATTTTTGTTTTTTTTTTTTTTTTTTTTTTTGGTAGACAGAGTTCTCTGCAAAACAAAGCCCTAATCCTTACTAGGAATTATTCCAATGTAAAGGAATCAGCAACAGTTATAATAAGAACAGTGATAGTAAGTGGAAGAGAGAACAGATAAATTTCCTGGAACTGAAGGTTCAGACAAACCTGTAAGACTACAGAATGACTGATATACACACTGTAGTTTGATTACAGAAGATCTGTCTTGACAACAATTTATTATAAATACAATACAAATATTTACCTTTAGAGAGGTGTTTACTTGTCAGTGGAAATTGGAAAAGGAGAAACAAATATATATATATATATATATATATATATATATATATAAGCACCAATATGTATTTATAGGAAATATCTGGGTCCTACATTACGATGGAGGTTTTAGAGTTAACAAAAGTTAAATGAGACAGAATTTTAACTCTGTTAGAATTGTTTGTTTTGAAACAGTGTTACAGCTGCTGCCAGTATCAATGGAGCTGTTCAAGTTGGAAAGAACAAAACCAATTAAAACTGAAGAAAACCTTGGTGGAGAAAATGAGTCAAAAGCTGCCAACACAAAATCAAAATTTTGGAAAAAATATTAGATGATTTTCTGTCAAATTCTTGTTGAAAGATTTAAATGATTTGTTCTCTAGACATCAGGCCTTAGCAATACTGACATAAGCCTGTGGTACAAATTTAAAATTTCCTGAATTTTGGAACAATCCTGGGTCTTGTCAAGACCTAATCCTAATAAGAATCTTATTACAGACGTTATTCAGCAAAACTGCTAAATATTTTTTTATGAAAATTTTCAAGTATGTATTTAAGAAATGGTTTTCAGTAGGATTCAAACACATATTTATAGCTGATGGTGTTTTCACGTGTTTTAGAGAGTCTGCTCTGAGTCATGGAGAATCCATCCCATAAAAAAATTTACAAGCCAGTTCTGAATCACTAAGAGAAGATCATAACACACTTTTCATTTTAAAGTCATTATTTTCAAGTAGTAAATACAGGACTGGACAAAATTTGAAGATGTATATACTGAATCTGGTATTCAAAATATTTTTTTCTGGCAAACATTATTCTCTTTCATTGCTGCAGTATTTTCAGTCAACATGCACTTATTTTGTAGATAAATCTTTCCTTAATTTCCATTACTAAATGATGCCATTTTACTCAGCATGACATATGAATTAAATAACAAGATATAATTTCAGAAAGAATACTTGGCATCATCAGATTTGATAGTGCTGCGCCTCTTGAAGCATTTATAGAAGATAGGTGCATGATCCTTGGAGTGATTGCTTTTCCTGCTTCAGTTTATTTATGCTCTCTTCAACATTGAATCACATTTCAAAATAAAGAACTCACTGAACTAAGAAATTGTATTCCTACATGCGATTTTGGTTTTATTTCTAATATAATCATGGATGTTTATAAGACTAACATTTCACATGTATGTAATAATTTTCATTGTACAATATCTTCAGAAATATTATGCTTACAAATTCACAGGTAAAGGAAAAAAAAAATACAGACATGTTGTTGATTTATTGGCCACTTGATCAGACAGTAAACTGGGAGGGTTGCCTTAGTATTAATAGGAAATAAACTCCAGAGTACACAGACCTCTGCAAACGTTATGATTTTACTGTTCAACACCACCCAGCAGTTTAGCATTTCAGTAGAATGGCTGGAATGGTGTTTGCTCACAATTCAAGAAACATATGGGGACCTTTAAATGCTTGTCATATGTAGAACAGACATAAATATTATTGTGTCAATGCAGATACCAATGATATATTTCCAGTGGGCCTCACAAACAATATAGTGGGATAGAAATTTTTCATTGCCTGTTAAATTCACTGTAGTCCATATGTGAATATATGTATATTGTTTATAAGATCATTCTTTATTAAGAACACTTTCTGTCCAGCAAAAGAAGTGAAATAACTCTAAATCTGCCCAATAACTACTTTTAACTAGAATTTTAAAAACAAAGAACAAAAATTCTGCTTTCTTCTTCAAGGAGCTTATTACCCATAATAAAATCAAATAGAGAGAATGGTAAGAATAAGTTGAATTTCAAGTGAAAACAATAAAGAAATAACATTTTTAATGGCAACATTATATCATACATCAGGAACTGGATATCCCTGGGTTTTTTGTATCAGAGTTCATGTAAAATCTTGTAAACGGAAACCTCATTGTGAAAATCACATTCTGATGTCAAATTTGTCTTTGAGAACATCAGTGATAAATAAATGACAAAATATATGACAACAGGGCATGTCTTTTGATGAATATACCCAATATTTAAAACAGCAGTACAAGATGACATATGCCAATGCCGATTCATTTTACCCTCCATCATTACTCTGTCATGATGTAGCACATCAGTCAATGGAGAAAAAAAGATATATAGAACCATTTCACATTGATCCCATTGATTGGCATATATAGTAACATTGACCATGCTATGTTTGATGGGTCAGTATTTGTCTGACTGTCAGTTTCATTGTGTGTGCTGTCTGTGATTGAACCCCGTGGCTATCTGAGTTACAGTGAACACAGCGTGCTACACTTGGAGGAGAAGACAAAAACTGAAAAAAACCCAAAACAATTAAGAAAACAAACTAAAGAAATACTTTCCCTGTGTGTCAGCAGCTCAACATATGCAAAGATGGATGGCATGTGTCTTGGATAAGTGCCGAAGCTGAAAATAAGACACTCTGGAGTTCTCACAGCATAAGCACTGAAGTGCAAGAAGTAAATGAAGAAATAAGAGTTATGCAGTCTGAATGCACACCAGCATATATAATGGTTACTGTTCCTAATGTTCAGCTTTCTGCCTGGGAAAGGTTACAAGACAATGTTGTTAGCTGTAAGATGAGGAATCTGCATTGGGCTTGGGAATAACTGCACTGATCAGTGTGCTGCACATAGCTGGGGTTTCTTTCCTCCCTCTCCCTCAAGAATGAATTAATTTCCCCTTTGTGAGTGAACAAAACAAAACAAACACATTCCTTCTGTTCTCAGATAGTAAATCTACTTTCTGTTAGCTGGTTTACTTTACATTTTCTGTGTAATTATAGTTTGTCCCTGTCTTAGCTCATTATTAGTCTGTCTTAGTGATGCTCCTTCAGAATATCTCAGAAAGAAGAAAATAGTGGCAGTGATCCATGACCCTATAGGACAACAATGTTACAAAATCATTCCTGCCTGATCCTTCTAGGTTTTGAACTTGTTATTGCAAAATGCAATGTTATTGGAATTACATGACCATTTTTATTAGAAGGCTAGCTTATGCAACATAAATGAGGTAAAATCTTCAGGCCCACTGAGATACACAAGATGAGGATAATTGCAGAGTTGTAGGTGGTCAAGACTTAAAAATGAGAGTATATACCTCTATGCACATCCCAAGACAGCTAAAACCATCATAACATACCAAAGAAAGACCAGTTTCTGGAATATAAATTCCTGATTATGAGGGTGACAGGTTAAAAGATTGAAAATGGATATTTTGACTTATCTGCAACTGCAGAAAATTTTAACCATGTAGATGTTTTCCAATAAATAAGTCCACTAAGAAAATTCACATAAGCTACATTTTATTTGAAATATGTATGTAAACTGTTTAGTCCATATGAGATTTAAGATCACTTTAAGAGCATTGTCAAAGATTTCCCAGTTCTTTCCTAAAGCTCTGCTGTGAAGATAAACAGCACATTTCTCTTGAGAACTGTAAAACCAACAGACAAGTTTTTGTACTGTACATCCATTTTGCTTTCTCTCACAGAAGGTAGGTGAGTAGTATTTTTTTTTGGTGGAGTTTTTTTTGTGGTTTTTTTTTGGTTTTGTGTTTTTTTGGGTTTTGAGGGTTTTTTTATGAATATTAAAAAGTATGTACCTGTAAGAGGTATATCCAAAGAGAGCACCCTGGTCTAGTGGAAAGTGTCCTTAAACACATCAGGGGGTTGGAAGTAGATGATCTTTAATGTCTCTTCAAAAGCCATTTTGTGATTCTCTGACTCTGTGATTCTAGGATCATCTAAACATAAGCCTACTGGATAGGAAAAACTCAATTCCAGAAGTTTCATTGGCAATTTTTGGTTATGGTATATGGTGTGTTATCTGTATTTCACACCCAGGGAATATTTAGAATTATGAATTCACATAATCATTCTGTTTGGAAGATGCCTCAGAAAGAAGTGAAGTTTAATATAGTCCTCAAAATGGTGACATTGTACAATTATGCTCATTTTATAGACAATTGATTATAAATCATGCAATCTCATTCACAAGCATTGTTCTTACAGATGCATTCCTTTAACCATTATTTTGATAATTCCTGTTATAATTAATTTGCAGTTACACAGGGTATAGCTGAAAACAAAGTTGGAAAAATAACGACTCTGGAAAAGAGAAAATAACACTTAAATGTTTCCAGTTAAAGATAATCACTACTGTATATATCTACATCCCAATACATAAAGTTAGGACATTTCAAAAGAAAAGTGTAATTAAAAAGACATATAAATAATTTAGGCGTCTGAAGACAACAGATGCTGCTCAGGCACTGTTTCAATAGATCTGTACACTGAAAACACATCACTGAATTCTTCAGCAACAAAGAACACTGTAAAATTGCTTTCAGGCACCAGGAGCTTCCAGCTGTCCACAGTTATGGTGTGGGCCAAAGGGTCCCAAACACCAGTCACAGGGTTAATGAGCTCTGTGCCAGTTATCTGTGCCAGAAGATAACACATTCTTGTCAGCAAGCTAAATTATCAATGAGAAGATAAAATAACAAATGGAAAGTGTGATATCAACCTCTTTGCTCCTAAAAAAACAAAAAGGAAAAAACCAAAAAAGCAAAGCTAAAATATTTTCACTTCCATAGTGAAAAAATTTAAGTTTTACAGTGGGTCTGAGCTTCTGTCACACTATTGAAATGTTTGTCAAAAAGAAAACACATTGTGGAAAGGCAATTAGCAAATCCCTGTTTTTTACAGGAGTCATTTGCAACTCTGATAAAGCTGAATCAAAGGAAGAGAATGTGACCATGGCATATCTGTCTAGGAATAAAAGCTTGGGTAAATCAAGAAAGGAAATTACTGTTTTGTCTGAGTTTCAAAGGTTGGTCACTGTCAATTAATGTAGTTTTAGTTTAGCTGTAGCTTTTCTTGTTAATTAAAGCTTTTTCTTCTGCTAAGTCTCTATAGAATGTTAAAGGGTCTCTGTCTCTAACAAAGGCTTAAAATCAGCTGAAAATAATGCTTGTTACTGGCTCATGAACAACAGTCTCATTTATAAGAAAGATGGGCAGGTCCTGAGAGCACAGTAATAGCTATCAGTGACCATTTAATTTATAGAAGTATTATTCAATTTTTTTTTAATAAATACCTGTTAAACATGTCAGTGATTAGCTAATGTGTCCTTACCTTGCAACATAAAGACAAAACATTCATGTCAAAATTAGCTGCCAAATACTTCTTCCTAGAATACTCTGAAAAAGAGATTATCATCCAGTAAACCAGAAGTTTATTTTGCTTGATTTTACTTCCATTTATTGAGCTGAGTGATTTACAGGAGGTACCTTTTTACTTTCTGACATATGTGCTTGGGCAATTATCACTATATTTAAACATAAAGCTCCATTTTTTCTCAGTTTAGATGCTATGCTTATTTAACAGAGAAATCCTATCCTTTTAAATTATGTCTTCCCTATTTGAAGCCCTTCACTAATTTAGGATCTGCTGCATATTCATGTGCTCCATAAAGTCTGTGGAATAACCTCCATTTATTCCTTGAGAAGCAGATCAAAGGTGTTATAAATCATTTATTATTTTTGGGGTAGGTTTTTTGCGTTCTTGGTCTGATTATTAGTTCTCAGTGTATGTACAAGCTGTGTAGGAACATGCCTATGGAGAGAATGGTTCTAGAAGAGCATGAAGGTTTATATCTTTGTTCCCATAAAGTACTCATTAGGCATAAATGTAAGCAGGAATCATCACCTTGATTTTCAGAAACTTTAGGCCTGAATGTGACTTCTGTTGTGCCCCAAATTACAACTCTCTCTGACTTCTCTGGAGAAACGTCCATTCCCAATATCTCATTCCCATCACATTACCCAAAACTAATTCTCAAAGACTGAATTGTTGTTTTACTGTCTTATTGTATTCTCAGACTGGATATACTCTTATTACTTCCAAATACTTGTACCAATCTGAGATTTTGTACAACTCATAAAGAAAGAAAATAGGAATAAGTCTTTTGAAGACCACTGAATTTCACATAAGCATGAACATGAAAGGCATTTTCTATCTGCTGCCAGTGTAGAAAGGACAGTAGCAAAATCCTGTAATATTTTGGCTGTGTATTTATCAGTGCTTGGGAAAAACTCTTGAGAGCTGAGGAAAGATTAACGTTAGTTGTGTGTACAAATATACAATAAAACCTCTGGTGTAGTTAAATACATAAAGGGTGAACATCACATCTCTCTTCACAGCATGGGAAAGTCAACATAAACTTTGTCACTCTCTTCAGCTGGCTTTGGAAGACCAACATGTTGACCACAAGCTTATGAAACAAGAAGGAAAGTCAACCAAACATTCAGTCAGACTGATCCAGCCGCTCACGGAATATCCAGAAGAGCAGAGTCACCTTTTTCAATTTAAGTTTTTAACATGGAGCATCACATTATTGATTATTTAGGCTATTGTTGAATAAAATTACTCCCAGAATTTGTTTGTGTTTTGTTTCGGTTTTGATTTTTTTACCTTCCTTTGAAAAAAAACGGTATTTCTCAAGTGGATAATGAGAAAGCAGGTGCACAGTGTGTTTTTATGCATTTTGCAATTACCAAATTGATTTTTTCAAAGAGCTCATTCTGGAGCAACTGTGCATCAGTTTTGAAACATACAATATTTATCAGAAACTGGGCTTTAGCTTATTTTTATACATTTCAGGAGACTTGACAGGAGTAATCTCTGTCTCATAAAGGGACCTTCTTAACTGTAATCTTCTTCACAAGTTTTGTAGCTGTATCAGTGTGCTGGTAAAAGGGATTTGGAGCAGGCTTCATCTGCTTTGAATGTGGCAAAGGCTCAGTGGTTTGCATTTCTCTTCTCTGGAGCCCACGGAATCAAACTGATGAACACACATGCACACCCCTGACCTTATTCTAGCCATGGTTTTGAGAAAATAGCTTTACTTGGTGACAAGAGTCAAGAAGAGCTGCTGATACTTTTCTCAATATCATTTTCATTTTATAGGGCCTCAGCTCTCCCTTGTTTATCCCTGAGGTCTGGCTATGAACTGATTGTTAGGGTCTGATATGGCTAGCCATGAACAGATATAGAAAGCAAGTCAGGGAAATCCCTGCAACCAGTCCAAAGGCTGATGGAGAGCAGGATATTTGGCAAATTGCTACTCAGATCCATTTAGTTTTTATAATTTACTTTTAAGACGGGGACTAGTGGAGCAATAGAGACTGAATTATTCACACAATAAGAAGATCCCTCTTGGCTGAGTTTCTTTGGGGATCGGAGCCCTTGCAGAGGGGTGTAGATAGATTGGTGTGCTGGGAAAACATCACTGTCACGGAATTTAATGAGAAAAAATGCCAGATTCTGCATCTGGGACAGAGTAATGCTGGCCGGAAGTGTAAACTGGGGCAGTAGTGGCCGGGAAGCAGCCCTGGACAAAGGGAACTTGGGGTACTGGTTGACAGAAGGCTCAGCATGAACCTGCAGTGTCACCTGGGAGCCAAGAGGACAAACTGTGTCCAGGGGTGCATCAAACAGAGCCTGAATTTAATTGGAAGTATTGATGTATTAAATAGCAATTTAATAGAGGTGGAACTCAAACAGACAAAGAGTATCTTCAGGTACAGGCAGATTTTCCAATATAGGTCATTCAGTAGAAACCTGAATCTATATGACCCATTTTACTGGCATGGCTAAGGATATTCCTTTTATAGAGGCTCCCATATACAAGAAAGTGAGAGGCATGGCATCATATTATTTGGCTTTTAAAATCCCCTAAGTATCCAGCTGTATCTAAACTTATCTCCCTGAACAAGTCTGTCAAAGTCTGTGAAATTTAAGTGGGATACTACTCATTACAACCACAGTCCTGGCGTTGACCTGTAGTGTCACTAATGGAACTGCTGACTCTCTGAACACTCACAAAACAAAGGTGATTTTCCAATAAACCACTTCAGTAAAACTTATTGAAACTTTGGCTTTCGTGAATTAAAAAAACCCCATCAGCTCTTCACGAACATGCACATGAAGAAAATAAGCAATGTTAGTTCTCAGAAAGTATTAGAGATGTAGTAAGAGGCAAAAAGTATAAGGCAAAAGAACATAAGAAGGGATGTTCCATAATGAAGCGGCACGAACGTCGCAATATGACATGGCTTTTGAAATGTGAAGAGAAAATCCCTATTCTTTGCACAATAGAAAAAAAATATGACAAGAGGTATCTGTTTAACCTGAATATGTTGAGGCAGAGAGAAGCATGAACAAGGAGGTGAAGTTACGTGAACCTAGGCACAAACAAGGTCTTGATTTTTTGGGCTCCCTCACCTCAGTTATGCACCTCATGTTCAGCCCTGTTACATATGCACTACATATTTACCTATATTGTACCGAGTGATTCCACAACTTGTTTTCAGGAAAGTAATTTGTTCACCTCAGTTACTGTTGCCAGCCAATAGATTACATATCATCTGTCTCTTATGCAAAGTTCTCATTTAATTTGTCCCTCTGATTGTTGTAGATGCCACTTTGTCTTAAAGGAGATAACATAAAATGTATCAGACAGCATTTATCAAATATCACATTTTCTGGGTCTGATGATGTGCAAATTGGACTCCTATTCTGAAAGAGGAAAGGTAATCTCAGGGACAAGACTCTGTCCTGTGACTCGAGAGCTTTATATTCAGCTCTTGGACTTAATAATTGTTGATTTTTTAGTTTTCATTTCAGATTCTCCAAAGTATCTAGAGTTATAACACCATCCCAGATCTTTTGGTTGGAAACTGGTGAAAAAGCTGGATCTCAACTCAAGTTTAGAGAGAAGTACACGTTGAAGGGTCATTATGCTTGTGGAAGATCAAATTTAACACAGACAAGTAGATATTGTAATAAATAAAGGTACAGCAACATCAAGACATGCTGGAATTTATTTATCTGAGAAAGATAAGTAGTTTAAAATGGGAACTTTCCTGAAAAAGAAAACTGTTGTTGATAGAGATCTATACATCTTCCTGGAAATTTAACACATAGTATTAAGTGGTACTTAGCATCAGGGCAGAAATAAATTCCTTTAAACAATCAATTCAGATTAATTACTTTTCATGATTATTTAGACAATTCAGCTTTGTAACACATTATCTTTATTCTTGTGTGAGAGAATGGAGACACACAATTGAACTTACTCTCACCACAGAAATGCCAGAATTTCTATTATCCATAAGTTTTCTGCTCTCTGGAGGAATTAATTGTCTTGAACCCAAAGGAAAAGAAATATCATAAGCTACAAAGTATTTGTTGTCTTGGGATGAATTTTTCATGCCTGTGGATCGCTGACCGTGATGAATCAAGTGGCGCAGAACAAGAGATCAATCACGAACAAGTGCCAGTGAAAGTGAGAAGCACAGCAGACAAAGTGATATCGATGTCAGAAGACATGTCTGCTCCACAAAGCACTGACTCATTTTTCACCAAACTCTAAATATGGTGATATCATTTTGAAACTGTTGACTGAACTTGCTTCAGTGAAACTATGAATATCAAGTAACTATCCAGTAAGAATTGCCTGCTTGAATGACAGCAAAGCAAAGCTGCCTTCAATCCTGCATTTCTGGAAAACTCAGCTACTGTATTATTAAAAATATTCCTTACAGAGGTGTACTCTGTGATGATGCTTCTTCCTTAGGAGAACCTTAAAGGGATTTGCAATAACATGCATTTCAAAAAGTATCTACAAAAGTCTAAGGTACATAGTTTAATAAAAGTGAAATGCAACTGGAAGCTTCACCATTGGGCATGTGGAAGGCTTAGGGCACTCTAAAGATGAATTCATCAGCCTGCAGGAGCTAAAAGAAACAAGTTCTTTAGACTGGACACTGAAAAAGTCTCACGTACTAAGTGGATTAAGGTCTGAGGAAGATACACACCACACTGAGCAGCACCCTATGTGTTTTCAATTTAAACAGGGACATTATTTCCACCAAAATTATAGATGGTTTTAATAGAAGCAAAATATTTTCAAAACAAACTTAAGTGAAACCATCATATGCATCTCATATATGAGGAAACACTGATAAATTCTGCAGTAGGAGCTTGAATGTTACAATTTGTTATTTTTAAAAACTCTCCACTCCAATTACGTCAATCACCTTTACCAACATTTGAGTCATGATTATTCCCATCTACTCTTTGACAACTATTCATCCCAGTTGCTTACTCATCCAGGTTTCTCTCAAACAATGGAAAGCATTAAGTATCTAATGCTGTGCACCTTACTCCATGAACTACAGAGAATACCCACAAATCTAGACTCAGATAACATTTTCAGCATTGGTTACATAAATTGGCTACACACAAGAGCATTAGTGCCTACATTTCTCCCCGCAGAGCTCCTTAAATGTTTGTTTTTTTTTTTTCTGGCAAATCCCAGAGCTGCCTGAATCTTGAACACCTGGTTCAGTGTGTCACATTTAAGTCTATAAAGTTTTGAAATAAACTATTATTTGTCTCCTGGATTTTCAGTTTACAAGCAAACCTTAGGGAAGAAGAATAATACTGGGCCCTGCCTAAAACATGGACAGGAAGAAGCTGGTTGTGCCTTGACATTTGCTCAACAGTCCAGTAGTTGTAGCAAGTAAGTATTATAATAAAATGACAGACTAGTTTGAGTTAGAAATTCCCACCCCCCTTCCATGGGCAGGGATACCTTCCACTAGACCGGGTTTCTCCACGTCCCATTCAACCTGGCTTTGAACACTTCCAGGGATGGGGAGTCCATAGCCCCACTTGGAAATCTGTGTCAGGGCCTCACCACCCTCACAGAGAAGAATTTATTTCTAATATCCAATCTAAACCTGTGTACAGTATTCACAGTTCCTGTTCCCTTTGAAAAGATACACACCAATTACACTGATTAATTAATTTACCAAAATTCATTATAGATGCTCTTACCTTGAGCCATTGTCTGGTTGTAACACCTTTACAGAAATTATCTTAACACTTATCACATCTATCTTTACTCTTCTGCAGCCCAGAAGTATTAATCCTGTTAGCCTATTCTCTTCCATAATGTATCAAACACAAAACACTCCCAAGGTTCATTGTCCATCAAATTCTGTTACAAATTGAGCTTTAACATTAGCTGGTCACAATACTATTTCATACTTCTCCCCAAACCTGTAGAAATTACAGCAGCAACCCCTGAATCTTCCCCTCTCTCTGCTCCATCCCACTTAACCATGCACTGCTTTAACAATTTTAATACAGATATTTCAGTGGGTAGAGAAGAAAATAGGGGTCAAGGCATTCCATGGTAATTTCAAAAGGACAGTCAGGAACAGATAAATATTTTTTCTTCTGCTGCACAACATTTCCCTGTTTCCCTCCCATCACCACCTACTCCGGAGTGAGTGACTTCCCCACTAAGATGCATTCGTTTGGCTGGAAGTCTCAGTATAGAAAAAAAAGAGCTGTATTCTTTCTGCTCTACTGCTAAGGTCAAACTGCCAGTTTTCTTTGTGATACGTGAGGCAGCACAGAACACAAATTGCATTTCCACTCTCTTCAGTTCTTCTTTTAAATGCCACAATACTGACAGTAATCACTGAGCTGAACAGATATGACACAGAAGACACTGACAGAACAAATAAGGCCCATCCTATCTTGGTTTCTCAGTAAGATAACAAATATGTGTTTGGTTGTCAGTTTAGTTAGAGATGGTTCTGAAGATAGGTAATTTTTTAACACTGTGCCGTTGTGGGAAATTCATCATATGTTAAACATCCTGAAATTAATATAAAAGAAGAAATACATTAGAAATAATAAAAAAAAAAAAGAAAAGAAAATAGAAACAGAAAAACTATTTCACAGTAGAATGCCAATCTAAGTCCTTCAAAACTGTCATATGCCTGGTAAAATATTTTATTAGCAGCAAATACACTTGCAGTAAGTTTATGAGAAAGAAAAAAAGAATTTTGAAAGATAACATGGTCTCCACACACTTTTACTAACATAAACAGGTGGTATTTTACATTTCCCACATCCCTCATAAACTCTACCATATGCTTAAAGGGAGAGTCTGCAAGAAAAAAAAAAAAAAGAGATAAAAGTAGATGGAAGGAATTAGAACTCATAGGCAAGTAATTCTATCACCAACCTCTTAATGATTTTTTAACAGCTTGTTATGCCCTAAACCTGAAAAGAATTATTCATGGTATTTGTCTATGGCACTGAACTTTGGCTGTGAGCCAGGGAAACATTTGATTCCCTCAGGAACTTTCATCATAGTACAAACTGGTATTCTGTCTACCTAGGTCATTTCCTAAGCAATCATGTCTACTGCAGCCTTTCTCATCTGTTCCCAGTCCACATCCTGGTTTTTATTGGGACTAAATTAACACCAGTGGTGCCAAAGATATTCCCAGGAGTTCCAACATTGTAAAGCTTTCACTGCCTACAATTTTATCAACTTCATTTGGGATACTCAGAGTCAGAAGGGGAGCAGTTAGGAATTTCTTGGAATACAAATTCTAATTTCTGCATTTTTTTCTGCCAAACAGAAATACACCTTATTCACAAGCTTAAAAATGTGTTTGAACTCCACCATCCTATAGCATCCCAACACACAAAATTGGTTTAAATATTACTTGAAACTTAATATACTAATAGTCATTGAGTATGTACAACAATGCTTTAAAAACATATGATGCAGCTTAACAAAGCAGTTTGATCATTAGTTACTTTTAGGTAAATGAAATTGAGGAATAAAGGCTTTCAATCACCAAATAATCCCATTCTTTAAATGTGCTGTCACTGTCAATCAACAGAAGTGGTTATCTTAGTGTGTTTTGCACAGCTTTCTATAAATTCTTTGAATAACACATTGGCACTAACAACTGTTTTCCTTAAAGAGTGAAAATGCTTTTACACTTTACTTTGCACTAAATAAATCTCAAATGAGCATGTTTCAATGATACGTGTATTTAAATCAGTTTATAGTCACTGGCATTTTGTTTTGATTTTTCCTCCTACGACCACTTGTTCAAATGTTGTTTTAGCGAGGTGCTGTTTTGTTTATATTGTTATGAGCAGTAAAAGCTGGGGAATGAGAGAAAAAGTAACAACTGGGTCACAAAGAATAAGAGAAAACATATAGAAATGCAATATATATTTGTTTTGCATCTTGTCATTTTTTTCCCAGATTGCAAGAAAACAGAACTTAATTTTATTTCCTGGTATTTATTTCACAGCATCACTGTGACTCATTATTTTGTTTAAGATTTTTATGTGTGGATGAATGCAGTTCTTCAAAGAACATAGAGGAGTCTGACAAATGCTGGGCCTCCCACTGAATTCACTATGTGTGAGATAGTGCTAAGGCTGGGGCCCACAGACTCCTCTGTTTTCTGAGTGGTTGTCAGAACACCACACTGCAGAAGCATCACTTTGCCTAGCACTCCATAAATTTATATTAATCTTAGATCTACCTAGCCTCATCCATGGCTGAGGAAAGCAAAAAAAAGGCTGTGTCAAGAACATTTGGAATAAAAGAAAATTTAAATTTTGAAAAGACCTCTGAGACCATCAGGTTCAGACACTAACCCAGCATTGACAGTTTTACCACTAAACTAAGTTTCACATGCCCAAAGTTTTTGAATATTTCCAGGTATGGTGAATCCACCATGGCCCTGGGCAGCCTTTTGTAATGTCTGAGCATCTTTTCATTGTAGAATATTCCTGTTATCAAAGGTAAACCTTCCCTGGTGCAACTAGAGGCCATTTTCTCTTGTCCTAATTCTTGTTACATGGGAGAAGAGATTGACGCCCATTTGTCAATTTTGTCCTGCTCCCACCCAGGTTTCTATTCTAGAAGGCCAGTGAGTGAGAAAGATGGGGTAAGAAGTCACAGAGGCAGGAGAAAGATCCCCTAACATGACCCCCATGTACTTTTTTGCCACCATTACCTGCAGATGTTGGAGTACAACCACAGACTATCAGCATCTATTGGGATAATGACAATGAAAAGGCAGCATCTGAAATCAATGCTCTTTGAAGTACAAACTACTGCCCCTTCGTTCTATGCCTTTACTCTCTTATCATTGCTTTACTAATCTGTGCCCATTCTTCTGTTTTCTCAATCTTTTTCTTATGTCTCTAGTTTTGTTCACCTGTGTTACATTCCCCTTTCCCACTGCTCGGTTTGTTCCTTTTGTGTCTTCTGTTTTACCTTTTCCCTAGCCCCCTCCTTGCCCTCAGATATCACAGCCAATTGTCATTTTGAGAATGTTACCTGAACAAAAAAAAGAGGTAGAAGGTTATGGGGTTTACTCCTTGGTATGTCAGACGTTTAATAACTTTTAAGTATCTTGGGAAAGATTTGAAAAAAAGGTCTTTTGACTTCCAATTTTGTAAGAACAGATCAGTAAACAGAGCACACACTGAGAGAGAGACTCCAATGCAAATTCACATTTTTCATAGACATTGGGAAATCCTTTGAAACTACTGTAAAGAAAGGCTCAGGAACCTGTTTTCTGAAGCTCATGGGGGGTTACTCGATTATTGAAATAGACAGTTCTTTCTTCTCCTCAACTCCCAGGAGAGAAATTAAATGTTTCTATAAACATAAGGGGACCTCATGAGGCCCAGGAACACACACTTTGGCTGCACCCAGTTTCAGATACTCCACGAAACACAGCTCTGGCACGTGGTGTGTTATGAGTGATGAGATGACCATGTCACCATGCAACCCAAGTAAGATTATTTTCTGTGGAGAGATTTCTAATGATTACTTTTTAATCTAATTGAGGACGGAACATAATTTCTATTTAAGAAAGTCCAGACAATTTTTAGAGAAGGGGAAATATTGTAGCCCACCAGACAGTCCGCATGACTTAAGAAACTGCTTATTTGAAATGATAGACAATTTGACAATGCTTTGGTTTGGTTTTGAACATTCTGGATAAAAATCTGAAACAACAGTACACATTTTGCAGGCTGCCAAAGAGACATTTTTGTAAAGACACTGCAGATGCTGTTCATCAGTGAAAAGTTCAGTATGATACAATAAGCTGTCATGTAGGTAGTGGGCTAGTAAAGTTACTAAAGAAATCACAGGATCTGACAGAAAATATGAATTTCAGTTAGGGCTCCTTTATTTTGGGCATATAAAAATGTACAAGAATTACAAAATTACATTAACACTTCAATGAGATTGCAAGGAAAGAAATTACACAGCAGCTCTTCTCATAACTGTAGTGAGTGTCAGCTAAAGAAGAACTATATGCATCAGTCTCTCAGCTGATTACAGTTTTTACTTTGCAAAAGATTATGGAATTTATTTTTAAAACTTACAACCATTTCTGAGCCTGTCTTTCGGTCCCCTGAAATAACCAGTTTAGTTCTTGGTTTTTATCCAAATGAAAAGATAAAACACTGATTATAACAGGCAACTGAGTTAAAAATGTACCTCTTTTTGAGGCCAAATACATGATAGTCCAACTTGGCAGCTCTTGAGATAATCTTTTATTCACACATGCACAGGCTATTCTTTTTGATATTCACCATCCAACCTGAAGCAAAGTAATTTCAGCTCGTGTCTTCACTGGTCTCTGGTTAGTGCTTGATCTTGCAGCAAAGTGTCTTCCCAAGGCACTTCTCCCTCTGAACCTGGGACCCTGTCCGGTGACATCCAATTCCTGTCGGTGGAGTCGTGTGAGCGTGATGAGATTTCTAGCTCCCAAGAAAGAATATTAAAAACAGGCTTGCAGACATAAGAGGAGGCTAATTAAAGTCAATGAAGAAATTAAAAGTGGAAAAGGATTACCAGAGGAATGGAAGGAAATAAAACTGAAAGTATGGAAAGAAAAGAGATGAAAGCAGCAACAGAAGGAAAAAGAATCTTTCTTTATTATGTTTTCAAGAGTGTCCCTAATGGAATTCATCTCATCCAAATTCTAGCAGATAGCATGTGCCAAAAATGCTGCAGATGGCACAGCTCAGCAGCAGGGATGGCTTGGAAGGCAAACAGTTTCTGTGGCTGCCTCAACAGATTGTTTACAGGAAAGATAGTGACAGTGCCCAGTCATTGTCATGAAACAGTGCTTGTTCCCTTGTTTGAGACTTCAATCTAGGCATTTCAAATGGCAGATTTGTGTGTGGTTGGAACTAGGAGAGTCCTTGATGGTTCAATTGCTGTTGTTGAGGAATAGCCTAGAAGGGTTTCTGTCTCTTTATAGCAAGCAGGATGAATGAGAAAAGCTGAGCAGGAAACAACCCACTGAAATCTTCAGTAAGTGAACATTACTCCTTTTAACAAATCACACCATGAAAAGGTTCATTAACATAATCTTCTGTGAGTTCTAATTGCTTAGAATCATAGAATATCCTGAGTTGGAAGAGGCTGACTCTTGAAACATGCCTGAGGATCTCTGTTTAGCAGTCTGAACACTATTGTGAGACAACTATTGGTTTTCTTTGTTATTAATGCCACATCAACTAAAATTCCTGATGACTTTTAACACATCACAAAATTTTAAGGATGAAAGAATTCCTTCTCTTCTATAAGAATATTTGGAGACTATAAACAGTTTTTCCATTCATTTATATTTGTGCCTTAATGCTCAATCTCTCTAATGTATTCTGTCTTAAATTACCATAAACCAATTAGACTAACACAACTTTCACCAACCTGTTCCTTTTAAAGGCTCTTCCACAATCTGCTCCATCTTGCTTTTAAGCAAGTCATTAAGGCTATGTGACATTCTTGTAGACCAAATAAAGACAGGTCCAAAGATGTCATCCATTGCTACTTATACATGATTTAATGCAAATTTTATCATTTAACTTATTACTCTCCATTAAGCAATTCTGGTCCCTTTCTTCCTCAAATTTTGGAAAACATTTATTCCTTTCTTAATATCTATTACTTTCAAATATCTTAAATTCTCCATCCCCTGGTACAAAATGGCGTGGACAGTGACCAGCTCTCACTTGCTGGCCTTATCCAGATGGGTATTAATCATCTGATGTTTTAATAGGAAAACTTGGGTAGATAACCCTTTCACATTACAGCTGCATCCAGTCCCACTTACATTAAATCACTGTATACATATGCAAGTTGCATAATAAAGAATCACAGATTACTGTCTGACAGAACTATTTAAATATAGTCATAGTCATTTGTCATCATAAATCATATTGTGTCACCACTTTTATCCTCTCTTTCGGTCTTCTTTGAACTCTGTCCTACTTATCAGACAGCTCTTAGTATTGAAGAAACCAGGACTCCACACAGCTTTCTCAATAGCAAATTGGTATCTCAAATGCACAACCCCCCCTGTCCAATACAGAAAGCATAATTGAATCCTCCGCCCCTCCAGCCATTAAATTACATAAACTGGAAAAATAATGAAAAACATTTGCCTGAGGCAAATAATTCTGCCCAGAAGGTCTGCCTATAGTCAAGAAAATTGATGAATAAGAATATGCTTAATCCTTTTAAGTGGACAGTGTATGCACTAAAGATAACTGAAGAATATTGGAAAGGGGTCCAGAATTATTTGAAACCTCATCTTCAATGGTCCAAAATAAGATAACACATATAGAAATGCAGGATTTAGGTCATCACTAGAGATGTGATAGCACAGGTCACTCTCCTGGGGAAAAAGCAAGCAGTTTCAGGATTACTGAAAGTATTTCCCTGCATGTGACCTTTGTGAACTACACTTGGACAAAAGAATTCATTATTCTCAGAGGAACAAAAAATAACTGTCCAGAGGAAACCAGTAGGCAATTCTGATTCTAGTAAGGCCATTAATAAAATAGCATGCAAATTTTTGGACTTCAGAAAACAATGGGAAATATTAGGGCTCTTAAGGATACATGATAATCTGAGCAGGAAAATGAGGTTCTACAAGTTTCAGATACTCAGTGTATTGAAGAGATAGAAGATCAAGGTGTGAATTAATTGTCTGCAGGTATTAACAGGCAGGATAGTAAGAAAATAGGGATTTTTAAAATGATGTTAAAAAGGAGATGGGATAAAATGTCTCATTTTGCATATGACATTTGCATATGACATTCTACATTAGAACTGTGACTGCAGTTCAGTTTACAGAATCCCAGACACAACAAATATAACTGGTAGCTCACACTGTTCAGCTAGAATTTCTTCTCCATGGATACATAATCTTCAAGAAGTGTTACCCTTACGTTTTCAGAACTGTTATCAAGAAGGGAAGTTTTCCTGTGGTCAGCAAATAGATATTTTTTCACCTTTCATCCTTTTTTTTTATTTTAATTTTTTTAATCTGAATGAGCATAATAATTTCCCTGAAATTACCAGAGAATTAAAAATCTGAATTACCTTTTTCTTTTTTTTTTCAGACAGAATGATGAAGGAACAAAAAATTCTTTTCAGGTGTGTTGTTGTTAATTAGTCATCTCAATTTCTTCTCCAGTTAAAAAAATATTGGCATTTATGGATTTACAGGAGAAGCAGATCCAAATTAAGACTTCAAAAACTATACTTATATTGACTTTGAGGGGGGGAAAAAAGGAACTTTTTGCCTTAACTGCAATCCACAGCATGCCCAAGCACTTGAAAGGGAACTTTTCTTTAACCTTGACTTGTACTGAGCAGTAACTTAATCCTACACTTTCACCCCAGTGACTGCCTTGCCTCAGGACATGATGGAAGGCCACACTTTTCCCCTTGGTTCATTACCAGGCATTTAGGGAAGAATAGCTGTTTCTGAGAACACTCTTGGGCAAAATAAGAAACCAAATCAAAGTGAACCCTCTCTAAAAAAACCCCCACCTACTGAGGAGGTGTTTGATCAATGCCTGAAGTGCAGTGTGTGATACAGAGCCCTGTGATGGTGTAAGAGAATCACCAGCAGATCCAAATGGTGCTTTTCAAGCTCAGGACTTCTGACACAAGTGGAAGCTCTACCTTTACCCTTCATCTTTTTCAGTGTAGACTGGTTCATGTATAGATTCATCTCCAGAGAGTTAACAAACAGCTGGAGTGGGACGGTTCTGCAGTACACACTCCATAGGGCTACCTTTGTTTACTGGGGGTCTTGTTATGGGGACACGTTTGAAATTAACAGGCACAGAATTTGCTTTTTCCAGACAGAATAAGAGGTAAAACAGGTCCAAAAAATAAAAGGCAGATCAGGCTGAGAAATACATTCCCTCACACTATTCATGCAACAACCCTAAGACAACATCTTCTTAATTTCTTCTCTTCCTCTTTTTCATTCTTTCTAAGCTTGAAGCCTGAAAATATGTATCTAAATGCTTTCCATGGTATAATAAAACTAAAAAAATGTATTAATTTTGCAAAAAATGTTGGGGCAATTACTTTAAATCCCTTCAATTTTTGTACAGTAGCAACAAATCAACTGGCAATCAGTCTGAGAAATAAATATTCAAAAACGTAAATTTTCTCCTAGATAAAAATCTAATTAGCAACAAATATTTATTAGGTTTTGATTTTTTTTTTTTTTTTTTAAGAATTCCTCTACTCATCTGAAGCACAACTTTCATAAGACAGTTAGCACGAAACTCACTTTGCATCTATGATACACTTATTCCACGCATAAACATGCAATTCTGTATACCTGGAATAACTGCAGAACATCTTCAGCCTTAAATATATCAGTGTTAACTAGCATTAGGGAGAAAAACAAACAAGCAATCTAGAACAACATTTTCATTCAGTTGAGAAGATACACAAAAAGCTAGGTCATGGCGCAATCTGATCAGCACTTGAAGAATGCTCAGATAATAACAATTTTTCATTAGCAGAGGGGTGTTTGTTTTATTTTGTTTGGTGGCACAGGTACATCAATTTGTTAATGTTGTTAGTCACTGCTCAACCCCCAGGTTAATCATCGCTAATGTTCTGCAGAATGTGCTGCAGTCAATTATTGTTATTAGTGTAATTGGTTTGCTAAATATAAGCCAGGGATAGATGGTCACAGGATGTAAAGGCTCTTTTGTGCATGTGTTTTGGAACACTGAAAAACAGAGATAAACACAGAGGTCTGAGCTGCATCAGACAAAGACCATGACAGTAACTTGTTCACTGATCTCTGAAGGTATTTCTCAGGAAAATGGGTTTAAAAAACCCTAAGATTCTTGAGGTTTAAACACTATGTCAAGAAACTTGAGGTGCGTTTAAATGGTACTGCGGTGTATGAGAAGACCAAATGTCAAATTCTCTTTTTTAATTGAAACTTACATATAATTAGAAACATGAAATTTTGACATGGGCTGTACTTAAATGAGAGTCAGTAGAAAATTCACTTCATTTCAGTTTAATTCCTAGTTCTAGACTAACTTTGGTCTGAAATTGCATCAGACTGTACTTGATGTTCTTGATGACAAACACAACCTACACAAAGTAATAAATTAACATGTTGCTCTGAAAACAAAAAGAGTTTTGTTTTCAGAAGTCTTATAAGGGGTAATTTGTTCTAGGTCATCTATAGTTTTAATTACAGCACAGAAATCAACTCCCGTGAATATTTACATAAAGTTTTGTACATTTTAATTAAACACAACTATTCCTCTGGGTTTGGGGTGTTCCTCCTACAAAATAGTGGCACTTATTTTGAAATGCGAAGACCCTTAAGTAACAACTCTTAAACTGTTTGCAGTTTGCACATCATTACTCTGGATGTGATGGGTATCAGACTTGGATGCACTGAGCTTTAACTTCTTTTTACGAATGCCTGTGAAATTTCTACCACACTGAATAGTTTAAATAACAGGACATTGACTGTCCTCCTGGACTGTCCATCATCTTGGAGCAAACAACTGAAGAGACAAGCCTGACAATCCAAAGCAAATATTCTGTAAACACTAGTGCCAAAGGACATCCATTGCTGGTCTCCTCTTCCTAATTCCTCCCTGTCAACAAACACAATCACAACCCTCAGCCCCTCGCAAGGAGCAGGCAGTTTTCAATGTAAAGACCTCCATACACACATGGTGAAGTGGCACAGTAAGAGAGTGGGAAACAGCAGATCAAAATGCCCAGGGGATCTCTAGAAGTCAGCTACATCTAAGGTAAAAAGGAATCTAACATCTTGGTTCCTATGGAAAATTCATTCAAAACCTGAATTATTTAATACTGAACGTATTGACGAATGGAAAGTCTTTCATCCGAAAGAGGTTTTCTGTTGTTTCCCACTCAGTAACTCAACCCCAGCTGTTACTGTTTTTATCATGACTTAAAAGCAATGTAAGAGAGGAAAAAAAGGAGAAAAAAGAAGGCAAGATATCATCAACACATCTAATCATATATTACTTCTTTGTCAAAATCAAAACTGGAAACTGAAATTTTTTGTTTTGCTGGGTTTTTTTCTTCCTTTTTTTAAATCTTTCATATTTATTCTACTCTGATCCATTTTTATGGTTAAATTCATAATATCCTTAACAGAATGAATCTAGGTCACTAGGCTAAAGAAGAGCTCATCTTGTAGAATTAAAGTAGTAATTTAGGCCTTTTTCTGCTTATAATCCAGTATAAATTAATCCTGTTTATGTAACAGTCAGAAGGAATTAATGATTTATGTAATACCATCAATTTTTCCTTATCTCTATGAGAGTACTATCACTTGGACTCTCTCTCAGGACTCCACTGAAATATTTCATGTCCATTTCAGAGCCAGTAAATGTTGACTGTCCACATCCTTTCTTAATAATGCTCAGTTGCTGTTTTGTTTTGGGATTTTTTTGCCCAGAAGTTTCACTTCTGTGGAAACAATGGAAAGTTTTTGTTTATCCCAGAGTAGTCACAACTATCCACTTAGTCCTATCTTTATTTCTCCAGACCACGCAGACACATGATTCTAGTTGTTAATTATGTAGTTCTCAGCTTTAGAGATGTATCATTGCTTTCTGTAATCCACAGATTTGAAGGCTTTATTCTCATGAAATTAATGGGCAATGTCTTCTAAATAAGGAGATTTGAATAAATTAAACTTGTGATTTAAACTCCTATCTAATAGTAACTGTGAACTCTGAAATTTCCTCAAGGTATATATAAAGTTTGGCTGTTATGATTCAGTCATACTACGAATTTGGTATGGTTTGTAATATCTTTTGGTAAATAAGTTTTCAAAATTACATTGTTCTTACAGAGATATGTGTGAGGAAAAAAAAACACAACAAGAAAAACAAACTTGCTGCCATCTTTTGGATACACTCAGAAAAAAAAGAAAAAAAAAAAAAGGAAAGAAATAAAAAAGGAAGAAAAAGGGGGAAAAAATAAAAAAGTGACATTTTACTAAAAGTTCCAGCTGGGTACCAGCTTTACCATGGAAAAGATAATTTGAAATTGCAAAAACTTACTCTGAGATAACCAATAGTTTCTTCTTCCACATTTTATGTGGTGATTATAGAGTAACATCTGTGCAAGAATTGTTTGCTTGGTTAAGCAATACTGATGGGGAAATAGCTTTCACTGAAAGATGTGCCACTGAATCTGAAGCCAAACATAACAGGAATACAAAATTACGGATAGAGAGAGAATATTACATCCACTACCAATATTTAATTTTTTTGCACCCATGCCTCATCTTATTGTTTGAGTATAAATAAAACTTGTTTGATCTACACAGTTAATACAGTTTAGTGTTATAGCTTATTTATCCTGAAATTTCCTTGGAATCTAGCCTGGATATATTCTATTATCCTGCTTTTTTGTTGTTTATTTTCTCTTTCTGTTTTTCTTTTGATTTCCATAAGATGTAATCAAGTGCTTGTTGTGTGGCCAGCTCAATACACTGAATTCTCAGACAAACTCTGCATGTTCAGCAAAGTCTTTGTAAGAACAGAGAATGCTGGTTTCAGTGAGAATAAATCAAAGGTGATAATATCTGGGGAAAAGAAAACACTGTCTGGGGAAAATAATGACCCCTCTGAAGAGATACTATTGTCAGACACCAGCATATCTTACCAGCTCTGGACAGTGATATTAAAATATGCTACAAATCTGCCTTATCACCTGGAGTGAGACTCAGGCAGGCATTCTGTACCTGTCCGGACAGGAGAGGAGACTCACAGCAGCTGAGCCACAATGACAATCAACACAAAAATGAAAAAAAAAAGAAAAAGATGTGGGGAATAAAATCAAGTCACTGTAGGCATCATCCACACTCTCACTGTACAGCTGACTTTGCAGTTAGTTTCATTTCTGCCTTAGCACAGGGATTGTTTCAGGCCAACAAGTTACATCCACACTGTCCAGCAGACCGTCACCCCGCGCCAAGTGCCACTTGCTGTTAAACCAACAGCAGCAATCTGACTGCTCTCCCCTCGGACACAGCAGCACCGAGGTCAGCTTTACACAAACAACCAACTAAAAAGGCTTGTAACACTTCAGTCTGCAACAAATTAAGCTGACTCATCACCCCAAACACAAACTACAGTCTTTTATCCAAGCCATGTGCAAGAAACCTCTCGTTAAACGGCGTCCTTATCCTGTGAACTTGACGCTCCCAATGCACCCCTTCTCCCCAAAAACGTTGTTGCTGAAACTTACCGCTTTTGCCAACTCCCCCTGCTCCCAGCATCACCACCTTGTACTCTCTGGAGCCTGCTGAAGAATTGCTGGAGGAGCTGATCATTTCGTTTTCTAGCTCCATCTTGCACGAGGCAGAATAAGGGAGCAAAACGAAGGAAAAGCAACCGGCAGGTGCTTTCCCTGATCTTAAACAACTATAAAAGCTGTGCTAGAAAAAAAAAAAAAAAGGCAGAAAAGGAAAGGTATAATGCAAGAGGTGTGATTTATCAGCCTCACACTCACTGCTGTGCCTGTGTTAGCTGGAGAAGGTCTCATAGCAACCACTTTAACAGCTTCCAATAAAAATCTCTCTCTGCCCCCTCCCAGCTCTGTATCGTTCTCTGTGTGTCTCTTCCTGGACAGCAGCAGTTTTGTGAGGCTCCAGAGCCCTGGTACCTCTGGGGTTGCTGTGTCATTGAAATCAAATAGATCAGAGCCTCCAGAAAAAAGAAAATGTTATTCTATGTAGCACTTGCTTGAATCTTAATCACAAAACAGACCAGACAACCTTCTTGTCACCTTGGAGTTAAATATTCATCCTATGATCATCAAGTTTGCTAGATTCACACTTCATGCTATTGGAAGTGAAATAAATAACATTCAAGACTCTTTATTCTTCATTAAGCTTACTGCAAACACAGACGATTTCTAAAGCCAAGTTTGTCCCAGATCAATACTCAGTTCAGTTTGCATCAATTATTTGTAAAAATGAACCAGATATTTTTTGGGGGAAAAGAAAGAAAGTTCTATTTTTTGTTTGTTTTCTTTTTTTTCCCCAACACATAATTTCAGGAGACAGGGATTGAAGGGACAGGGGGAGAAGAAACCCAATTTGTTGTAAGTATTTAATATCAAGTGATTTATCTTCCCAAGATGATCAGCCCCAATAGAAGAGAAAAATATAAAGCAAAAAGCTGGTGAATGACATTCAGTGTGGAAATCTCAAATTAGAATTGTTCAATGAAAACTTACAGCAAAACACTACAGCTTCTCATTGATTTCTCATTTTGTTCTTAACAGATCTAGTCTATTTAAAGAATGTAATCAGTAGTAGGGCAAGTAAAATACTTGCCCAGCTTTAACTGTTATACAGTGGTTTTGAGGACTAAAAAAAACATCTGCTGCAAAAGGGCTGGAAAGCAAAAAAACTTTGAAAAGTGCTGGACTTTCATGACAGATGGAACTGTTAAGGAAACAGGGAAATGGAAGCAGTAGAAGCAACCCAGTGAAGTGCCTTGGAAGCCTGACACTTTTGTCTGTCAACTCTTCCAATTGTTTCACAGAGAGTAAGCATATGGTATTACACAGGAATACAGAATTAAAAGTTAAAGGCGAAAAAAAATAATCATAGACTGAAGGACATGATCTAAAGAAAATTAAGAAGGAGAGGAAAGGATATAAAAGGGCCCATATATGAAAAATAGTTTAATGGTCTAGGAAAATATAAGATTAAAGAGATATATAGATAAGATAAAAATTATTAGAATGGAGAAAGTGAGCAGAACATGAATACTCATTTTCTCTCCTAATAAAAAAATTAGGAAACAACAGAAGAAACAGAAAGTAACCCACTTCAGAAGCAAAGTACTTAGAAGCATCGTGGCTAACTTAGGAAAATTTTTAACATTTGAATTTCTAGGCAGTATAAATGAACTTGTAATGAACAAGAATTGAAATACAGAGTAATGCAAAATCCATTCTGGACTATTAACATCTCTTGCTTAAGGAAGACTCAAATTTCATACAAACAGTTCTTGGGAAAACACTGAAAAATCCACATCCAGTGGTCTGTGTTCAGCTACACAGAAAAAGAGAGCAGAGAGAAAGACGCTGTGCTCTGAGAAACTCCTGCAGAGTCCAGATCTGCTACAGTTGTCCTGAGGGAGTTCTTGTGCTAACCATGCTGTGAGAAGCTCTGTAGTGTCAGGGCTGGGTGGCTCTATTGGTGCCTGGATGGAAGCCTCAGAAGGGTTTGGTCCTCAGAGCATAAAGTGGGACTTAAACAGGGAATTCTGAATGTAATAATGTGGCATCTAAATATTGAACTTCAGCAGGAAGAGCCAGGCAGGTCGGTTAATCCCTGTTGGAATTTGAATTCCATTTATGTTAAAATCATTCTCATGTGCTCATTACTGACACATTAGATAAAACTAATAACGATATCAAAACCACTGCTTAGAACAGCTGTGTTTTTCTGGTAATCTCCCATCAAAGCAGCAACCTTGTCCTGAGGAGTTTTTATCCCCATACCTAGCAGCAACATTTGGCTGACATTAAAATGTCAGGAAGCGAGTGGCCTTGAGCATGCCTGAAAGGTATTTATATATAAATTTATATATAAAAATATTAGTGAATATTATGCATACATAATAGCTAAGAACAAGTCAGATTTTTTTTTCCAGATGTTAGTGTTTGTCAGAGAAAGGTGGCAAGTGAGCTTTTTCTTAGAACTGTAACATGACAAAGGAATTTATGAAATGGAAGACGCTACAAAAGGGAATTATGCTAGAGCAGGAAGACAAGTAAGAGAACAAAATGGAAGGCCACTTCCTCACCTTTTAAGGAAAATTAGAAAAAGCAATATAGCGCTTTTTTTTTTTTTTTTGGAAAGAGCAGAATTAAATATTTGTTGTTTGAGGATTAATCACTTAAAATACCTGCTTTAAAGGCAGATTTATGTTTATTTAACTCCAGCAGTTTAATAATTTTTATTATGTTATATAAAAAGACATACTGGACAAACATATTCTCCTAAATTTCACAGAGATTTGTCCATGGCTTGACAAGGCAATTCTGCATTCCCATTTAACACAGGACTTGTTGTAATTGGTTTTCATCATAACATCCTATTGACAAGCAACCTACTTTACCCTAAATTCATTCAACTCAGTAGTGGGGGAGAATATTTATATTTACTCCCATTTACGATAACATCAATTAGACTTCCTTCTCCCACGTGAGCAGTAAAATACAAAGGTTTGCTTTCAATCTGCTGCCAATAAAATTAATAATGAGATGATTTGAAATTACACAGCTTGAAACGTATTAATAGGGGTAAAAAGTCACCAACATAAATGTTTTATGGACAACAGGAAGAAACAGTGCAAAATACAACAACTGAACCTGAAATACTAGAGCTTTTACAGTGTGTGACATTCCACAAAAAATTCCAACCCTCTGTTTTATCTCTGCTTCTCTGCTTTAAGGACACATTTATCATGATGTAAATTCATGGAAAGCTGTCCTTAGGCAAAAAAAAAAAGAGTAACTGCAGAGGTGGGAGAAAAAACTTGGAGTACTGGATTGTAATGAATCATTTATTTAAGAAATTTGACTCTATTTCTGTTTACATCTTGCTTATGAATTCACAGCAGTTCTGATTTTTTTCTGCTATTTTTTAAAATTTTCCTATTCAAGCTCACAGTAGAATACAGTAATCAATTAAACCGTTAAGTATTCAAAATCTAGCAACTGTTTTGCTTGAATTCATATTTTTTTTTGGTTAAGACAGAAATAGGTGTATGCTCAGATCCTTAAGGATTCTTAGTTCTTAAGGAGAAGACAACATACAGATGTGTTAGAAAAGAAGTAGATGAGCTTTTCTAGAGAAAATACCATTAGAAAACACATTTCATTCATCCTACATCCCCACTTGCTCTGGGGTTGTTGAATAAAATAATTAGATGTTAATACAACATGTAAGTGTTCTGAAATTGTTTCCTAGAGCACTTTATGTTGAGGAGATTTTATCAATTAACCTGGATAAATATTCTTCTCATTAGGCAGGGAGCTCATGAGTTTGAAAACTTGAATAGCAAGCAAAATGCAAATCTTGACTCATTTGTGCTCCATTAGGTGATGGGTTAAAGGCATATGAACTATTTAATAATAAGTGAATATGCATGAGTCCAGCGGGGTCCATGCCATTATAGAAACACTGACCAATCTTTTGTCCCTCATGTTTACATATTAGGCACAGCAGAGAGGGGAAATGTGGAAAAGTATCTTTATAAAAAGGCATATAGGGCCAGATTGCTGAATTGCTGAAGTGCTGCTGTGACAAGAGAGAGTGCTAATGCAGAAATCATTGCACAGCACCAGAGAATTTGCTCCTGAGAAAAAAATACATTTGGCACACCAGCTTAACTTGATCAATTCTGAGTAAAGATAGCATAATAAAGTAATTGCTAGGGGACCTCAAAAAAATTCCAGACTTCAATTTTGCATTAGCGGATTTAAAATATTCAGTCAAAATATGCTGAACACCTCTGATTCACTTTGCTAAGGGACCTCCAACACACTACAGAAGCATCCCTGTGTTTTTGGAATTCAAGATTCCTACTAGAACCCAGTGGTTCAATCACCCACCTGCCAAAGGCACCCTGACTCTTTTCTATAATCCCCATCCTTTTACTATTCTCCAAATTAATCGTCTGCAGGACAACTGGATGTGTCACACATACTGTAGGTGATTGGACACTTGACAACCTCACACCTTGAAGCTGGCTTCTCGTCTATTAAATATATGCCTTTTGTTCTGAAGTTCTTGTTTCTATCCCTGGTGTCAGACAACGTAGTGTCCCCTGCCTCTGCTAAAACGCATTTTAAACTAAGCCTTATCAGCATGTCAAGTGGCAAAAGCTAATGGAAAGAGAAAAGATGCAAGCCTGACTATTAAGAAAAAAACATGAAACAGCTTCAGAATCCATAGATTTTTTTTAAAAC
>JAWWES010000094.1:67031613-67059081 GCA_035583135.1 Lophotriccus pileatus
CATAGATTTTTTTTAAAACAACATTGTGGTTTCTTGTCAAAGAAAGATTGTCGTGAGCCACAACTTCCCTGTGTTTATCCCAGGTCAAATAGCACAACTAACACTGTATCTGTTGTACAAAGGTTTGAGAAATAGGGTCAGTTTGTCACATTCTTGAGAACACTCAAATAATATTAACTTTAAAATTCTTACAAGTGACTACTCCAACTTCTTATAGACAGAAACACTGAAGGTCATGTCCTAGACTATGTCGAAGAGAAAAGCCATTTTCTCTGGTTTCCAATAAAGTTTCACAAATGATTTATGATCTTACTGCCAAGAAATACTAATGATTGTGGGCCATTTATGGATTTCTGTTGAATTTTAATTACATCCAGAGATAAGATTTCTGCACTTTCAAATGCAACACTGATATTCACAATGTAAAAATCTTAGAGATCTTAAAACCTTATTCCACATGAACATGTTCTTTGTGAGAATGAATGTACATTTATTCTAAATTAATTCACCTTCCAGTGCTTTTCCTAGCAAGGAAAATTATAAGCATGAATATAATATGAAATACCATTTAAATAGCACTAGATGAGCTCTGAAGAGGTCATCTTTTTCATCCTTACCCCATACCACAAATACTTGTAAGTAAATTGAACAATATTTGCTTAACCCTGCATTAATGTCTTCCAGAGTGAGAAATTACTCAGTTTCTGAAATAAATTGCCTCACTATCCCATTAGAAATGTCTTTGAAACCCAAATGTCCTTTATTACACAATAATATTATCACTTTTCATCCTATCTACTGCAGCTGTTATGAAAAGGCGTAGTGAACGTACCAAATACATATTAAAATAGTTGGCTAGTAAATCAAACAAACACTGTAAATGTGGAAAATGTTGCTCTTGTTGGCATTCCCATCTGTTTCTTTCACACTTCCTGTTTTCCACCAGAAAGGTTGCTCTATCAATCCTGCTTCATAGGTCATTTATTAACCTGCTTCTTGTGTTGCCAAAGACTCTCCATTCCTTGTCCTGAAGTGTTGTTGCCAAATCTGGCCACATTATTGTTTCAAGACTTCATACAATATGGATTTACACCTACTTCCAATGTGTGTCAAGCTTAGTAGAGTTACAACAAACGCAGGCAATCATCAATGGCAGACCTATTTTTTTTTCTTTTATTTTCTAATCCATATTTGAATGCCCTCAGGGACAGATCACGAACTACTGGGGTGGTGAGAGTTTCTGACTTTTAATGTTCTGCCATTCTGTTCTTTTTCAAGTCATTCTTATCATCAGGCATTTATATGCTTTCCACTTCACTGTCTATATTGAGTAAAGCTAAGGAGACTGGCTTAAGACTTTTCAGTTCTTAAATCTGTTGCAAATAACAGCAAGCAGAACTAAGTGCATAAGTAAGTTCAACAACTGTATCAGTGGTAGGATAAACAAAGTCAGTTTCTTTAAAATCATTGGTAAAATGGTTCTTCAAGAAAATGTAGGCTTTGGCTAGCTAAATCTCCCACTGAACGTGTCGTTTCCCATGTTGAACAGAGGAACACTTAACAAGGTTAGAGTAACAGAGGCTTGGACTCAGCTATCTCATGGGCTGAATAATGGTTTACAAGAAACAAAACAAAAACAAATAAATAAATAAATAAACATATATATATATATATGTATATATATAGCTATTTTCAGAGCAGTAGTGCAATCCCTAAAAACTTCTGCTGTCATTCTGTGGATGTCTGTCCTTGATTTCTGATCAACTTACCAATTTTGACAGCTTCAATTTGTTTAAAGTAACCAGCTTCGTATGTAGAAAACCACTGGAAACAGTGGGAAACCTGCATGAAGGGTATCACCGAGTCTTAAAAATCTGAAATAAGCTCTCTCATTTAGACCCTACCAAGTGGATTATGAGCTGGGTAAGTGTGTAAGTGCATTTATTTAGAAAGATCTTACAGAGCTGTGTGGCAAAAGATTACAAATATCCCACTTGTGACTCCTAATGCAATCGATTCAAGATCTGCTTCTACCAAAGACACTAGACACTGCAGTCTGTCACTTGTTAGTGTGTTAATCAGTTTAAAGGTGCTATTCTTACCAAATATTGTAAGATCAATAGTCTTATGTGTTAGGAAAAGTGCTAATCTAACCTCTGTGTAACATGAAAAGCAAAGCGGTGCACTAATTTTATAATGTTGGTAATTAAGCATGATTGAAAAATTCCATCACTGTAGGTTTTAAGAAAAAAATAACAACATTCAGGAAAATTGTGTACAATCAGAATCCTGGTTCCTTGCATTGGAAATGCTTAATATCCCTTACTAGAGCCAAATTTGTTAAATAATCACTCAAGACAATATTTTGCATTAATCTCGCATTTCCATGCTTTACTATTGGTTTCATATCAGGTGTAATACTCATTGTTCTAAAAAGAAACAAAACTCCAAAATTCTTTTAAACTCAGAGTTTTGAGGTTAAGACCATATTGCTGTGTCCAAAATAGATATAACTTATGTGCCTAGTCCAATGCCAAGTGCAATTAAAATGCTAACAAATACATCTACCACTCAAATTTCATTCTATTAGGTCCACAAATCTCTTCTGAGATATTTTACCTCTCATGTTCTTTAAATTTGAAACCAGATGTATAGGTACATGCATATATAAACTCATAAATTATAACACATATATCAAAATATAACAACACATTTTAAACAAGAGTTAAAAAGCTACCTTACAGCGTTATTTCCAAACATGTATTCCACTGATGCAAAATGTTATTATTGTGTTATTCCAGGGCTGCAGAAGGTGAGAATGACATTAAGCCTAGATTCGCTGCCTGTAAAAAAAAAAAAAAAAAGGAAAATAAAGAGTGAAACAAATTTTTTATGAGTCTTGTGATTTACTTATTAAAAAGGAACCCCCCCAAAAAAAACCAAACACAAACCAAACAAAATAAATCCAAAAACAAACAAAAAAAAAATTTAAAAAACAACCAACCAACCAACTAAAAAAAAAAACCAAACAAAAAAAAAAACCCCACACAAACAGAAAAGCCCTAAAACCATAAACTTCATCAGCAGACACATCTAGCAGGATCTCAGGTCCCAGACGTTTTTTTCCTTCCATAAGATCAGGTTCAGAATTCTGACACAAAAAGTCCTGAGGATCAGAACACCTGTGCTAGACTCATGTTTGGAGAGACATAATTTTGCATGTGGCTATAAGATAGTTTTTGGTACTTTTTGCTGTCTGTGGATACCAATGTACCTGAAAGACATAATCACATGAAGAGGGCTAGACTGCAGGATTTATTCTCCTTAGCTTTGCTGCAGCTTCTTGCTATGGATGGACCTTGACAATATAACAAAAGGCAAAGGCTGAGACAATAATGGATCTTTAATGGGAAGAAGTGCACAAATACCATGTTAGACAGAGGCCAACAAAGAGATCAAATGAGTTATGTTCTTCCTATTAACTACAAACTGTAAAGAATTTGTGATTACTGGAAACCAGCCAAGCCCCTGATACACATCAGATAAAAGATGCAGCTCTTCCAGGACCTGGAGTGGATTTCAGGGACCCTTTATTAGCTGAGCACCATCTCAGGACAGCCCTCTTAATATCCTCATTGTGTATCTATCTTGCATATTTATCTTCCAGTCTTTGGGATAGAAAGTGTACAAAATTTTATTTGAAAATCAAACGCTAATTCTTACTTTGACTATTTTTCAACGCATTCTTTCACATCTGTGTGGTTTTATTTAGAATTTTGGGTCTATTTCAAATCAATTCCATTTTTTTTTCTCCCCCCTGTGGATAGATCTTCCAGCTCCTCAAGTTTGTACTTTCATTCACGCTTAAATGATTTTAAAATGTTCACATTTTAATGGTATTAGAATTAATTGCATGTTTGCACCACCATATGTGGAAAAGTCCTTCTCTTTCTGCATTGCAACACGCCTTCCTTTCTTCTGAAAGTTCCTAGAAGCATACTGAGACTTTCTTTTTCCTTGAAAAACAGCTTTTTTTATATATATATAATTATATAGCCTAAGGTTTTTGTAGAGCATTTAGTGGGCTGCCCCTGGCTGGATGACAGGCACCTACAAAAGCTGTTGTATCACTCTTCTTCACAACAAGACAGGGGAGAGAAAATATAAAAAAGATTCATGGTTTGAGATAAGGAGTGGGAGAGATCACTCACCAAATACCATCATGGGCAAAACAGATTCAGTTTGGGGATATTAAATTTATTATTCAAAAAAGCAGAACAGAATAATGAGAGGTAAAATAAATCTTAAAAACACCTTCTTCCCACCCCTTACTCCTTCCCAGCTCTTTCTCCTCCCTCCCTCAGCAGGGTACGGAGACAGGGAATGGGGATCATGGTCAGCTCATCACATGTTATTTCTGTCGCTGCTCAGGGAAAAGAGTCAGAGCCCTTCCCCTTCTCCAGTGTGGGGTCCCTCCCACAAGAGACAGTTCTCCAAGAACTTCTCCACTGTGAGCCCATCTCTTGGACAACTGTTCTTCACAGACTGCTGCAACATGAGTTACTCTTCCACAGGGATCAGTCCTTCAGGCACAGGCTGCTCCAGTGTGGGACCCCACGGCGTCACAAGTCCTGCCAACAAACCTGCTCCAATGTGGGCTCCTCTCTCCAGGGGTCACAAGTCCCTGCCAGGACCCTTTTCCAGCATAGACCTCCCATGGGGTCACAACTTCTTTCATGCATCCACCTTCTCCTGTGTGGGTTCTTCCATGGGATGCAGGTGGATCTCTGCTCCCCCCTGGACCTCCATGGGCTGCAGGGGCACAGCAGTACAGGAACTCTTGCTCCCATGTAAAGGCCCATTCTTGGATCAGTGTTGCCAAAAAAATCTCTCTCGGCATCTTGACGACTAGATGAGCAGCAGACTATGGCTTTGATACATCTGGTCCCTGACAGCTGTCAATATCCTCCATGGCACTTCAGCCCCTCACGCTCCAGAAAGATTAGGAGATATATTGACTTTAATAGGAGACTGCACAATTATGTAAATTTAAAATGAAAGGTTTGCTTCTCTTGCCATTTCTGTGTCTTTATTTTTTTTTTTTTTTACAGAGCAGTTAAAAAAGGCAACTTCTTTCATAGCACATTGCTCTGTTTGATTATCCTGAAAACAGATTATACTCTACCCTGAAGAGCACATTCTCACATTCATTATTAAATCGGCTCCTCTTTTGAGATAAAGACCATGGTTATGTCTTACTTTTTTTACACAGACAAATAGATCTTCTGTTCCTTCAGAAGGCAGCGTAGTTCCAAGTTTGCCTGAAGTGAATGGTGTCTAGATTTATCATGCACCTCATTAAATACAGTTAAATTCTTCCATGTATTAAGTGATATTTCTTTGTGAAATACTGACTTGGAAAAATGCTACAAGTTAGCAAACACTAAATAGAGAAGGAAAGCAGAAGACCATAATAAGGATTCATTGACTGTAAAATGGATTTCAGATACTGTAAACATGCTTACAGGTAAGTAAGAAAGACATTATTTCTCTATGGTTATGGTTATTGCTACATGACTAGTGGCAAAGCTTAGCAATTTCTTAATTATCTTTAAACATCTCTTTCATTTGGCTATTAGTAACACAAATCTATTTAGTCATATAGAATGTGTCACTGACAATAGCTGTATTATCTAACACAAAAATGAGTCAAAGTATGTTTGATGATTATTTCTGTATTTTATTAATCTTGACTCACAGTAATGAAGAAGCGTCACTAAAATTTTCTCAACAGAAACTTCATTCTGCAAGAAAAGTGTCACCACAAGTTTGGTCCTAATTTTTTAAATATCTCTGCTCTCCTAATTTTTTTGTGAAGAAGAAAACTTCTCTGACACATCTCTTAGAATTTGCAGCTACCTCCAGTGGAACATCCTCTGGCACTACTCCTGGAGAATGTCACAACTACTGAGTGCTTTTTTTTTTTATTATTATTATTATTTTTACTCAGTGTCAGCATTCATTTATCCGAAAAAAAAATGACAGGATTATCTCATTTAAATCTTCCTATAAATCCTATTCATAAAAGCAGGTGTTACACAACTTTATTTTAAGAAGAGAAAGTTTTAATGGCCAAGTTTGCATACAGAGTCAAGAAAGGCCTCCGGAGAAAGTTCTTACCCTGAGCCCTCAGAATCCTGAAGAAAACATTCCCAAAGCAAACCTGGAATACTGAATTTGCCAGTCTGAATTTCTTTCTCTTCTCATGTATATGTAATAGTGATTCATCTGGCAGGTATGGGCCATGAACCATGCTAAAGAATTTTCCAATTGCAGCAAAAATGCACTATAATGAGTCCCATAAAAATCACTAAGTCTGACATTGGAAGGACACTGGGAATATTAAAATTGAGATTCAGGTGTCTGGAGAGCATGGGTGCACATTACCATACATTTCCCTAAGCCTGTAAACTATTCTTGTCCTGCTGCAATTTGCACACTGCAGCAATTAATTGTGGATCATTTTTATAGGATAATGGTGAGTATAATCAGTCAAATTTAATTGACAGCCCACTGGAACTTAAGGGGATTTGATTTTTTAGAGTTTTGAATCTTTGGAAACCTCAAATTAAAGGCAGACAATTAAGACTGATACCATCAAGAACTGTCCAATTAATCACAATTTGTTTACCAGTGCACTATACAAGCCAGTGATTTCCCCACATCCTGTTGTACTAAATACTACAATGTCAAATAGATATTTTCTTGCTGCATTTTATTTTTAAGGTGGGCTTTTATTTTCTTTCCTATCCTGCTGCCAATGAGTAGTTCCTTATGACCCATCATTCTTTTCATTCATGTGTAATGATTCAACTATTAATATTTATTTTTTAATATACTTTATGCAGATAATATATGTATCATTTCATGACTGAAATTTATTTATTCTACTTCATTTATTCTACTACCCTCTTATTTGTTTACATATGATTCAGTGAAACATGTAGTAGAAGAATATCTGATAATTTGCCTGTTGCTTGTTATTTTCTCATATCCTTGGCAGGATTCATCAGTCACTTAGATTTCAGTTATAAAAGTCAAAAATTTCTTACTTTTTCTTGGACTTTGGATTTGTTTTATATGAGGTAAAACTGGAAGTGAAGTCTGAGTTGTGCAGTTCTTCAAACCATGTGGGCTCTTCCCATCTACCTACATTTGCTCAAATTGATGAATAATGAAAGGGATCAGTCTGACAAATTAATAGGCTTCAGAACAATCACACTGCCTCCTCAAAATCGTTCGGAATCACAGGAGACTTTTCCATTGATGTTATTCCAATACAGCCTTCAACAACATTATGATGTGAGATGTGTATGTGCTCATGCCAGTGTGTTCATGCACGTATCCCTAGTGTGGGAAATGATGACAGGGGGTCCTCAAGGTATTAACTTAAGCTAAATAGAGGTTTTGTGTAAAGGCACTGCACTTTTGAGAATCATCATTTCTCTGAATGTTTGTTTTTATTTAAACTGAAATACTTCTGGACCTTATAACAAGCATCATAGTGCTGTGAATTTCTGTTATTTTTCCCTTTGTAACTCCTGCTGGAATGAAGAGAAGGAGGAGGGCAACAAAGCTCATGAGAGGTCTTGAAGGAATGACCTGTGAGGAGAAGCTGAGGACTCTGGGCTTGTCTAGTTTGGAGGAAAGGAGGCTGAGAGTTGACCTGATTGCTCCCTACAACCTTTCTGAGGAGGGGAAAAGGAGAGGGAAGTGTTGAGCTCTTCTTCTCAGTATCCAGTGATACAATACATGGCAACAGTTTAAAGCTATCAAATGCAAAATAAAATAAAAAAATTGCCTTACTTCTTGCATCCAGTTAAAACTTTAACACCAGGTTTCCCATGTTCCTTGTTGAGTGCAAAATGAAAGACCCTTTCCTCTTCACAAAAATATCACATGGCCTATTTCAGTAACAGCATTTGTTATGTGCTTTAAAACTAAACCTGTAACACAGCTTTTATATCTGGATAGCTCATACAAAGCTGCCCAAATCCCAAAAATCAACCCAGTGGAAAATATTTTACCAATGAAATTTTACCAGGAAATTGGCAGTAAGTCCTGTAGTAATACCTGTGGTCATTTTGCCTCTAGGAGAGGAAAAATCATGTAGGTCTTTCTTAACTCTGTCCTCGATTCATGGCCGTCCAACCTTGCATCAGGAGTCTTTGAGAAGTACTGTATTTTAGTAAAACTATCACACTGCAGAAATATACTTCAGGAAACCAGCCAGAAAAGCTCTGAGAAATCTGGCTCTTAACTTAGCATAAAACTTCTTTCACCCTTTAATCTTGTTCTGGAATAAGACCAGACAAAACAATACAAGCCATTGATTATTATAGGAGAAAAATATAAACATTTCACTGTCAGATTCTTCTTATGAAAATATATCTCAGTGTCCACACACAGTCAGCTCCAAATTTACACCACATTACGTCAGGCCATTTACAACTTCTAATAAAGACAAGAGTCAGACAAGCCCATAGATATTATGCTTATGTAGTCCTTTCAAAGTCTGAAACAGTTTTTAATGGTTTCTGGCAAACAGGTGTCTCTGGAATTACCTGAAGTGCTCAGGGACCCAAAAATATGAGAATATGACAGGTATAGATTTCAAACTGGAGTATCATTTTACATCTGACACTGGAGGCTATACACCAGTGCTGAGCAGTATCCACAGAGCAGTCAGAGCATATGGCCTAGCATAATGGATGACAAGCCCTGATTTAAAATAACATCCCTCGAGGGCTGAAAAGAGGGCCCTATAGCAACACTCACGTAATGTTTCACTGCCACTCTGGTAGGGCATAAAAGTCTATTTTTATGTCTCTTACTCAACACAACAGTAGTGACAACAAACAGAATTTGCAATGGAATTTGGGAGCTACTTGCCATAGAAACACTATGGCAAAGTTACATTAGAGTTAGTGTTGTGTTTCCAAACTTGCTGCAGTGTGAATGGTAACAATCTCTCTACATAATACATCAGAAACAACACAATTCCTACTTTACCTGACAGAATACGTAGTTTGGTTTACTAAGGAAAAGATATAGGTGAAGACAGAGGAAAGTAAGAGAGAGAAAAAGAGCAAAGAAGAAAGAAAGAAAAAGTAAAGAAGGATGAAAAGACAGAAAAACGTAGGGAGCAGGACAGAGATAAGGTTGATTCAGGTCCTTCCTAGTTAAAATCCAGGTTGTCTAAATGCCACTTGCACATATGGCCGAAGATTGGTACCCAACATTACCTTTCCCAGGGCAACTGGAAAGTAACTGCTGCCATGGCCTGCCCAGAAGTTTCCCATGTTGCTTATCAAGCCCAGAAACACTGTGGTATGAACAATAAGGCAATCTGAACCTTCACATATTTATTTGTCTCTAGGAGTTTTTCTTCAGTTTCTCCATACAATCTGTGTACATAAAACAGGCCTTTAAAGAAAGAGTGAAAAATGTCACTACAGCTACAACTCATTTTATGTAGAGAACCTTTTCTTTTTCCTTTACAATTCTGAACCTTCCTGAAATCACATTTACTGTACCATAGAAGAAGCCCTTTACTTTCAGTCCAAACACGATTTATGGTAAAAGAGAGGCACTTCCACTTATGGTGCCATCATTCAATACCATCAAAAAGTCTGAAGAAAAAAAAATCCAGGAGTGCCATTCCAGCTCCACAGCTCTCTTTAAAGAATTCAGGAATGTAATCATGTGTCTCACATCTTGCTGGAGAACATTTTAAAACACCGAGTAATGGCTGACAGGTTGGTCTTTATCTGTCCTATTGTGATTTTGCCGCTATGCAGACAAACAGGATTAAAGACAGTACGGTTAAGAACACAGATTCAACATGTTGCGCCCTTCAGCTAAGGATGAGTCCTGGATTCCAGCTGAAAAATTCATGTTAATAATATTAGAAGTTAAAGTATCTTACCATTAACTGACAAAACCAGAGAAACAATATTTTTTAAATTGAATAATACTTCAGCCATCTTCCATCTGACCTCGGCAGCATTCTCATTCTCAATTCAGCAAACCTCCAAAACTTCACCCAGTAATCATATCCCACTTACATGTGATATTTCCGTAACTTCTGTAGAAATAATCACCACTCCTGACACAATATTCCACTGGGTTTACACAGCTCTAGCTGCAGATTTGTGCTTTTCCACCTGCATTGCATCAAAAAAATCACACTTATACTCACTATAGCCATTTCAGATAAGCATAATGATATTGCACTTCTTAAATCCTCTGTGTGCTAGTCTCCTGCTCCTTGTTGCCTATTTTCCTGAGATAGCATACAGTTGTCAGGAAGTTTAGATTTTTATTATCACTGGTGGCATGGACATGAATGATACTGATGCGATAAGCTGGACATCACGTTCAGCATCATTTCCTTGTGTAGATAACATATATTAAATAACGTGGTGATAGAAGGCACAAAAATTGACACAAAAATCATTCAGTGATTGGCATTCAAGCAAAATAAATGGATTGAACTTAACCAACTGAGGAAGAGCATTTCCCCCATCATGAAGGAAAGAGGCTTTTCAAGGATTACTGAATCTCTGCAGTTATTTAAGAAAATTAGTTCCCAGAAAGTTTCATCCCTTCTTTTCTGAATAAATCATGTTTATGTCCAGGGTCGGTGGGGCTCTGGAGCAATTTGGTCCAGTGGAAGGTGTCCCTTCCCATGACATGGAAGCTGGAAACAGATGAGCTTTAATGTTCCTTCCAACCCATTCTATGATTCTATGAAATACAAATGAATACTCAGTGGTCTACTATCCCTCTTCAAACAGTTTGTGATTTTGGTGCAGAAAGATTTTCAGAAACTCATGTTTCGGCTCAGGCTGAAAACATAAAAAATCATGACATCCCAAATTGTTAGTATCTACTGATGTCTGGGTCAGCATTCACTCTTGTGACTTACAGTTCTCTCTATGTATCATTTTTAGTATTGTGAAGCTAAAACAAGAAGACAATAAGACAACATGCAGTTCAGCAGATACTTAGTAAATTCTTACTACAGCTCTGAACAAATGACAGAGTCAATAATATGATAGGCTCTTCTCCCATCTCCTACTCATATTCAAATTTACTCTGCTGTGAATTCAGTGTAGCAGATTCTTGCCCAGATGTCCACACAACACAATTACTACAACCTAAACTATCTGCAGAAAGGCTTACAGGCTGAGTAACTCCTTTGTCTTCCCAGATCCATTTGCCTGCCCTTATCATGCCCTTTTCTGCTTATTCCATGCATGTTCATTCCACTCTGCCTTAAAATAAGATACAAATACCCCATAAAAGTCTATTAAGGATGCATGGATATATATGTTCACCTGCCTCAATCCATCAAAACAGAGATCTCTTTTTAGCTTTATCATTATTTTTAAGGAATTATAAATGGTAAAGAATGACTGTAAGGAAATTATCATTACAAAATTACCAGTTAAGTAACACACAGGTATTCTAACACTTTTAGATTATTCTCCCGAAAACCTAAACAGCATAAATGGAAGACAAAATGCTTTGTAGGACCTATAGGATGGTGCTTACTATTGTTACATCTGATACACAGTTGATTAATTTCTTCGAAGAAGTGCACCTACAGGAAATGTGGTATGTATAAAGAATGCAACCTTTTGCAAGACAAGAATAAAACACTGTTCGTTGTATAGGTAGAAAACTGACAGCTTACCATGGGAATTGTGGAGAGAATTGGCTTCAAAGTGTACAGATGAAGAAAGATGTTACATAGCAAAGCACAACAATATGTGCATAAAGCTGGTAATGACTGTTATTGCCCAAGAGACATGACTGGTACTAAATGTTAGTGGAAATGGATCTTTACTTTCTCCAGTAAATCTTTATCCCTAATTAACACAAACTAAAAGCCCAGCAGAGTCTTGAGTTTGGACTTGTAAACCATCAGAGCAGCATCTTTCAGCCCCTGACAAACACACTTATTTTCTTTACAGCAGCTTCCATTATAAACAATAACAGCACAGATTTAGAGGCCTAATTTCATTTGGAGGTGAGATAGTTTCATGGCCTTTCTTTCCAGGAGAGACAAAGCAGACAAAGCAAGGGTGAGAAGTAATAGAGGACATATAGCTGGTATTTAGCACTTCTGTACTATTTGCTACAACACAGTCTAGAGTTCATTGCCAAATGGATGGTAGTGCTCTGAAACACAATCTTAAGAACACAAGGCATGATTCCTCTTACCTAATTCTGGATTATAAAAGGAGATCAGGAAACTAACTGCTATAGATATTAACACTTAATTAAAAATCCTGCATCCCTATGCATTAAGATTCTCAGTAGTTAATTCTGTTTTCCCAAGGACTGTAAATGCAACTTTTCCAGACAGAGCCCAACATATCTGTAGCAGTAAATTCTTAATCTAATTTGAGAATTTAATCAGTGTTGACCACAGTCTCTAACTCTCAAATTGCTTTTTGCTATTTTAGTGGAGTCTGTAGCTGTTTTAGTCAGAAAGAACAAATCTACAGGGGAAAAAACTGTAAAGTATATAGTGATGATGTTGCATTCAATTTGTCCAACAACCCTGCGACATTTAGCAGGGAAATAACTGATCAATGAAAAATACATCAGACAGATTTGCCAAGTTACATGCTCAGGTGTTTAGCGATGAGGCAGCTGACTTCCTGACCTACATTTTCAAATTTACAGAACTGGGGTTGGATGCAGTCATGATAGGCATAGGATAAGCACAGAAGCCTGGCAAATCTATTGTTTTGTGAGCTTTTCTGAGCAATATTTACAGAGACATCCTTCACACTGCCTTCCTACTAACTCTGCCAAGGAATCATCCCGTGAAACAACTGCAGTAGCATGAATGGAGTCAAAAGTCATTAAACTCTGCCAGAGTAGAGTATTTCCACGTAAGTTTGAGGGGGAAACTCTGGGTTTTTTGGGGGGGGTGGGTTGTTTGTCTGTTTGTGGGTTTTTTTGGGGACTGGCTGTTTTGTCTTTTGTTGGTTTTATTTGTTCATTTTGTGTTCATATTTTTTAATATTTGTCAGTTTTGTTTGTTTGATTAATTTGTTTGTTTTTCTTTTGTTTTTAAAGGAACTTGCGGACATTTTTCCTAGAATAACTACAGAAAAAAATAAAAAAAAAAAAAAAAAAAAAGAAAAAAAAAATAAAAACAAACAAAGAGAGAAAACCACAAACAAACAAAAAAAAATTTTGCAAGGATTCATTTTGCCAAAACAGAGATTTCCTGTCATGAAGGAATTCTGCATTGTCATAAATGAAAATTTTTAGTTCCCTTTCTTGTTGTACAATAAAATAAAAGGTTTCTTATGACCTAGTAATTAATCTGTTACTAATTTGCCCTATGTACTGCATTTGTTACTCATTATGATTTTAGCATTGGCCTAGGAACACACTTTCACTTACAAAACCCTTCCTTGTATGTCACAGAAAAGCACCTCTCTCATTACTTTTAAACTCTCTAATCTTCCCTTCCTTACTAAAATATCTAAGTGGCTGTCCTGTAAGATATCCTAGAAAGGATACACTCTTAACCAGTTGCCTATTCACTGCACGGTGAAACCTAGAGGAATTTTTTTCCTCCCCTTAAGTTTCAGACAGCTCTGGATAAGAAATGTATTTTCAAAGCATGTTTTGGAGATACATAGAAATTTTATTGACTGCTAGGATTCATATGACTAATACCCATATACACTGATCTGAACACTTAGGGCTAAGTCATTGATTTTTTTTTTTTTTTTGCAGCAGGCTTGGTTTACAAACAGCTGTAGGATTCCAGCACCCCATGTCAAGGCTTATGCCTTATCATTAGCATATTTTTCTGTTCTTTGTTAAACCAAATATATTTTTTTTTCAGGCTACCCAGTTGCTTCAAATTAAAGCTATGATTCCCTCACGGATTTCAGCTTGCTATAGATTTTCTTAAAAATGTCAACAACCTCCTTTGCTCCAAAGAGATGAGCTCAGGCAAGATAACCTTTGCACAGACGAAGCACCTGTATTTGCTGAACCTCATTCCAGAGTCATCGTTAAACTGCACTTAGGAAATCCCAAGTGTTTTTGTGTTGTTCTAGACAGTAGAGAGAAAACATTCTATTTCTTTTCAACTGTGTAAGAATTATTATAGTTTGAAATGAGAAATCATTTCAATATTATTTCTTTTTTTTACTCTTTCTCTAGATAAGCTACAGTATAATAAAAAAAGATCTATTTTTCCCTATAGTCACTTCATTAAAAATTCTGAAATCCTGGAGATTTTAAATTCAGAATAATTGTCATATTTGAAGGATCCCTGTTGGATAGGTATGTTCTTCACAGAGATGTTAATAATGATGTAAACTGTCAGGAGAGTAATCCCATACATGAATGACACAGAAGCAACTCAAGTGTAGCAGCAGTTAATGCTGCAAAAGGAAACACGGTCCATTCATCCCAAAAATTACAACATGGACAGCTGTGGCATTGAGCGAAAGTTGTGTTTCTTCCACAGAAAAAATTTATTCTAAATATAAAACCACCAGAAACAAAAAAATAAATTAGAAAAAGGCTACAGAAAACTCCAGTGCTTCCATAGGTTACAACAGCTACCTCTCAGCAGTATTTATTGAAAAGCAGCATGAATAACTGTTGGTTTGGGGGGTTTTTTTTGTTTGTTTGTTTGTTTGTTTGTTGATCAAAACACAGGAATTGTACCATTTTTAAAATAATACTCATGTTAGGTGAATTCTGTCTAGAATCGTAAATATCTTCAGACTGTCTACAACTAGTTTTTTTCTATGACAAATTACATGGTCATGAACGTTATTAGCCAACCAGAACCAAAATATGTCCCAAAGTCATGCAGTCAGCCTTAGTTAACATCTTTATGATAACCTTATAAGACTTCATTTCATAGTCAGTGGATCTGGTGTTATGGATTTCATTTTTAAGTTTTTTGTATGTTTCTTTTGCTTAGCTTTTTGTTAGGGAGGTCATCATTAAGCTTTGCTTTAAAATACACTTTGACAAAGCTTAAGTATGAGTTATTTTGGGTGTCTGGTGATCATGGAAGAAAAATCCTTGCAGAGTGTTGAAGTGCATCAATTCAAAGTATGATGGGTATCAAAACCTGAATGGTCCTACTGGTTCATATTGCAAGGGAAAGAGTCGTATTTTGCTCTAGTGGATCAAAACTTATGTTTTAACTTTAATAATATTGCTTCAAGTATTTAACATTTTTGTGCAATGTTTCATAATTAGAAAATTATGTTATACTGAATTGAACTTAGATAACCAAACACCTACCTCTCCCCTTCCAAAAGAGAAATTCTGGTTCACAAGTCAGCTAACATTTACATTCTGCTCTAAGACTTATATAAAAAGATATTTTTTTGGCAAGTGGAACATTTACAGCACAGAATTTCTTAATGTCCTATATGAAATTACGACTTGGAAGAGATTTTTTAATAATATGTTATTTAAAATTGGATAGAGAAAGCAATCTCTGGATATAAATCTCACAAATAAGAGTCCTAGTCATAAAATAATTTTGTCCTAGACTCAAAATCCACTCATAATGAGATGAACAAAAGCCACTGGCAGTAAGGTGCACCCAAAATACAGTTATGGTAATTTGGATTAAAAAAATAACTTGAATGCTGAACTAATTTAAAGTATTTTTCACCATAAGGGGAAAATTGTCTGAGGGGTCCTGGTATAGCATCACTGTAAATAAATAAATAGATAAAATAATCCTGGACAAAACCAATCTAACTGGGTAGTTATAGAGCTACAAGTTGGAGCTGAAAAATTTGTGAAAATTGGTGCCTTTTAAAACGAAGGTCCTTGATCTTCTATGGATTAAGGAAGGCTGACCCCCAGAAACAGAGAAGGACAACTACAAATTTTGACCAACATTCCTATCAAGACATTTTGTTCAGATGACTTTATAACCAGTGATGTCTTGCCCTTAAGCAGAATGGAGCAGCCAAGATTCGTAGATGCTTTTGGTTGAAAGGAATGGCAAAAACCAGAGGGTCCACAAAAAATCCACAAAGTTTGATTAATAAACCCCAGAGTTGGCATGGAAATCGGTATGTTAACCCCTGCAAAGCAGTGGGTTTTGGATAATGGGGTAGAGTGAAAGGAAAAAGAGAGGAAAATGGGTTAAAGAGGGGGAGAGAGAGAGATAGGAAAAAAGAGAACACCAGCCCTGGCTCCAGCTGATGTAGTGCCCAGAGTCCCAGGGCACACAGGGCTACAGGGCTTAGTGGGAACATCTTTTATAGATAAGTTTTGCCTTATCCTGAAGACCATTTTCTCACTTTCTATGCAAATTGTTAATCACATGCAGTCCATTCCTCAGACCTTTCTAGAAATGAGAGGGTTTGGGGCACCTTTGTTGGTGTTGATCCCTACAGTCTATGCCCACATCTTGATCTCATTCCTGCACTGGCACTATGCTGAATTGTGCTTATCTCCAAGAGCCAGAACAAGGATGTTTGTCCCAGAAAAGTGATGTCCTACCTCTGTATGGCTTACGCTGTTTTATTACCAGTAATCTACAGTTGCCTCCACAGCTGTCTGGCTGCTGGTGTTTGAGACACAAACATTAGCCCCTTCATCTTGTAGGCTTCTGTGCAATCTTTCTACCTTGGAAAACAGATGAGGTTAATGAACAATTTCTTGCTGACTTCAGTGGCTTGTGGTCACACAGTTGTCAAAACCAGATTTAGCTACAACATATAATGCAGCTGGCCAATGCCAAAGATACAGACCATATTGTTACACAAGGCTGAATAAAGCAATGAGGGGAAGCAAAGTTTGATTTTTGTGAGGCATGTTTTTGTTTTCATTTTTCTATCTAACTTCTGCAATCATTTGGAAATTGTTCCTCTGATAAACATATTTTTCACATTTGTATTTTCCAGCTGGATGAGAGCCTGTTGCTTCCAAATTACCAAATTAAGATTACCTTTGGAAGAATCCCCTGCTCCTATTTCTATTTTTCATAGTCAATTTCTTTGAGTTTGAAGTATCCCTTGTAGTTATTGATAGACATTAATTTGAAGTTCTAGGGTAGAAAGACTGTTACTTTGAGCAACAGAAGCAGAATTAGCAAATTATTAACTACCATAAATACAGTAACCTTGGAAAGTTGTAAAGCCATAAAACACGGATCACAAAGACAGCTTTCTGGATGAAAAAGGATTTGGTGTTAACAAGGAACAGAGCACCATCAGTCTTCCTGAGAGATGGCCATAGATTAATCTGCTGTTCAGAGGTTCATAGCAAATCATGGGATGTCTACCTTTCTTTACGCTGAAATGTTACTCCCTCTACTTGTCAGATTTTTCTCTGAAACACTTATTAATCTCTTCCTTCTTGTGGTGGTGAACTCAGTCTATCTTTGCTGAACTCTAATAACTACCTTTTAATTTTTTCTACTGTATTTTGTCCTAAAATTTTTCACCCAATACAATATTCGTTGGTTGGTTTTTTTTTTTTCATTTATTTTAAATAGATTAAGTTAAGAAATAATGGCCTTACTGTATTTTTATGAAAAGCAATGAAACTTACATTTTTAAAAATAATTCTCATACAAAGTTTTTACAAAAATGTCTTCTGTTTGACTATTCAACTTATAACTTCTATATATCACATAAATCAGATCCTGGAAACCACTTATAAAAGTAACCACAAAAAGCTCATTCCTTACTTTTAAGCTGTGGAATGCAACTGAAACTTTCAAACTGCCCTTTATGAGTTTTAACTTGACTTCTGTGCAATACTGTCAGTTTTGAATTGAATCTGAATTTGAATTTCTCCAGAGGATTCACTGATTTCCTACTAGTAAAAAAGCCTGAGGCCCTCAAATCTTTCAATGCCACATTATTTCATTGTCATATATATATTTTGTAAAATTTAGCCCACCATTTTACTGGCTTTTTTATAGTTTTAGCTCTCCCATTTTATATAATCCCTTAAGAAAAACTATGACAACTATATTATTTTATAATTTAAGTGTAAACCACAAAAAAAAATTAAAAAGAAATAAAGTTGTTTGCACTTTAATAATCCCTATAAATATCTATAATCAGAAATTATCAACTAAGGTTGAGAGATCTGTGAACCTTTGCTATCAGCACAATTGGACAGTATTTATTGCTACTTAAGGATGTTCGAAGTACTGATGTGACACTCAGAATATGTGTTTCTGTCATAGACCTCCTGCATAGCACCTTAAAATCATTGCTGCTCCTCTCCAACACTAAACGTAACATTATTAAGCACCACATTCACAAAACAACAATTATGACCTATTCCAAATGTTTATTTGACTGTAATTAAGCCCAGAACAATTTCACGTTTGTTATATGACTACCTAAGACGTTAAATCTCAGTATCACATGTGTATATTTATATGATATTGTAACTAGGTTCATTTAAATAATTAAATACTGTTGAATTGTCAAAAGGAGGACCTTAAAAGCATTTGTATATTATTCTGTTCCTATAGTAGGTAGATTTGGACAAAACAGACAGAAACCCATGATAGGTTTCTCGAAGACTCTTTGGGAGAAGCAGAGAAAAAGCTGGAATAATGGAAAAGCAAGGAATAATGGTGTTCTATTTAATGATAATGATTATGTCTTCTATTAATTATACAATTAATAACTTGTACATAATTTGTATTACTTGAAAGCACATTGTAGGAAACTACAGGGTTTAAGGAATTATAAGCATTAATGCTTTCTGCTCTGCTTTATGCTTACCAAGCTGGAAGAGGTCAGCTGGGTTTTTTTTCTTGACAAATACTAGAACATAAGTAAATGCCACAAGAAGAGAACGAATATGTTAGTTTTCAACAGTTAAAGAAGCTTAAAAACTTATTTAATTGAAAAGGGAAAAATTGTCAAAAACATTCTCCACAAAAATAATCTCCCATTTCCAAATATAATGTGAGGGTGCATTTAGCTATGTGATGTCTTGAGCTCCTTACAGCTCCCATAAGTCCCTTAGAGCCTTATAATGCCTTGCACATTATAGTCCTACGCATAAAATTCTGATAAATGTGTCTTTGCTGAGCAGTTCTGCACAAGCCAGAGTGAAAACCTGTTTAAGGCTGTATTTCCACCTCTTAAAAAAGCTCTACCAAATTTCACTGTTTCCTATTCCTACAATTCAAACCACCATGTATTACATTCAGTTTGATGGACTCCCCACAAGTTCACTTTAAGCATTTCAATGAGCAGTTTCTCCAAGCACCATAACAGAAATGCCTGCTGAAATGCCTTTACCCCCTCAGTAACAGAGGACAAATTCCTACTGTAACTGTAACTCCTACCGTAATACAGCAGCAGATTTAACAGACCAGTGTTTCGCATCCATTAACTCTTGTAATGCTTTCTTACAATGGGTTTGAACAGCTTCCTGGTTTATTTATAATCTGAAGTGAAATATGCTTCACACTGATAGCACAATTAGAGTCCTTACAGCCAAAGGTTCTTGCCAGTAATTCAAACAATCCTTTTCCAGGTTTTATTGCCAGAGCTCATGAATGGGCTATTCTTTGCTTGCATGGGTAACAATCCTGCTAGGGATCACAAAATTCTGACCGTAGCAATAAAGTGCTTCTGACATCAACCGCTGGAGCAGCAAATAACCTGAAATTTACTAAACCCTCTAGCTCTGAAAACTTTTTCAGGAATCACTTTGTCACCTATATGCTTGCGGATGACAAGTGATAATTCAGAAATGTACTGTGTTTTTGCTTAGAAGTAGCTGACAGTTAAGGATTTCAGAACTGTCTGCCAATCCTCTTCATCCTTAGAAACTTCAGTAGATATAATAGAAATAAACTTGCATTTTTCTCAAAAACAAACAAACAAACAAAAAAAATAAACAAACTCAAATACTGATTCTATGCTTTGCTTTCCTGCTCCCAGGAACAGAGACGAAACTGATCAACCCCCAGTTCCCTCAACAGTTCTTTGTCTTTTTTTTGGGATATGGCTCAGGCCAATGGACAAGGGCTGACACCTCATCCCTCGCACCTCAAAACTCAATGAATTAGATAGACAAGATATCCACCTGCCCTCACTGATCATGAGGGGAGCAAGACCATCACTATTTAGACAGCTAACTTCAGGCAAGCTGAATTCCAGCTGTTACGCCGGAACCTCAGACTCTGAGGTAGACTTTCTACTAGTCAAACCTTCTCTACTGCTGGATATATATCTTGTAAACAGGGTAGAGCTTGACTTTCAGTGAAGTTCTGCACTTCTGGGAAAAACAGTGAGAACTCGGGGAAAATGTAATCTGATTAAAATTGCTTGAATACCTGCATCAGAACCTTCAGCAGTCCTCAGTCTTTCCTCTCTGTTGGCAGATTGACGCAGTCATTGTCATCACACAATTCCTACACTCTTTTTTCCATGCTGTCTATGGACATTTTCTCCATCTCACACAAAGCCATCCAAGACATAATCTAAACTTTTTTGGCCTGCAGTTTAAAACGTCTGCAAATCCTCTTGGGCACACTCGGTTTTATAGAAGTTTATAAAGCTGCAATAGACATTTATAAGATGGTAGTTCCCATTCATATACAGCCACAATTAACACGTTAGCTAACACTACTCTGGTTCTTTTCTGCTGGCAAACTCAAAGAAATGGCTTCAAAAATCAGAAGCTACTTCATTTTTTTTCCCTCTTGTCTTCATTTGTGCTCTGTGCTGTGGTTCTACTCAGGTAAAATGGTTATTTTTTACCTATTTCCTACCTTTTGCTATCATTTAAACTGTACCAGGACCTATCAGCACAGAAACTCAGTGAAATTAAATCCTTTTAGATTGGTTTGATCTGTGATCTTTACAGTCTGTATCTAAAGAAACATTTTTTACAGTCTAACCTCAATTGGTAGGATACCCAAAAACTCAGTTTCTTCAGTCTTGTCTAATTTTAGACTTTTCTACCCTGAAGCTGTTGCTCATTTGCAAAAGACACAAATATGAATCTTGTGTCACTGTTGCATCAGAAGTCTGATGTCAAAATAGAAAATATGTCATGTGTTCATGTCAAGAGGAGCTCCAACAATATACAAATAAATCCTTGGAATTTACTCATAATAACTAATGCAAAAACTAATTTTCTGAAAAGACAGTTTTTGCTCCAAATTGTTGCAAAACAAGGGATGGGTTAAAGATTTGGGGGCATATAGGTTGGATTTTTTTTTCTCTTCTGGCACATCATGTTATGACATTACACATCTTTGAGCAGTAGTCACGTCACCACTTCTCACATGGAGAAACATGTTCAACACCACAAAATGTGACATGTCCCAAGTAATATATCACCTATGAAATAAGGTCTCTAGGTGCTTTCTGATCTCAGAAACTCATCTTCTTCCTTTAGATTTGGAAAAAAAAAAAAAAAGCATTTTTCTGGATGTCTTCCTCCTTGAGTCTCTTCTTATGTGAAATACAGTTCTCCATATGTCTTCCAGAATACTCATAATTGAGTAAAGTAAGATAAAAAATTCACTGCATCAATGGCAATAAGGAAGAAAATTCTGTGAGAGGGACAGAAAGTAGAGTTTGTCTTCCTTATTTTGCATGTCAGCTGTTCTTTTGACCTTTTGGATGATCTCAGTATGAAAAATTTTTTTCATTTTCAGACTTTAAGGAATTTTAAATGCAACTGGGAGATGGGAACATTTGGTAGTTTTACTTGTTTTCTCCACTCAATAGAAGGATAAAAAAAATGGTATTTTCAGGCCTCTGATCTTTGATACCTGAAGGTAGCACTTACTGGTCATAATGCTTCTTACAGTAAGAGGGGCAGAAAGAAAACTAAATTAGTCTATCTGCTAAGCAATGTTTGATCCTCTATAGATAGTATATTTTTTCCAGGAAAGCCACTGAGTTCCATAATCCAGTGAGCACAGATAGATTAAGTCCTGCTCAAAAATCCAGAATGGGAAACATAGAAAAGTTATTTGTTTGAAAACTGTTTGTTCATAGGAATGCAATATATTTAAAACTTATCCAAACCCACAAACTGCTCTTGTTGTGATAACATTTGTATGAAGAAGCAAAAGCAAATGTACCCTTTGATATTTACACGGAGTAAACACAGTATCCATCTGTAAATTTGTATCTTCATTACAATAGACAATATTCAACAAATCTAGAAAAAAAAAAATCCTTAGTTTCAGAATACAACTCTCTCTTATTGGGGTATTTCAGAATGTGATTGTCGTTATTAGTATTTTCAAAGGTATTTTAAATAGGTATTGTGAAAGGAAATGCAGAAACAACATTTACTGTCACAGCCTCCTGTAGCATAACACAGCCAGCTACTATTTCCTCAAGTGTCTAAACTTCAAAACAACCCCGAAGTGAGGAAGGCAGAAAAGAAAGAAAAATATCAGGGAGAAAGAAAGGTGAACAACTTGGGGGAGAAAAAACGAAGCAGAGAATTCTAAAAAGAAACAAGAACATATTCTCATTTTGCACCAGCTTTATTCTGGTCATACCTAAGGGCTTGATTTTGAAGTGGGATGCTTAAAACAGCCTAATCCGTGCCCTGAGGCTTGTGGGTGGCTGTGTGGGTGTAAGTGGACCTAAGAGACACAGAGATTTCAGAAAAGCTGTTTCTGTATTGCAAAGGGTGATTAATTCTCATTGAGTAGAGCCTACTTCACTTAGCCTGATAATATTGTGTTTCTTGGTTGCTAGGAAAAGGGAGAAAAAGAGCTGTCATAACAAGTAAGCAAGCAAGCACCCAGCTTGGTAACTCAAGATTTCATCTCACTTTATGAAATTACACTGCATCCTCTTCTGCAATAAAGAAAAAGCAATGTCTTTTCCAAACCCTGCAATAATATTGATTTTTTTCCCCCTTTATTTTTAAGTGGAGTTGGCTTTTCAAAATGTAGCAATGTAGAATATCACTCATCTGAAGCAGCTACAGAGTTTAATCATTTGGAATAGACCCAAATAGCATGAAACAAATCCAGTTTATTCACCTAAACCAACAAGCAGCTCTGGAACATCTTGAGGGAAAAAGATACAGTCACATCAAGTAGGTCCTTGAACAATTATGTGTGCTATACAATCTGTGTAACTTCTAGCCTATCCTCCAAAGTGGAATGTTCTGTTTTTCTTCCTCTTTACCTCTGCTTTTAAGAGAGCTACTCAAACACGTCACACCACTATCCCAGTCCCACGCTCTTTAACTGCCCTTATGTTTACAGTCACCTATTCCCATGTCCTACATACAGAGATGTGGCTTTGAAAGCTCCATAGAAAACTGTCCTTAAAATTTTACCAAAAGCACTTACATAGTATTTACATATGGATCTAATAACAAAATAATTCATTTTTGGAAAGTGTCTTTTTGCTAAATCTAGGTTGCCTGAGGCAAAAACTTAGAGGGCCACATTGATCGTTTCAGAGTTCAGATACTTTCTCAACTGCAAAACAGTCTTTCAATTGCAAATGACTTCAAAAGTCATTCTTTTTTGAAGTACAAGCCAGAATCACAATTTTGTTTCCCAAAGTCATCATGTTCTGCTGCTCCTTGACGCGTTAGATGGTCTTCTAAACAATCCACCAAGAATCACCCTCTGATAATTCAATGCCATTTATATGCAGGGTGATTTAAACAGATCAGTCCAACAATGCAATGTAGCTTTCACCAAAAAGAAGAAGCACATCTGCCCTGGCAGGCTGGGCAGCTCAACTGTACTCCTGCTCCTACACGTTGGTCAAACATTGGAGCAGCCCAGGGGTACAACTAACAGAACTGGCAGCAATTCCACGGTCATGCAACAGGGAATAGGGCCACACAACACTGACTAACAGGAAGGCCTGACTTTCTGACTCTCTAGTTGGCTGCCACGCCGTATAGAGTGATTCCTGGGAGCTGTTTTAAGAGTTGAAAGTGCAAAAGGAGAAAGATTGGATGCTGCTGCCAGAAGAGAATAATATGTCTTGTGGAGTAAGGAGTACTATATAGTGAAAGCAAAAGGGGCATTTTGGAGATCTGCCAGATAGTGTGGAGAGTACTGAGTAAGAAGGCAGAGGAATATCAACGTCAAGAAAGCTTTAAGAGAGAGGGAGGGGTGTTAAACAGGGTTCTTTTGACTAATTCCCACCATTTTTACACAAGAGTTGTAATACAAGAGTCCTACACAAATGGGTGGGTGAGATAATGATAAATGTCATAAAAAACAACTAATTTCCAAACAGCTGCTTTACTGTTGCTCCATAGGTTGCAGTAGGTTGACTCATCTCTTAGGGACATCTGCCTTGTGCAGCTGCACAGGCATCTCAAAGCTCAGTGACAAGCAGGAGCTGATACCCTGAAAATGTGCAATACACTATGTTCTTTTATGTAAGATAGTTGACCATCTGCACATTATCTTGTGACTTTTTAGTCTCACTCTGTGAATAATGGCTATTTCAAAGCAAGGAATCACAAAAGATGGGTTTACAGCATGCAGGACTTTCTAACTGCTGCTGATGAACAGGTTCACCTACTTTTTGCTCACCAACAGGTGTCATCTTTATTTAGTTGGTTTCATGAAGAAGCTGAAAAAGGTTATGTACTCCTTCAAAGAAAACTACAAAAATCTTCTCACCCTGATAATGCAATTTGATACACAAATCACGGCAGGACACTCAAAAAATCAAATCATCCTCACTGAGCAGAAGACATCCACCAATTTTTCCTGGTCTTTGCAATATTTATCCAGTATTAACAAATAAAGGAGGTAGAAGCTGTGATCCCAGCCTACTTAAAGTATTTAAATAATTTAAATTTTATTTTTTTCATCACCCATTGTCTGTTAAACATAAGAGAGTACTTTCAAATTCTTCTCTTCATGCTGAGAGGTTAAAAATATTTCTTGAGATAATAATACAAAAAAGAATGTTTTTGTGATCCTCAAGCTGTGGAACTTCATGAAGAAAATGCTAAGTGGCATGAAATTATTATATTTTATATTATTTTTACCTTATATATAATTCCTAAGATAGATGCACTAAAGATGTTGGTGCACATGTTAAAACAGAACACAGATCCATCTACTTCTCATGATTTTTTTTTTACACTTCTTGGGCTGAACCAATGTACAATAAGCAGACAAATAAAAAAAAAATACTAATTTCAATTTAAATCTTTCCAATTTAATAGGTATTTCCTCTCTTTTGTCATCTAAGACAAAAATAAAATAAACATATATAAAAATAATATTAGCTTTTATTCTGGACAGAAATTTGTAACTAGTTTTTTTTATGTGTGTGTTGTTTTTTTTTTTCTAAAAAAATTTTTGTAGAATTTCTTCTTCCATAGTTTTGATAGATAGATTTTTATATTTTCCATTAATAGGTTTCTGAATTTGCATGTTATGAAAAGCAAATTACTTTTAAGTTTCAGTAGCACTTTGTGTTCCAGCACTTATATCAATATCTTTCACTTAGGTGAATTGACCTACGTTATCAGTGCATGGGTATTATAATTTAACCTCCTAATGACACTTTTGAAACTTCAGTGTCAGTACTTTGATGGGAATTTGTGTAGTACAGCTGCCAGTCAAATGAGACACAGGTAATGTAGGGGTGAAGTACATACAAGCTGTTAACTGCTTTGTCAAATATTTTAGCAAGTCATAAAAAGTTTCGACAAATACATGAAGAGTCAAAAACATGAAGAGACAAAACCATAAAGAGGCAAAAACATGGAGACAAAATATGTTACTAAAAAACTGTTGCCATTTACACTCCTACACATTACTGATGTTTAAAAAATGTGACATATAATTAAATCCTGTAAGATGAAGAGGTGGATTTTATTTTTTTTAAATTATTTTTAAATAACTTTAATAATTTAATCTCATGGGAAAAAGCAGCTAAGATCTCCTAGAAGAACAAACAGCCTCCCTCTTTTCGTCAAGTTTCCTGGAATATCTTTCAAAGGTAATGGGTCATTTTGCTACATTTTGAAGGGAATACCAATGAGAACATTCAACATTACAATTCAAAGAAACACACCTCTCAGAGAAGGTAGATTTGGGCACATACCCCATGATTTCCTAAGTAAATAGCTAAAATAACTTACTCTCAGCATCCATTGCAGTGTGTTCCATTCCAATGCACAGAACTTTCCCCAAGTAATCACTGCAGACTTTAATTCAGGTCTGTAATTCAACTTAAAAAAATATTAATCTACGTGTAAGCGAACATTTTCTGTGGCTTAAATAGGAATCAATAACAGAACTTTTTGATCTTTCATGGGCCATGAAAACCACATTCTTCTTGTCCTCCATCAAGACCTTAGCCCTTTCCTTTGCCCTGGCATTTCATGCTTTCTCTTCCCAGGGGTGATGACATTCAGAAGCAACAATTCATTAGAAACACATGTGTGAATCTGAGTATTCAAATTTACCAGCAGTATCAGAATTAAGGGTCCAGTGGATCTTTATCACTTTCTAGTATTCTGACAAATCTCTCTAAGCAATATGAACAGATGTGGAGCAGTTTTACCATGAGAGTGCCAGGTACCTGAACAGCTAAAAATCTGTGTGTTGAAACGAGTTGAAATATAGATATCATCTCAAAATGGGGGAAGCTCTTACCATTGTCTGAGCTCTTCCAGAATCCATTACAGTAATTCCCACTGAATTCAGAGATGCCTACCTGATTAAAGAAGAGCTGATGAATTGAAGGCTTCCCAGCTGCTAGGCTCAGCCACAAAGTCGCTGATGACTTCAACAGATGGTCCTGCTTTTAGGCCATTGAGAACTTTATGAGCCATTTATCCTTCTTCAGGCAACTCATCATGTGAAATAAGGAACAGAATGATGTACTAATGTGCTTTGTAACCAAATGCTCTGGGACATGTCTTTCCTGAGTGGCATCCAAATCCCCTCCACTTGAGCAACCTCTATAGATAAAAAATTAGAGGATTAACATAAAAAGAAGAAGTAAGTTAAACATTTTGAACAGTATTACAGAAACAGTGTTTTCTTATCTGAAACAAATATAGGTTAGGGTAGTTTTTATGAAAAGGACTTTATAAAGGTTATGAAGGCAGACACTTTCTTTTCCAACTCTATTTTTGTTAAATTTCATAGCTGCAACAAAGGTATTCATTAAAGGACCTCTTACTTCAAAATCAGCTCCTGGATATGAGAATAACTACAGTTGTTCTTGCCTAGAGTCAAGTGATCAGACATCATCATGACAAAGCGTTCTCATGCAATTTTCATAGCACGGGTTTCTTGCTGACAAAAGACAAAGTTAATGAGACAAAGAACAAACTAAACTGATGTAAACTGTAAAAAACCCCTTTCCTTTGTGAGGGATTTGCTTTCTTTCTGAAAACAAAAATCAGTTATAT
>JAWWES010000094.1:67059170-67072710 GCA_035583135.1 Lophotriccus pileatus
AGGTCAGTGTGTTCCCCAGACAGGACATTTAAATCAATGACTTGTTTTTCCAAAATGTATTTTAACATTTGTGAGTGGCAAGTCTCTTCAGTTCACGGAAAGGAGAAGTGTGTGTTCTGGGATCACAGTAATTAGGGATCTGTGTCTAAATTAACACTTCTAAAGGGTTACTAAAAGAGAACTGAAAGAAGGTGGGAAAAATCTTTCTTTTAATTAATTGATTCATTATTTACCGCTGTTAATCCAATCACAGTCTGAAAATAGTAGTAAGGAACGCAATCAATTTATACCTTCACACCCTTTCCATGCTGACTACCTGGGCAAATGGACAATAAAAATACATCTCGTACAAGATACTCATATCATTCTCTTTTTAGGATCAAGAAAAATAAGTATCTGAATTCGACCTTTTTAGTTATAAAAAGGTTATTCATCTAAGAATGTATTGCAAGCTCAGAGAGCAGTACCATAGAATCCAACTTCTTTTCTGTGTTGCTTTTTTTTTTTTTCCCAGGCATTTAAATTGCCCTATTATCATGATGGTGATTTTACTTTAGAATGACTATAACTCTGATCCTCTTGCAGAAGCATGTGTTGAAAATGTCCAGTTCTATATTGTCAGTTGTTTTGTTGTGCTTATTATTTGGCCTCTGCTGAACCCATTGCAGTGGCCAAGGGTAGATACAGAGGCATCAACAGCTCTCAGCAACAGAACTCTGTGACTTTCAGTGAAACCACAGGAGCTTGTTAGTTGTGGGTGCTAAAATTGCCGATTCTCAATGCTATGTTGAAGTTGCAGGTCAGCATTTCAAGTCTGTGTTTTCATACATAATTTATTTCCTATTATTAAGCATTTACAAAGAAAAATGAAATCAACAGGGACAGCAACATGTTCCAGTCTCAGATGAAGAAATCCCAGATATTATTCTGAGTCTCTAGAGTATGTTCGTAATAGTGTAACCCTAATCAAACTTGCTATGGGGTTTCTGACAAGCTATTTATTGCTTAATTCTTTTTTTTTTCTGCACCAATAAAATTTTTAGTCTAAACATTTACTATTTAACGATAGAAGCCTGCTGTGAGATCATTCTCACTGATTTAAGGTTGATTATTTTCACATAGTAACTCTCCCTAGGTATTCCACATTCTTAATCTCTGCCATTAGAGAGGAATCACGGGCCCATTTCTGACTGTAGATCGTTGTATTCTGGTGACCCTGAGCCTGCTCTAATAATTTCTACAGGAGGGAAGTGGGAGCTCAGCTTAACAAATAAAAAAAAACTGGTAAAATTCTATTGCTCTTTAAGTGAATAGGTGAAGCTTGTACTTCCTGTCATTGTAGGGATGCTGTATTAAAATGGTCATCAATAGTTATCTATTAACTAAATGCTGGAGTTACTTCTAACAGCTGTCCTTGAATGCTCTAATGTTTATCTTACCAGGCTATAAGATGTGACAGCAGATTACAGGTTATTATAGCTCTTAGAGTAAAGAATTTATGGTTTGGTATAAGTACACACCTTATAAATCCTCATGTAAGTGGGGAAAAAAGTGCTTCTGGGAAATTATTTTGTTTCAGTTATGTAGCAAAATGTCATTGTACCTCTTTGAAGTGTTAAAGACCTTGTATAGCCCATAGAATCACAGAATGGTTTGAGTTGGAAGGGACCTTAAAGGTCATCTGATTCTAATCTCACTGGCCCAGACAGTTCATTTTAATGATGATATACAGGTGCATACACACTGTTTAGTGCAACTAGTGAATGTAGCTGTGTCTCTGTATATGATATGCACATATACAATGGATACCTGCTTTTGGAGTACAAGGTATGATGCAGATCACTTGGGTGATCCATTAACATAAGTCTCCTTCTAGTGATGAATGTTCACAGTGAGATGGGGCTTCTTTCAATGTCAGAATACTGAAAATGGGAAAAGACTATGTTTGCCAGTTTTAGCTTTTGATAAAAAAAAATAAGGGTTAAGCTAAGACTATAAAATTTTAGCCTGAAACCTGAAAGGTTCATGAAGTTATAAACAACTGAGGAGAAAAAGTTGAAACAGAAATGCCTGCAGGCTAAGTGTAGTTTTTGCCAGCTCTCCAGCTGCAATGCTTACATGAAACAGTATGGTTTGTATTTCTTCCTTTTAGAAGAGTTATTGCAGGAACTGAGAAGACACAGGAACTAAACAGAAAGAAACATACCTCTTTTTATATATTAATATTGTTCATTTCTCCCCAGCACTTACAAGTTATATGTTGAAAGCCAGTAAACTGCTACACTGGGTGCTGTTTTTTGTTTCCCTGTTAAAGGCTGTTGTGTCTTTCAGTCATTTCACTGTGTGTGTTTTTTCTTTGACTTCTAAACAAGAAGCTTGTCAAGACAGTCTCTGCTTCTCTTTATTCCGTCTAGACAATTGGATACTTTGAGGCTATATGACGCTTCAATCTGATTTCCCCAGCACTACCACTGTCTCATTACTTGAATCAAAAGGTAAAAAAGGAAAAAAAAAGAAAGAAGGATGGATCTGGAGTTGATATAATTAGATTTTTTTTCAACACAGTGTATGTTTCAGAATGCTCTGAAAAACTGTAGTGAATGAAACAATTACTTTTGCAGCAAAATAACTGTTCTGCAGGGAACTTCATAAAACAGATGATTTGCAAACTATTAAAGACTTAAATCATTAAGGGCCTATGTATCATTGCTTTTGGTCTGTCTAGGTTGCTCTTCCTGACCACTAAGAAAAGAAACTTAACCTCCCCCTCTGCAAACCAAGAAACAAACAAACCAATCCAAACCGAACGAAACCAAACAAAAAAAAACCCACACACAGAGAAAAAAAACCCTACACTCTAATTCAATGAGAAAATCTGAGTTTTAATTTAAACTCCTTGACTACTCTGAAATTCTGAAGCCATTTGGGTTTACGGTAGTGAAGGATGAGTTTTGGACAAAGGACGGAAATGCCGAATTTTTCTATAGATGAGTGCTTCTACTAGAGCTGATATGGAACCAAGAGGTAAAAGAAAAAGAAAAACTGTAACTGACTGCCTTTTACAGGAGAGAAAAATCTCATAGCCACTTTTTGAACACCAATTGTTTTTGTGGTAAAAGAAAAAAAATTATTGCAACAAGGTAGGCAAGGTTGCAGGGGAAGTCCCCTTAAGAGAATTAAAAATTGTGCACTCATGTGCTCGACCTCCTTTTAATGTTTCAAAGTAAAAATGGGGACAAAAAAATGTACTACACTCAAGAGGAGTGATGAACTAAAGTTCCACTAAGAAATATTCACATTTATTCTTTCTAGTGAAAGATTATTTCAGTATGACTAAACTGAATGAACTTGGACTATTGATCAATTTTCTAGAGAAAACAAAGATTTGACTAGGAAACTGCTAGAAGGTCTGAATCACTGTTTTCTCCAAAGATATATTTATTCTGTGTTAATTCAACACACAGTTAGAGAAGTCATCAAACACTTTAATGAAGCTGCACTAAAGAAAGAAAATAATTCTACCTCACTTAGCCAATATGTGAGAAGGTGGATTGGGAACCTCTCAGGAGTCTCCTGAGGTCTGTGTTGATTCAACAGCAGCCTAGCCAAGAAGACCAAGAAAGAAATAACCTCTCAGGAACAACACTGGGTTTGTGGATGTTTGTTTATTCAGAAAGCTGCATTGGAATTGTTGGGAACAGCTATGGCAGTGCCCGTCTCGCTAAGAGGGGCATATTTGTGTAAGCTTTTTTTCCCAGTTAATTATGTGGGATTGCAGCTTTCATAGTTCTTTATTTGCAAATGTCAAAACCATTCAAAAAAATACCCTCTACTGAAACTCTTTCTTGTGTTTGTTCATCTATCCAAGTAGAGGGAATGGCATTCGGCCAAACACATAATCCATAATGGGCTCATTTGATGCCAGGCACAATTTAGGCCATTTTACAGTTTAGTTCCATTTGAATCTAACATAGCTGCTCTTTTCCATTCCAATGATTTGCTTGGCTGTTATGCAGAGGAACATTATAGCTCTGTGAGTGTTAAAACCAAAAACGTTAATCTAAATGCAGTTAATTAAGGGAGAAAACATTCCTCTTTACAACTTTGATATTCACCTCTGCCCTTAAGATGCATAATTATTATGTTTTTTTTTCAGATAGCAAGTCAGAACAGCCTTTTGTTATTGGTATGGCTTTTTAACCTTGGAACATAAACTAATGGCACACTAAAATCACTAAAAATTAGGACCAATGCATAGAGTTATGAAAATGTTTTCTCTCTTCACCTTAGGATTAAATTTTGAAACACACAGATTTTCCAGCCCTGTATTGTCCTTTTGCACATTGCCTGTTTGTTTTGTTTTGTTTTTTATTTTTACAAATAGTGCTCAGTAATGGCATAAATGAATAAATCAGATCATTACAGGAACACCTGCCTGAACGTATAAATATAAATCTCTGATCTTGCAGTATAGTCTGTCAATCAGATTATACAGTCTCTCAGATTTCTCTCTAAAGGTCATCCTAGTACCAATTTTGTTTCTCTATAGACACCACTGGGGTTTTTTTCAGGTTACCTTAATGTCTTTTGGTGCAGTCTGGTAACTACAGGTAAAGAGAGGATTTCTTTTTTGCAAGGATGGTGATGGTAAATTAGACCTGTAAGTAAAGTGAACTAAAGAATTAGAATACTGATTTTGTTACAGAAATCCATTTTGGCTATCACCTTCTGTAGTAAGTTTCTTGCACATAAAATTTCTGCTGTAATAAGGCCACTGTGAACCTATTGTTTTTAATGAACCTGTATAAGCTCAGCTAATTCAGATTCCTTAATATTATTACTGATATGTCCTTTTAGTACCATTATAATACACATGGTTAAATATCCACAGGTAAAATTACCAGAAATTTCAAATACTATTAACTTTTCTGTATAATTTTTGAGAATTATTTCTCTAGCCAAAATATACTCTAATTGCACCTCCTTTGATCTTCTCTGTAATGAAGGGCTTGGGTCATTAAATATCACTTCCCATCAAAGACTTCCCATATTGGATATGACTTCTCCTGCTTCTTTAGCCTGTTGCCTTTAATTTTATCACAACTAAATGTTGAGTACAAGTGGCGAGTTCAGTGACTGTTCAAAGCAGAGAAGTCTAATGCAATTTCAGTTTATAGGTAAATATAGGTTATTACCTTTACACTATTTACTTTTTCTGTCTTAATCCTAATTGCCTGTCAAAAACCTGGAGAACACTTTAGAAATTTTTTTCATGTTATGCAGTTTCTGAATGCCCCTCCTTACAAGCCTGAAAACCTTCAAGCTCTGCTTTCACTGCTATTTCATCTGCCTTGTGAAACATGGAAAGGGAACCCCACAAGGCTGGAGGTAGAGACCAGTCCTGTCCAGTGGAAAACGTGACAGACACTTATGTTATTATCCTTTGTTATCCCAATTATACTCACAGAAAGAGGATCTACTCAACCTTATGAGAGTGCAGACTGTCTTGTGCCACCTTCTTTTTTAGCTAACAAAAGACAGATAGATTCATACCTCTAAACTGCTGTTGCTGCAGTACCCTTTTTCCTTTCCAATATAACTGGGGTGGAAAATGAGGTGCTTTTTAACGTTGTCTCTCCCAGTTTATTGAAAGAGTGATATGAAGGCTGGACGCAACTGACACAACTGACCTGGAAAAGCAGTGTCTTTGCTGGTCCACAGAAAACTCATAAAAACAGCGAGATACAAGCCTCTCTCATTCAAAGGCTAGTTAGCAGCATTCCCATAAAAGCTTTCTTTATTAGATTATCCTCAATATTTTTGTCTTCTAGGATCGAATATCTGCTTGTTCCACAATCCTACTGAAAGAAGAGCCCAAGGAAGTCTAAGTCACTGTTTCATTCATGACTGCAAGGTCTCTCTCTGTTATGAGGAAGCAAGACCTTGTAAACATCTCATGACTCTTCTATAAAAAAAATTAATCTAGATAAAGGGAACCCTTAAAGAGGATCCAGATCACACATTCACTGAAGGGAGACCAAAAACCTCTAAATAAAGTCCTCAAGGTTATTCTGCAACAGGTCTGATCAAAATATATTTCCATCTGAATACAGCTGTTACAACAAAATTTTTAACTCAATGATCTGGTATACTAATTTCAAGATGAAAATTCTCACTCTATAACATTCCATAGTATTTCTATATCCATAATACTCTTATATTGTACTCATTGGATAGTTTCAAAAATAACTGCTATGGTTCCAATATTTTCACTAAATTAACAATTATGTGGTGTGGTCGTCTTTATGAAGAATTCAAGTAGCCATAATGGCAGTAATTTCACATAACATTTCTCTCATCCTTCCCTTCAGTCAGAATACCATTCCAAATAGACCTGGTTTTCTAGATTGTTTATTAATGTGGTGAAAAAAATGGGCCTGTTCTTAAAACAGTGATAACTTAAGTATCATCCCTTTATTGCTTTCAAGTGTCTTTTTCAATGCTGTTCTTAATTACCTTTCCAGTATATCATTCTGGAAATTAAATATAGTATTTTTTTAAAATATTATCCATGGCTGTTTTCTTAAAGCCAGAAACATATGATTTTCTATTTCATTAAATATCAAGTTTTATTTCTCATACTGCATGGCGCCCAAATCATCTGTTATCTATATAGCAAGTGAGGAAGAAGTTTCATCCAAGATGAAAAAGGGACAAGTTTTTTTCTTTTCTGATTCATTATGTAGACAACTACCCTAGCTATTCTCTCTGATGTTGGTGACTGGGTTATAGCCAAATTCCTTCTCTGAGCAGGGGGTAAGAATGAATGAGCTTGTAAAGAGAACTTCATTTCCACATTGGCATTGGCTTAGTCCTCTGTGATTACTGGGAACACTTAAAATGTAGACACTTCTATAAATTCAGGAAGAAAGCCAGCAGAGGAATTTGAGATGTTTGTAAGTTAATTTTAATACTGTACTTGTGTTTAAGTGTTAATGAGCTACAGAGTAAGTGTATTAGGATCATTTTTTTAAAGTTCATAAAAATAAGAGGTTTCCTACACTCTTGGCCTCTAATGTACAGTAACTTCCAGGCTCACAGTTGCCTAAAGCACTATTCTTTCTAGGGATTTGTTCTGATGATATTAAGGGAGAACAATGTCCATGTATTTGCACTAAAATTCACTGATGCTGCCTTTTAATAAATGAGGGCTAATAAAGGTTAAAATTGTCAGACAGACAGCCCAGGAGAAACCACTGCTTACATTGTTTAGCTTACTGTGCAGGGCACTTCCTTTTTCCTATCCAGCTCATGTTATCAAATCCTTAAGTGTGGCAATCAAGACTCTGCATTTCCCATCTTGTATAAAGTTTGGTATGTTGTGTCAAAATCAAAACCATTGATGCAGCAATTTGGGAGTGTTTTATCAGAAGTAACAGCATAATCCCCTGACAAACTGGTGATAACACACACTGTATTGTTAAAGTGCAATCCTGGGAAAATGAACCATAGTCCTTCATTTTGGACTCTAAAACATGGAACTCTCCTGACAATCAAAAAGCATCACCTGGAAAGTTTGCAGTTATTTTTTTGAATACCCATCCAATGCTGGCTTCTAGTGCTAGAAATGGATGTGTATTACAGCTCTATTATATTGAGGAAAGTTGAGTAACAATTTCGTGTTAACTCTTGTCTTGCATCCCCTGAAGCTCAGAGTCCTATTTCATCACCCTGTTGCAGGGCTGAACACAAGGACATCGTAAATCTCTTTGTTAAATCGTTGGGCTGCAAATAGTAAAGAGCTTTTGTTCAGAGATCCTAGAAAACTTTGCAGAATTCTTCATGTCTCAGGCCCCTTTGACTTTAAGGGAAAGATAGAAGAACAGTTATGTTTCTTAACTACGGTAGCAAAACCAGCTTACGTTCAAAGTCACAAATAAAAAGCACAGTTCCATCTCTGAACTCTGCAAGAGTGTGTGCCCCTAGGAAACACACCCATCAAAAGAGTGGTCTGTGAAGGATAGGGCTGTAATCACCTTAAAAACCTTGGATTTATCCCCAAATTCCCTAATGCTGTTTTGACTACATACAGGACAACAGATAAAAAGGCTTTTAATTTGGATGCTGTTTTCTTCCCTTCCACAACACAATAGAAAGCACTAATATGAAAAAATGCTCTTGAAAAAGCCCTGGAAACTAAAAAGTTCCTTCAGGCTTGTTCATTCCTTCACATTGTGGTTAGCCTATCTTGCTTTAAGCATGTTGAAGTTGCAGAGTCAAATTCCTGGCAACTAAGTTATTCAGAAAATATAACTTCTGTTTTACAGGAAAAACACTGTCTCAAAGAGGTTATAATTTTAATCTAGAAAACCATTCAATTTTCAAATTTTTGCATTTGCATCATTATTAAAACAAATAAATAGTAGAGAAATTCCATTCAGAATCTCTGAACCAAAGTTTTTACAGTGTGAAAATGTAAGGGTTTAATTCTTACTTACTGTGGCATGAACATACAATATTGAAACAGTGTAAAACCTTAATAAATTAATCAAAGCAACAAAGATGGAGTCAAACACCAACAGTTCCTCAGACAATCCCATTTTTTGACAAATCAAATGGTGCCATCAATACTTTACAAAGAAGAAAAAATAATTTCTGCTTTTGAAAATGTCAGTAGATTGAATTATGTTTCTTTTCTAACTTTTCAGCTGACAGAATCTCATCACTGTATGTTTTGACTAGAGCCATATATTGATCCTGGTGAAAATCAGCTTTTCAAGCAAAACGCTTGTGGGGTGTTTCTGCTTCTTATTCTCTCCCACAGCACAATGTTAATGGAGATCTCTTGCCTTCTCTGGCCTTATTCAGAGCTGCTCAACTCTGAACATAGATGACCTCCAAATAACTGGAGGAGGCTGGAAGTACACAAAAACAACTGTATGCAGCTAACCAGCTCAAACTTTGACTTGCAAGCAGAAGCAATGGCCAAAACTAACAATGGAAGTAAGCACTCCATGATGATACTCCAATGGTAGTAACAGGATACAGGTTTGTTATATTGGTCAGGGATGTTGCTTCCACACAGGCAGAAGTGATGACCCAAAGCTGCATGAACACACCAGTAAAGGAGAATCATAGAACTACTGAGGTTGGAAAAGACCTCCAACCTTTGACTGATAACCACCTTATCAACTAAACTATATCACTTAAGTGCCACATCAAGTCGTTTCTTGAATGCTTCCAGAAATGGTGTTTCCACCACTACCCTGGGCAGTCTGTTCCATTGCTTGACCACCCTTACAGTAAAGGAATTCTTCCTGATGTCCAACCTGAACCTTCCCTGGCAGAGCCTGAGGTTATATACTCTTGTCCTGTCACTCTTTGCCTGGGAGCAGAGCTGGACCCCCACCTGGCTCCATCCTCCTGTCAGGGAGTTGCAGAGAGCAACATGATCCCCCCTAAGCCTCCATTTCTCCAGCCTGAGCCCTCCCTCAGCTGCTCATCACCAAATTTGTGCTCCAGTGTCTTCACCTCCTGCTGACTGTGTGGTCTGGCTGAGCACAACTCTTCCTACCTTTGTTCAGGAAATTAGCCCAGGTGGCAGCATTTGTCCTGCCAGGGAAGATGCCAGACCAGATGCTGTCGTGGACTGATTGCAGTGGGCAGAAGTCGACTGCCCCATTCACAGCCTACCAACTGCACGGCTGTTTTAGAGGGAATTACCTACCACCAAGTCTTCTTGAGGTCAGAGCAATTCCCGTACCTTGACACCATCAGGATTTAGAAATACAGACTGACTGATGTGGTCCCGTAAGATGACCGGCAAGGTATCATTTTTAGATACTTTTAATCACAAAGAGGAAAAAATACAGGTATGAAGCACAATTGGGGTAATACAATGGGAAAATTGTGGGTGATTGTGTCTGTTTTCAGCTCAGAGAGCAAACACCACTTCAGATAATATGTATTTCATTTGAATTTATTGCACAGAATAAAAGTGACACAAGCCCTAGATATGGTATCATAATTCTCTCATTCATTCACCACTGTAGGCTAGTTTTGGCATTTAACACAAAAATATGAGGAAAACAAATAGGAAATTGGTATTATTGACCTAAATGACTTACTGTAAATATTTGAGTTGCATTGACTTTATTTCTGTTTTGTATCAGTTTTATGGACCATATTTCAGAGAGGATTCATATTAAGCATTGCCTGCTTTATATAGCTACTATATATTGTAGATTTAGGCAAAGGGCAGATTCAGTTAAGTGTCTGTGTGAATGCAATTTTTCAGTGCCATATATATATAAAAAAGTTATTGTCAAGGGGATTCTAGGACAGGCATTATTATTGCATCAGGTTTTAATCATAATAATTGATGATGGCTGACAGTATAATCTTTTTGCAGCTATTTCTTAGCTCTAGGTATCATAACTCTCCTACATTTCTGAGTTGCAAATTATCATTGAGAGGGCAAAAAATGCCAGACAAGCACAAGTTCCAACTTGATCAGTTTCATAGCAATTTGTAGAAATACCCATCTACATATGGTTTGCAACTGTTCTTCCACTGAACTTTGAAAAGCATGAACACCTTTTTCCCATTGAGAGAAGACTGACATGTCATCCTTTTGGAAAACATTAAGAATAAAATAGAGATCATCAGCTGCTTGGATACCTCACATATATATGAATGCTGAGGATAATTCCCCACTGTTTACTTGTGCTCTTTTCCCTAAGGATTATGTATACACCTAAATGTAACCAAGAATAAAATAATAGGGTATTTGGGGTCAATACTTACCTTGAGCCTGCAGATGTATCATCTGCCAATTTACACTTTGTATAACACATTTATAACAACCTCTACCTTCAAAGGATTGTATATTTTATTTTCTAAAAAAGAAATTCCTAAGCCACCATGATCCTTTTGTTACTTTGGTTTCTAAAGATTAATAACTTTCTTGAATATAATGTGATTTTACTCTCTGTTCTGAACTAAGTCCTCCAAGAAAGTTGAGTTTTCTTTTGGTTTGTGTGGGGTTTTTTTGTTTGTTTGTTTGGGTTTGGATTTGATAGGGTATTTTTTCTTGTTTACCTGTTTGATTGGTTTGGTTTGTTTTTTTAACTTGCTGTGAATTGAATTATTTTCTTAGCTCACAGCAACTTCAGACTGTATTGCTTTTCTGTACCAAGGCATTCATCTCAGAACCATAGAATAACTTAAGTTGAAAAAGACCTTTAAGATCATCAAGTTAAACTGTTCCCTCAGGACTACTAAGTTCATAATTAAACCTTGTGCCTGAGAGTCATATCTATGTCTGTTTCTAATCCTTATTAATTATTATTAGGTTAAAGGAAGGGAATGATGGTAAGTAATGTCTCTAAGTATCCTGTGAACCCAGATGTAGAATATTTACCTGAAACTGAGGCAGATTAACAACTTTAACAGGCATTCTCCTATCCATAAATTCATGGATTATTCACTTTATGTAACAAACATTAAAACCCCCTAACTTTCCTGTTTCAATTTAGTTATCTGAATAACTCTCTGTCTGAAAGGTCTGTGAAAACTCTTTTCTTTCCACAAACTGTACTGGTCATCTAAAGTGGAAAATAAACAATCACAATAAAATTTCTATCCCTAGAATACATTTTCTGAGTTTCTTATGAGTTTGTTAACAGCCTTTTTCCACTCAGAAGGTTGTCTCCAGCAGAACACTGTGTGAGGCTTACCTCCATTGGCATAGAGCAGGTCCAGCAGTCAGGCATCAAGATTCTTCTATCCTACATGAATATGACTATTAAAAAAACATCAGTTAAAAGATTCAGCCCATAAAGAAAATGATGGTCAAGAGACTGCCTCTCCAAAAAGAATATGCTTATACCATTATTTAGGGGACAGTCATTTTATCACTTCAAACTGCTTTACTCTGAGGTCAGGTACACATTTACTTTTACCTCAGTTGTATTTTTACAGTTTTTATCAGAGACAGTTAAAGTTTGATTTATGAAACCTCAGAGTTGCCCCAGCTTTGTGCATCCAGATTTTCCACTGAGTATTGAAGGACTATTTGTATCTCAGTTTTTGGCTTTGTAATGTTATCTGTAGGAGAAAGAGAGAAAAAAAGAATTTTGCTGTCAAATATGTTACAGTAAATGATGTATTTTTTTTCACAATCTATGCATTAATTGTGAGGTAAGAGAGTTAATCCAAATTAGGAATAAAGTAATGAACATAATTCAACAAGGACAAGCTTAAGAAATTTCAAGACTGGCATAGTTTGAACCACTTAAATGAAGTGTTAGAGTTATGTAAAATGTCTCTCAAGGTACCTCTCGGGCTCTTAATGGCCCTAACCAGCCTCATTTAGAACCCTCACCCATGCAGATCCTTGGCTGACCCTGCTCAGAGCTAAAATACCAACCCATTGTGCGAAGGGGAAATAAACAATCTCCTTGTTTAACACAGATATATTGGATACCAACAATTCAGTCCTAATTCTTGAACCTTAGTTTATATCCTTCAAAAGCTTATGAACACATAAGGAACATAGCAGTTAATGTTACACTAGAATCAAGCAATTAACCAGTGACTTAACCAACTCAACAAGAAAACTACTGATCACAACTTAAGAAATTGCTGATCATGACCAGTGGTGACATAAGAAGATGAAAAAAAAGTTGCAGAAAGCACTATGGGGGATATCATAAATGGTTAAGTAACAGTTGTAGTTCAAAACGCCTCATTTTCACAGAGGGAAGCACTGAAGACTTTTGTGGGAGTCAAATTTTGCAGTGCCAGCCATTTCCAAGAGAAGATATCAATAAAAGCCTGTGAGGATTTGGTTACCTAGGTAACTGTATCAAAAATTCCAAATTTGGTTATGGATGTAGCAGAACTGTGACTATTGGAAATGGGTGCAGGGTTGATAACATATATAGGTTGTCTGTTAGGGTGAATCATATAATGGTTTGGGTTGGAAGGGACTTTAAAGTCCATCTTGTTCCAACATCCTGCTGTGGGCAGGGACACCATCCACTATCCCAGCTTGCTCCAAGCCCTGTGCAATCTGGCCTTGGACACTTCCAGGGATGGAGCAATCACAGCTTCTCTGGATAACCTGAGCCAAGGCCTCTCCATCCCCACAGTAAAGAATTTTTTCTTGTCTATTCTAAATCTTTCAGTTTTAAGCCATTCCCCCATACTGCCACTACACCACCTTGTAAACAGTCCATCTGCATCTTTCTTGCAGGGTCCCTTCGAGTACTGAAAGGCTGCAATGAGGTCAGCCTGAAGTCTTTTCTTCTCCAGGCTGAACTATCCCAATTCTCTCAGCCTTTCTCCATAGCAGAGGTGCTCCATCCCTCCAATCATTTTGGTGGCCTCCTCTGGACTCCTTCTAACAGATTGATGCCTTTTCTATGTTGGAGTTTCCCCAAAGCTGGATAGAGTGCTCAAAGTGGGGTCACATGAGAGCAGAGAAGAGGGGGAAAATCTCCTCCCTCAACCTGATGCCCAAAGTGCTTTTGATGCA
>JAWWES010000094.1:67073391-67089524 GCA_035583135.1 Lophotriccus pileatus
CCTCTTCCCTGCTGCCCACGGTGTGGGATGAGCCAAGGACATGGTTGGTTTTCCAGGCTGCCGGCACACACAGCCAGGGTGTGTCGAGCCTCTCACCCACCAGCACGCCAAGTTCTTCTCAGCAGTGCTGCTTGCCATCAGTTCATACTTCTGAAAAGGATCTTTTAGGGCAGTAAACTTAAGGTTTGGCAAATAAAAAAGTAATAAGGAATGCAGGTACTTAGCCTGCAGCATAACATTAACCAAACATCATGTTCTGAAAGTATCCCCAGTCAAAACTTTCCTCTTTTGTTGTTCTAACCAGGAATGAAAAGTACTTTCCCTGCATGGCAGAGGAACACCCGTGACAAACTAAGTTTCCTGGTATCATCATGTTAGTCCAGACCTGACAGCATCAACCTTCTTCCCAAACACTTCTTAACAGTGAAACCTTGGCAGCTCTTCTGATAATTTTTATAAATATAAAGGAATGCAGTACTCAACCCTTGCAGCCTTTGTTCAAAGTCAATGCAACACCAACTAACTTAAAGTTAGAACAAATAGCCATTAACTGATATGTGTCAAAGAAGGCTAAAATAAGAGTATGGTGCTTTCACTGGGTGATTAAGGGGAAAAATAACCAACAGAAATCACAAAATCATAGGATCATTTAGATTGGAAAAGACCTCCAAGATCATCAAGCCCAACCTTTGGCCCACCACCACCTTGTCAACTAGACCATGGCACTGAGTCATGTCCAGCTGTTCCTTGAACCCCTCCAGAGAGGTGACTCCACCACCTCCATGGGCAGCTCCTTCCACTGTTTAGTAACCTTTTCTTTGAGGAAATTTTTCCTGACGTCCAACCTGAACCTCTCCCAGTACAGCTCGTGGCCATGTCCTCTCATTCTGTCACTCATTGCCTGGGAGCAGAGCCCAACCCTCACCTGTTAGGGAGTTGTAGAGAACAAGAAATTCCCCCCTGAGACTCCTTTTCTCCAGCTTGAGCCGTCCCAGCTCCCACAGCTTCTCCGCACATGACTCATAAAGGTGTATCAGACACAAACTATATCTTGTGTTTGCTTGTTCTGAAAAAGTATTAGACTTCTACCTCTTTTTCTCTGCTGACATTTTACTAATGTGCACTTCAAACTGATTTACTTATCTGTTAGTTTTATTGCTGTTTAACATAACGTCTGGTTTTAGGATGGGATAGTTCTCTATTGCTATATGCCTGTTTGTGATTCACATTTATTTTCTTCTCACTATATATCCATTTCAGCTCTCTGCTCTGAGGGATTTATCTCAAGAAAACGCAGTCCCCAGAGCAGCATTACAGCCACAGAGAACAGCAAAAATAATAATTCATAACAAAAGTTAGTATCTACTATTGATGTTGTTAACCTTTATCTCGTGATCCTGAAAGGAAAATTGAGGTTATAATATTGTATATTTGCTCTACAAATCAATATAGAGAGACACTTCAGATGCAGACATGCAGAGGTTTCCCCGTCCGTCTGCTATTGTCCAACCAACATTTTCATTCGCACTATCCTGAAGTCAATTTCATTGAGTATTACAGAGATGTAATCAATACTGTAAGCGATGCTGTGAAATACTTCTTACTTGTTTCTATAAAAACAGTGGTGTTTTCTGAGCCATGTAAAATATTTAGAGGATCTGTCAGAGAAAATTCATGGTTATCCTTGTGGTTGTCTTCAAGACTAAATTAAATGTCACAGCTACCACACAGCACCCTTAGCTGGTTAGAAAAAAGAATTGTAAAAGCAATGATACTGTTTTAAAATGATGGTTTTTTTCATCTGCAATAATCTTACCATGTTTCTTTGTGCATTTTGAACTTCTTCATGTGGAATTTTATGCCTTTTTTTTCTTCTATTTTTATCTTGTTCTGTTTTGTTAGAACTAGAGCCTTTCATGACACGGTACTTCTTACATAGAAAAAACACAGAGAGTTTTTTGAAACATTGGCTTAACATTGCAAATGATCTATCCTGATTTATCTCACAACCCAGAACACTGTGATTCAGAACTTCTGCAGACAACCACTGCCTCAGTCCCATGTGCAGCCACAGCCCTAGTGAGGCTGCTCTCAATAACAGCTTAAAGCACTCACCTGTCACCCAGTAGGACCTTGCATTCCTGCATGTTTCACTTAAACCCGAACTCCATGCCACTTAAAAAAGTGCAAACCCAGCCAGACTCAACCTGTTCTTTAACGGCCTAAGAGCATGTTACTGTCAGAAACACTCATAGCAAGAAAGCCCAGTGGACCTGCAGGGTGAGTGACATCCTGAACTTTTAAAGAGAAACAGGTGTATATTTCCAGACATCTGTGAGCTGTGTGGCTGGGGCTGCTGCAGCTTCAGGAGTAGTGAGGGTGGATCATGGCATGTGCCAGCAACTAGTGAGAGTTTCAATGTCCAGATACGAAACCTGGGAGGAAGGCCTCAGCCTGGAGCAACATTTTGGGAATGGCTGTGGAAGGGTGTCTGGGGAAGGACTTCTCAGGACACCACAGGAGCCATGAACAGAGGTGCCACCACCAGCAGTGAAATTCAAATAGGCAGATATCTGCTGACCAGTGATGGTCTCTGAGCATGCAGCAGTAGTTCTTGTCTTCTAATGCTGGAAGTTCCTGTTGGGTTTGGGCTGCTGCTGGAGAAGTTTGGTACTTTACACAAGAGGACCAAGCCCGCAGCTGCAGAATAGACGCAGCAGTCAGAGCAGCACAGTGTGCTGAGGCACAGCCCTTCCCCACAGGGCTGGGCAGGATTACTGGGTGAAGGTGGACTAGTGGTCTCAGTATAACCAAAGGGCTTTGCAGCACCAAACAGTGGTCACCAGCAGCAGAGCAAATATCAGTGCCAGTTACAGCAGCCACAAGAGTGCCATGAGCTGTTCAGCACCTTCATGAGACACCATAAGGCAGAAAGCAGACAAGAAGGTGGCAGCTTACATAGAACATAGTTGAATCTTGTTTTAGGATAAGAGGTGTTGTTCATAGACATCTGTGGTTATGTATTTTTACTGTGTGTGTAGCACGTTGCTATTCATGATGCTGTAAAAATAGAAGGGGCTTACAGATCTCCTCCTGCTCTGTGCAGGACAAATTCCTGAGGTTTAACGCTATTCTATAAGCCCCTTGTAGCCATGGAAGGTGTTCCATTTCATGTGTTTGGCTAGTGGATACTGTAATTGATTTCTGTGAGAAGGATAAGGGATCTCTTCCAGTTGACTGATTGTATGTTCACAATGTAGGCTCATTAAATAGCAACGTATCCCTGTTGCAGTTGCATTCTTCCTTCTTAGTTTTTGGTTCTGTGCTGGTGAATGCTCTAATAAGGTTAGAAACCACAGCAGCAAAGTTTGTATTTGTGTACAGCACTTGAAGGAATGTTTTCTCTACCATAACTTCCAAACTCACCTGACAAGCTGGTTCCTAACATGACTTCCTTGTCTAAAAGGAGATCATACAGCCTAATAGACATGGGGATATTTTTTGCTTCTGAAAAAAACAACTAAAATGACAAAAAGACAATGTGACTTGAATTTTGCTTCTTCCACCTAATATATCAGAATTCAGTCTTTCTTACATCTGTATATTAGTCCATGTAGGGCTCAGATTTTTGGCCATGGGCCATGTTCCAGGTTCTAGTCTGAGTGTACAGTTCAATCTAGAACTAATGTAAGTATGAAGCAGGCATCTAGGAATAAAGAACGTGATATGCCTGGGTACTGTTTGGCAGAACAAGTCTAATCCACCTCTGTGAGATGAGGAAGATGTTGCAAGTCAGATGTTTTTTGATAGAAGCGTGAGAGAGTAGACCATGAACACAAAAAATAGCCAAAATCTCTGGAAAAGATACATTGGTGGGATAGTTACTTTAGGATGAGATGAACAAAAGCAGCAGTTTATTCTTGTCTTACACAGATGGCACAACATACAGAACCAGCACAAATAACTTACAAAATCTCATACACCATGCTTCCTCTTGAATAGTTTCTATTAAGTTACAACACCATAACGAATCAGGTATTTAGTTACGACAGATCTCCAGACATGAGTAGTCTCCCATTCAAGGAGTTATTATTTTTGTAAGCTACTTAGACAAACATCATTTTTTACATGTTTAATACAGTACAGTATCCTTAACAGAGTTCAAGATATTCACAATGAGAATTGAATACTTTATAAAAGAGCAGAATTTCTCATCTCAGTACAGGTCTACATTTGCTCCTGCCTTGTCTGGTTTAAAATGTGTTACAAGTCGTCTTTACTCAACTTTCCAAGCTACACATTGATTCAAATGAAAAAAAAAAATAATCATAAAATCAAATCTATTTACAGGGTATTTTAGATTTGATAAAAGTGTCTTTGCTTCCCTCGTCTGTTCCTTCCCCCACCCCACCCCACAGCAACAACTGCATTTAGCTGGTAGAAATATTAACCCTCAAGCTGCTACAGAAAGTTAAAAAAAAAAAAAATTAAGAAAAAATTGATGACGACTTGTTGGATGCAAAATGAAAGATGATCACAGCCCAGCTTTAATTCAGAAAGATGGAACTATTATCTCCTAATGTTATATTTTGTTTCCATTGGAGACAGATGAGTCCTGTCATCTGATTTTTAGACATAACGTACTACTTACGGGCCAGTATACAGAACCTCCATCTTTTGTTAATTACATGCTGTCCCACTCTCTTTTGTGCAATCACTTTCAGTATAGTTCTTTCCTTAGGTCTTCCCTTACTAGAAATTGTGACAACTCTGGTTGTATGGTACTGAACTCAAACTCTCACAGTCTCAACTGGATCAAACAGTATCCCCTTATCTATCCTTATCCGTGGTCCCAGTGACATTGCTGGGTTGACTCAGGAGAAGAGTTTTGCTCTGTGATTGCACTTCAAACACCACTGCAGCCTGTGGGCATCTTTCCTTTCACTTGGTGGCTTTGGATTAGCTCTGCTTGAATGTGGCTGGCAAACTCTAGCCCTTAAGCAGTTAATCAGCTTTCTAAAGAAATAATCAAAAAAGATTCCTCTCCTTTATACATACAATACGCAATATTTGTACATTGAGCATTATCATAAAAAGCATGTTTATGTTATTTTGAAAATGTATTTTTACAGAAATCTATAAACACTGTTGTATCAAACACATTCTCAAAAACTGGAGAAAATACTGACACAAAACCCGGAAGAGCCTCAATGGAATTCTTCCAGTACTATTTGTCTACTTGCATATTTCATATTTCAGTGTCCTTTCCTGCAAACATAGTTTGGCCATATGAGAACAGGTAAAGTAGACAACAAATCCCCAATAGTTTTTAATAGGACCTAAGTCTGTTGTTTAATGAAAGTAGTTTGACATTCAATGTATGTTTGTGGTTTCTTTTAACCTGGCATGCTCATCCTGCTACCTTTACTCACATTGAGCAATACCTTAATTCCCAAAGAGTCTCACTCACTTCAGTGGGACTACACATGACAAAATGGTGGATGCAAAAATACTGAAAATGGTTTTCCACTTTTAAAATCCTTCTTATGTCAACAACAAACATCATTATCTTCTTCTTTATATATATTGTAATTGAAAATGAAGCAGGACTAATATTTGCAAACAATTCTGTATCAGAAATTAGTGTACAATCCTTAGGAATGAATCTGCTTATAATTGTGCTATAGTTCTGACAGCCTAAAAATCTAACTGGTGAGACCAAGACTAAATTTCACAGGTCTAAATGCTTTATTTGTACACTTGTTGTAGTTACACTTGACATTTCTCCAACCTGACACAATTTAAGTTTAAATAGACATGTGTCATGCTGACATGAAATCAGGATGTTATTTTCCCTTACCACCACCAATTTTCAGTACAATCAGTAATGTCCATTAATTCATATAATCTAAGTGAAAAGCACTTTCCAAGTACTCTGTCTACATAATACTTGAGAAATTATAATGTGAGCTTGGTTTCCTATTCTGCAAAAGTTTAAAAATGCTTTAAATTTGTATATTGATACTGAATGTAACTGCATCAGTTACAATTCAGGAAGTTAAACAGCAGAATAAGGTTTTATTCTCTGTCTCACTATTTTTTTAGTTCTTTAATGAAATAAACAAACAAAAACCCCAGCTTTTCTGTAGATACTCCTGAATGGTTCAAAAATAATTGGTGAAAAGTCATTGACTGTAATATCCTGTATGTTATCTCAGATCAACAGAAATGCTTTTCTATGGCTTGAAATGCTTAAAGTGTAATCCTACCTAGAGGAAAAAAATGCAAGCCATATCAAACTCCAAATTCTAGCTATACTGTAACATGTACAGTCACCCGTAAAGGAGCCCTTTTAACAAAAAAAGTTTGTTAACTTGCTCAACAATTTGAAGAATGTATCTGTTTTGGTCACTGTAACAAAACAAATTATATAAATACATATTAAAAATCCAAGTGTAAATAATGATATAGTATTTCCACACATAAAACAGCCAGTTGCACATGATGTGATATGTAGAACAAAATGTTGAAAAACTCTTAATTCTTTGGGATGATCAAAGTATAAATAATCAAAACTTATAAACAGTAATTAAATTCTCATAAAAGAAGGTTTTTGATGGAGGGGCAGAAGGAATTCCCCTCCTACTCACCCTCATTCCCCATGGCTTTTATAAATTCATCCCCTTATCAATAAGCCATAGGTGGGGTTTTTCAGAGCTAGTGCTATATTATAATGAGGTTATTTTCTTCTATATAACAGTAATAATAAAGTTTCCAGTGACTTTTCCATAAAATATAGTCTGTTCCTACTGAGGTTTATAGTGTTTCAGAAGTTACAGACTATTTAAACTCTAGAATAATATGAATCCAATCCCATTATGTTAAAGTGTAATGATATAGAAATTCTGTTATTTACTGTGAAAATTTAGTTACCTTCTGTTCTGATAATTCAATTTAGTTTTATTTCAAACCCCACCCCCCCCCAAAAAAAAAGAAAAAAAACCTTGTAATTAAAAGCTTTTAATTATACATAACTAAGAAAAAAAAAATGCTCCTTGCTTATGGAAATATATAGAGTTTTCAAAGTTCCATCCCCTCTCTAAGCTTCTAACCATCACATAACATATGCCATTTGGCAATTTGCCTCCTAGGATATTCACAAATTTCTTTCCAGTGCTCTCCACCTGTTCCTTCTGCTGAAGATCCCAAGGTTAACCGGCCAATAACCTCATTCCTTGACCCCCTGTCTGAATCTAAAACCAGAAATTCAATGCTGATATCATCAAGCCCCTCACAAGGAATGTCAAAAACAAACAATTCATTGAACACTGCATTGGGGGTGCACTTCTTCACATGGGTTTTCTTTTTAGAAATTCTCTTCTTAGCATGGTACAGGTTCACTTTGACATAAGGGTCTGAAATCAAAAGAAAGAGCACAGGTCAGATATTGAATAGTGTTGTTTAGAAATTCTTCCATCTAGTTAATGGTAAATTCCACAACTATCCAATGTAATTACATCACAGTGAATAGATGTTTCAAGCTATTAAAGATGACTCATCTCATCCAATCTTTTTGTTTACAGCTGAATTACCCCTTCAATATCCCTTTACGGTCACCAAAGATATGACCAAGATAGCCAGTGAAGTTTAGACTGTCATAAACTTGAAGTGTCTCCTTTATGAGACAAATCCTATCCTGCAGTCCTTTAACCTTAAAACCGTCTCTACTACCTGCAAAGGTGATCTGAAAGTGCACAAATTTCTGAGGGACTCTGAAGAACATGTGTCATTACATATTTATGTGTAACAGAAATCTGCTTTACACACATTTTAACAGGGGATTGTCATCAATGCTAATAAGGCTTATGCAAAGAAAAGCCTCAGAAAGGAGAGAATAAATTCTTGCTGAGAGAATGGATAAATTGATATGATATTTCTGCTGTGGTTTTACAAAAGTCAATTAAATCGACTTGATTAAATTGCTACCACAGATTGTTACTGAACAAATTTGACACAAAATTTTAAATGTAATGGTGTGTCTATTGTTAAGATATGTATTTGACTTTATATCTGGCTGTGCTACTCTTGAATAAGGGAAAGGAAGGTGTCCGTATTTTCAGCTGTCAACCAACTTTGAGTATTTACATTCCTCATAATTATTCAATTGTTGAGAGATTCAAATGTTGTGAATGTCTTCAACAATGGCCATATTTCTTCTTTAAGAGGAATTCTATAGAACATTTTAAAAATCATCGCTTTCAAGTACCTTGGCATTTATTCAGTGCAAATGTGGGCCTGTTTCCAGGTTCTCATGGTGCAGTGATGTAGTACAAAATCTTTCCTATTGAACTCAGTCAAGCAAGATATTCTTTGTAAACAATCACCCAGTTGATCACCAAGAACAGTTGAATACTTTTTTAGAAAAATTAATATTAAAACTGACCTGTATTTAGAAATGTTATGTCAGAGTTATCAGACTGAAATAGTTGGATGATTAAAAGGTATTTTTTTTCCTTGAACTTACAGCAGTGTACCAGGAGTGGGTATAAAAAAATACCTCTTCACTTTCATACTCTATCACCATACTAAAAATTTTAAAAATAAGGCTACATGTGATGAAAATATTCATTGCCTTTGAAATTAATATATGTCCCACAAACATTAAAAATATCCAAATCAATATCCATTAGATGATTCACACAATTTTTCATTTCTTTTTAAAGGATATTTTCTGACTGTTTTCTCTGACTAGATTCTGGATAAGGCCAGAGTGTTCCACTTGATTTCATTAGGTCTATTAGGATACCTCAACACCAGTGATCAAGGAGGCCAAGGAGGTTGTGAAAATGGAACAGCTTCCAAGCGAAAACAAAAAAATACCTCTTTCTAAGGAGGTTAAATTATGCAATTGCTTAGTTTGTCCCATAGAAACACCTTCTTCGTTGTCCAAGATTAATGTTGGGATGACGGGAAAGTTACAGTGGAAATAATAAAAGTCCAGAGTGCAGTATACTGCTAACACCCAAACATCTATTGAACCTGGCCTTATGGATGAGCAGAAAATAATGAGGAACTGTCTAAATGAAGAAGGTATTCAGGTATAGCACGGCAGTCTGTAGAAATACTATATTTCCATTATAGTTAATGAGACTCCACTGAGGGAACCATAAAGAGAAAAAAAATTTATAGCTTTATCCGTAACAGGTGCAGTAAACAAATGAGCAGTTTGGATATTCTATGGGGTCCAGGTGGCTGTTGTGAGCAGGAGGAGGTTCTTTTTAATCTATCTGTTTTCCTGCCTGCATAAACCTCAGCCAGTCTGTTGAGATCAGCTTGTTGTTGTGCTGTCTTCATGAAACCTCCAACATCTCATGTGACTTTGGAGTGGACTGTTAAAAGCATGTATGCTCTTTTTTAGTGGAGCAGGTTGTTGGGCTCCATTTATATCCTTTCTCCTTCTGATATATGGAGAAAATTGAGATCAGAAGGAGGATTTAAATGGAACCTGAGGGGACTTATCTATAGCTTTGTTACACTGGATCCAGAGTAGGTTCATTTTCTAGATAAATTGCAGTATTTCTTGATATGAGAAATAGAAAAATTGTATTATTTGCTGTAGTAGTTACTATCCAGTGTTTCCCAAAACTACTTCATCTTCTGCTTCTTTCAAACAATCTTGTGAAATGAAAGACTATCAGTTGTATAAAGAATCAGAAGTAGATGTGCTACAGTAGTCCTTTGTTGTCTACTGTAGTTTTGTGTGGTAGTCATATCCTCATATATTGAAATTAATTTTATATTGTTATTATGTTATCTAGATTTACGGTGCATCTAAGTGCAATTCTAGAATTGGCTTCAAAGGAGATTCCTCTAAATGAGAAATGGCAGAAGTCAAGGAGGAGAGAGGACAAAACCTGATCCATCTTAGTGCACTCTAATTTTGGATCATGATAAAGCACGGGTGTTGTGTTACACTCTGTTTCCAGCCCTGGCACAGTTAACCTTTTCACCTTGCCAAAGAAATGATAGTGCTCAGTGTTCCAAATTCAACACAAATGTAACTGGTTGCTTTTCTTGGTGCAAAACTGAGATAAACCATATGATGATCTCACTCAATACACATCTTCTACAAATAAACTGATTTTTTTCTCATAAATAAAAGCTTTTAGTATCTGCAAACAACCTCTCATACTTATGGCAGATGGGTTCTGTTCAAGACAATCATAAAGCTCATTGGTTTCCACTGCTAACAGATGCCACCTTTTTTTTGGTGTGATTGAAGAACAAATTTGTAAAATACATATCCTGGAAATCAAGTGTTGACCTAGATACAAATAAAATGAATAGGCTGTAAATAATAGAAACACCACTGCTACGTTTATGGGATTTGAAATGTCACATTTCAGCTGTCTTCTCTCATTCTGTTTTATATTCTTAGGGCACATCCATTATTAAAACCATTACCTGATAATCCTGACACATCAGACTTAGGTAGATGCCTGGCTTTTAAAACAACAACAGTGAGTGTGTTTGTTGTAGACTGATAACAGAGAGACACCAGTAATTCTCCACGCCCAGATGACTTCTGAGGAAAGCAAAGAAAAAAAAAAAAAGAAATAAAACTATTTATAAGCAATTATATTGACAGAATTAAGATTTATGAAGTGTTGTGTAACTCTATGCTCTAAAACTATGCAAAAGGATTTAACATAGTAAATATAACTTCCCTTTGCTGTCATTATATAGCTTTTCTTATGATTGCTTATTAGACTGAACAAAAATAAATAATAAATAATTGAAAGCATAGGTTGACATGGCATCATTAGCTTCAGTGGGTAGAACTGAAATCCTACATCCTGAGAAAAAAAAATCTCAATAAACAAAAAAATGTCTTAACCAAAACAAAATTCCATATAGATGTATTGGAGGGGGGAAATCTAATGAAGGTAAATAAAAAAATACTCAGTAAAATACTTTAAACATGAAAGATTCAAAGTGTTTTCTCCTGACACTTTCTAAAGCAGTATAATATACATGAAATAAAGGTGAGATCAAAGATTTTCTCTATGATTATTAGATTTTGAATTGGCAGTAATTTATTTCACAGGAAGAAGGAAAACAAGGGAAACAAGAAAAGATAGTACCTCCTATACCAGAAAATCCAATAAGTTATCAACAAAAGATCAGTGATATAGTTATATTTGTTGTAATATAGTAATAGAATTGCAAAATAACAATATTAGTTATAGGTATGGTGCCTAGTAGACATTTATTTGATTTGACAATATGCTTGCTCTTTGAAAACAATCAAATTGAAAGTCAATACATTTCACCTCCTTAGCAGAGATTAAGAGAACTGTGTGTGATGCAGGTACATTTCTGTCTTGCAGCTGTAAATGATCCTTATATTTAGAAATGAGACAATGGGGTATGAAATATTTTTGTCCCAGCGAAGTCAGTACATTTTGCCATTGACTTCAGTAAGTTTTTGGCTTCTCCCTTGTGTCTTACTATCTTTAGCAAAGCTGCAGAGTGTGTCAAAATTCATGAGAGAGAAGGTAGTAACAGCACCAAAGTGCAAGAACAGACTAGTGCATCAACAATATGGTCTCTAAAAGGTTCCAATTCTGTAACTAAAGACTACCTACATTCTTTAAGAATCTGCTACACAATCCATGTAGTTAAAATGAAAGATTTACACTGACTTCAGTAAAATTTAAGAAAGAATGACATCAAATAGAAAAGGGGAGGGAAGAGTATTTGTATTCTTTCATTTAAAAGCAATTAAAGATAAATTAGTGTGGAATGAGGCCACTTGACCTAGCATAAATTGGTCCACTTAAACCTGATGGACTAGCTGAATAAATAATTAGAGTTTAGGACATTAGCAATTTCTTCCAACATGCTCATTTTAATGTTTGGTGTTTTTTTAATTGCATTTATATAATGGGTTCCTCATGATACCATTAGGAGAGCACCTCCATTAATCACATGATGAGCTTTTTCACTTTTCTTTCCAAAATGGTGGCAGCATTACCCAAGAATCATAGCTAACACTAGCACAACACTTTTAAAGTTTAAATAAATAAGATGTTACCCTAACATTTCTTTTGATGATCTCTCTGTCCATGAGCAGCCTTCCTTCTGAGAGTTCAATTCCAGCAAGGGGAATGAGGACTTCTCCAATGACATCATCTCTGGAAAATCTATCAAAGCTCAAGACCATGAAGTGAAGTGTTAGGTCTTGAATTTGGCTGTAGGGGATCCCATAAAACGTGAAAGTCTCATCAAAAGCTGGATCTAAGGTTTTCCTCAGCACTCTGGTTTTCACCTTGTGCTTTTTCTCAGGCAGGATTGTCATTTTGATGTAGGGATCAGAAGTCATTGACTGTTCGTCCATTGCTGGCAGCCCACGAGCTTCTTTGATGTTCACTACAAATGCCTTTTTCTCAAAGTTGTACTCTAAAGAGAAAAAGAGAGTTCCTAGCTTGTCTTGTTTATCTTCAGATGACAGGGACGCGATGGATTTTAAGCTATCGGGGGATACTGAATCTTTCTTCCTTTCTGCAAAGTGCTTAGGAGATGAATTTTCAGGATCTGGAGAGCTCTGCATTTTTGTGGTTGTTTTGGGAAAGTTGCCATTTAGATCTCTCTTCTCCAGGTCAAGATGGAGAGAATTCTTTGGCATTGCTGACTTGTTCTTTGCTTCACTTTTATCATCTGCTCCAAACTTCTTCTTGCTGTTGAGATTCTCAGGGTAAATATCAACCCCCTTCAGAACATGGACAAACTTATATGGAGGGGTCTTATTGGATTTGGAAGATTTGCGTTGGCAGCAGATCCAAGCAAACAGGGAGACAGAGAAGACAAGGCCAAATGCACTAAAGATCCCAACCACTGTAGGAATTTCATCTGCAAACCAAATAAATAGCAACAAGCACATAAGCAGCAATGCTTTGGACTCTGTGTGACATTTAATGAAGTACTAATTTAGCAAACCGGACTGACATGAGATGGTAACAGCAGCAGGATCGACAGACTGAAAGTGCTTTTCATTGTACAGATTGCTCGCCACCTGCAGGCATGAGAGTGCAGTCCCACACTAAGGAACGCTTGCTATGCTAGTATTTTTCCATACACGGAGTGTTAGGGAGGAAAATACTATTCCCATCCTAATAATAATCACTGTTCCTAATTCCTCAACTACCTCAACCCTCTGTGAGCAGTGTCTGAGTTTATATGTCTGTGAGCAATAGCAGCTCTCAGAAGGTTTCAGCTTTGAGTTTATGGAGTTTTGTTAGTTAGATAAAACATATTCTGAAATATGCATTACTTATAGATACATCATCTGCTGTTCATACTGTTTCCTAGAATACTTTGTACACTCAATTAACTCATTTTTATGGTCTGATCCCATAATTGCCTGGAGGTATCTCTTAAAAGAAGTGAGTTTAATTGGAGGTTGCAGCACTCAACAGTTTCACTGGGATTTTCAATACTTTGCAGGAGGAAGTCTATCAAGAAAATTTATAATAATTATATACCAAAGTGTCTTTTCCAGATGGATGTGACATTAAGTAGTCACATGTGAGTTCAAAGCTGAGAAAACCCTTTTGTATGTATCATTGATACATAAGCTTTGCATTTAAGGCACCATGAATCAAAGCTTATGGGGAGTTTACAGAAAGGGTCCTTACTTCTTAGGAGTATATAAGAAAAGAATTAAAATAATAAATGTCTTCTACCTTAATATGAATCCTATACTTCAGCTGAATAAAGAGAAACCTGAGCAAGTCTTACAACCTCCAATTGCCATGTGGATACATTGCTTACATATAGAGTATCATTAGCCCTTCAAAGCATGCATCGAAGGGTAAATGAGCACATCTAATTGGAAATCCAATTTTGCCCATAAGTAACATTACTAAATGAGTTTAAACATCCCACAATGTAACAATCAGAGCTTAATCTTTATTCCCTGCAACAGTGAATGTCCAGTAGGATATTAATGGAATGACATTGTTTATGCATAAAGGCAATTATGTAACAGTTCTGGTTCCCTCACAAATGATCATTCTGGATGAGTAAAGCAAAACTATCCCCCCATACATATCACCAGATCAGTTCCATCTAGGTAAAAGCTGGACCTTTGCTTTTTAAGTGGGATGATTCAGGAAAAAAAAAAAAATCCACAACAATACTATCAGAACAAAGTAGGACATAATGTTCCTGCACAGAAAGGATCAGACCTGGATATTAATTTCTTCTGACAACATTTGTGTCACTTTCCTTACACCTACAAGCTGTACCAGTCTGTATCCTTAACTGTAAGAACTTACTGAAATGAATGAAAATCTTATACATAAATGGAAGTATTTTCCCTGAGTTAAGCACATGACTCGGAGTTTCAGGAACTCCCTGGGTTTCAGAAATTTAAATATACATGGTATAAAAGTAGAAGGCTAAAAGTAATTGGAAACTAATCAGAATACTTTAATGGCTTTCAAGAATGATTTGCACATTTACAATACTTCCTTATGAGATGATAGACTTTTTATAGTAATGGATGTTATGTTCTACTTTAATTCTACAATGACTGAAAGCAGTGGCAGAATCAATTTGATGTTTAAAATATTAATTATCTTTCTTAAATAAGTAATTAGAAAAGTGTGATGTCACAGTTGTGGTTAGAAATATCAAGTGGGTAGAATAGGAAAGAATACGAAATAGTAACTAAAATGGTTTTATATTTACAACTAGTTATGTTGTAACCTGAATTTCTTGCTGTTCTCCTAATTTAAATCAATTGGTTAACATTCAAGGCAGTGTATTAGTAGGAAGCATCACCTATTGATTCTTGGGGAAGTTATTATTCCAGTTATGTGATATAAATCTGGATTCTCTTCACTTAAGTCAGTGGAACGATCTTTGAATCAAACCACTGCTAGACCAAATATAATGTACACTAGAGTCAATATTTGTAAAGCAGAGTTCAGAAATGTTTCTACTTACTGCTTTTCTGAGTAAAGCAATTTAGGTGTGTGTTTTATAATGCACGTATATGACTGTTTCTGAAACTTCTGGTATTACAGTACATCCAGTGCATAGAAATGACAAAGCTGAAAAGTTCATTGTCATCTTTGCTATTCTCATTGAACCCAATGTGCTCAAGATGCATCTGTTCCGCTACAAGCACTGAAATCCTGTATTTTTATCTTTCTAGCAATGCCCTTTGCAGGACCACCTTTCACTTTAACTAACGATTGACCTACAACAAGAAAAAAGAAGGAAGGACAATTATTCCAACAATGTCTTGAACAAAGATTTTCTGTGTGGCACAGGATGCGTTTACATCACTTAACTCCAGAGACACGCTACTTTAACCAAGACACGGAAAACAACCCCAAATCTCTCTCATCCAAAAAACACACCTGCAACCAACCTCTTTATCTCTTCCGGCACTTTGCCGGGGGGGATGGGGAACGGGTGGGGAGGAAGGAAGAGAGAGGAGAGAAAGAAAGCAAATTCACACAACTTCTGAGATGGAACAGAACTGGAGGTGGCGGGGGGGGGGGAGGGATGGATGATCGGGTTCCTCCCAACAAGCTGCCTGCTGGGAGGCGCCGGGTAGCTCAGCATCTGCTTTTCTCCCGGGGAGGGGAAGAGCCCCCGTCCCCCAGTGAAGGGATCCGGGGCAGGGATGCACGGGATGCACTCACCGAACTGCTGGCGGCTGTCGGCGATCGGAGCCATGTTGGCGGCGTGCGGTGTCCGCCGGTCTTGAGCCTCTGTCCGCGGGGCTTGGAGCCGCTGTCCGGGGCTTGGAGCTGCTGTCCGGGGCTTGGAGCCTCTGTCAAGGGCTCTGGAGCCGCTCTCTGCGGCGCTGGAGCTGCTCCCCGGGGCTCGGAGACGCTGTCCGCGGTGCTGGATTCGCTCTCCGCGGTGCTGGAGCCGCGGTCCAGGGGTGCGGGAGACGCCTCCCCGGATGCCAAGCGACCCGCCCGGAGCACCAAACGGACTGCCTTGCTGTCGCCCCGGCTGTCACAGCTCACGAGTAACTGTCTTTTCCAGCGCAGTTTAAGGAAAAAAAAAAAAAAATATATATATATATATATTAAAGGAAGGAAAAAGAA
>JAWWES010000094.1:67089731-67117391 GCA_035583135.1 Lophotriccus pileatus
TTAAACACGCACTCATTGATTATTTTAACTGCCTTGCTGCAGGTTATGAGCTCCCCCCCCACCATCGGACACAGACAGTGAAATGCTAATGCTTGTGATTCAGTGCACCTTCTGAAATACATGGGTGTGTCACTTTTGCTGGGGGAAAATCTATTTATATGCTTAATTAACTGTCAGCTGGACACGCTACAACAACATGAAAGAGATGCCAAACTGAGATGGTCCAGACACCTGGGATCCAACTGCAGGGCACGCATTTTTCCTGTGACTAACGGGATACACTTACTGAATTTGAGTCATGAAAACTCCGGATGTGACTTGTCCCTGTGCCTCCTCCCTGCTTCCTCCCACCATCCACCCCCACAAAAACATCCAGCCCCCACTTTGGAAATCCTCTTGACCTTCCTGCAGGTCTCGGAAAGAGATGACTCTACCTAGACACTTCTAGATTTTACTGGTTTAGCTGTCTGTCTCCCAGTGTCAGCTGTGGGTAACAGGGGCAGTCTGGCAGGCAGAGGAATGGGTGGGAACAGGACAAGAAAACAGGGCTTCCTGTAACTGAAGCTGCTACAGCATATAATAACCCAAGATACCTGGTGGAGAAACAGAGCTGCAAAAGCCAGCACCTGGCATCTGACTCCTCCTGGATTCAAAAGGAAACATAGCAGCCAAGTTTGGAGCCCAACTGCTAATTGTTCTGCATAAATGGGAAACAGGTGTTGTTGTTTTCCTAAATAACAAAATCCAGATGCAGGCATAGTCTGGCATAATCTTGTTCCATGACTGGCCACTTGGAATCTAACCTGTCTTGTCCCACTTTCAAGTAGTGAAATCAGTGATGTTCCCAGGGTTTAAAAAAAATAAATAAGAAGGTCAGAGAATCATAGAATATCTTGAGTTGGAAGTAACTTACAAAGATCATCAAAGTACAACTCCTGGCCCTGTGCAGGAAAATCCATGAGTGTGGGAGTGCTGTCTAAACATTCCTTGAGTTCTGTCAGGCTTGGTGCTGTGACCACTGACCTGGGGAGCCTCTTCCAGTGCCCAGCCACCCTCTAAAGCAAGAATCTTTTCCTGATGTCCAGACTAAATATCTCCTGACACAACTTCAGGCCTTTCCCTTGGGTCCTGTCCCTGGTCCCCACAGAGTGCCTGCCTCTCCTCTTCACCTCCCCAGGAAGTTTTAACTGCAGTGGGTCTCCCCTCAGTCTCCTCTTCTCCAGCTGAACACACCAAGTTCCCTCAATGTCCACACATGGCTTCCCCTCAAGGCCCTTCACCATCTTTATTGCCCTCCTTGGGACATTCTCTAATAGCTCAATATCTTTCTTACATTGTGGTGCCCAAAACTGCCCCAATATTCCAGGTGAGGACACCCCCAGGTCAGAGCAGAGTAGGACAATCCCCTCCCTGACCCAGCTGGCAATGCTGGGCCTGATGCCCCCCAGGACAGGGCTGTCCCTCCTGGCTGCCAGGGCACTGCTGACTCGTGGCCAACTGGACACTGACCAGGACTCCCAGGGCCCTTTCCTGGCACTGCTTTCCAGCCTCTCATTCCCAATTTGTCCCATCCAGGGTTGCCCCAGCCCAGGGACAGAATCTGACACTTCTGCTTGTTGAATTTCATATGTTTGGTTGGAGATTGCTCATCTCTCTCATTTGTCAAAGCCTCTTCGTAAGGCCTCTCTGCCTCTGAGGGAATCAACAGCTCCTCCTAATTGAGTATCATCAGCAAACTTACTTAGTCGCCTTCAAGTCAACATGGTAAGCGAGTGTCAAAACACAGCTGAACGAAGTGCCTGACATTTCCTGAGAGTTGAGAATCTGCTGTTTAATATTGTTTATGCTTATCTGCTTCTGTTTCACCTTCGTCATTTTGACCTTGGTATGTACCTGCACAACTCTTTCAGGAATAGCCACACCCACTACCCTCATCTCCTTTATATCTTGTTCCACTTAACAAAGCACAGAGAATAGCTTGCCACCACTGTTCCTCTTACAAACACCCACCGTACAACGAACCCAGTTATTAGAAGAATGAGGAAATTATTGCTTATTTTTTTGTTGTTTGTTTTTTTAATTGGTGTGTTTTGACAGCACAATTTGGTTTGGAGTCTTTGGGTTCACATGTTGGCACCAATCTAAGCAATTCTGAACCAACTTCTCTCTTCTTTTTGGCAGTCCTCCTTCCCCCATCCTTGCTATCCACTAGCCTTTCTCTGTCCAAAATCCAGCCTTTCTCAAAGTGTACATCCACTGAAGGTAATTATGTTTGATTTGAGTCCACATTCCATTTGAGTTTCCAGACATGACTGAAATAAACAAGATACTGAAAAAAATTTGGAGTTAACCATATTCAACTGGAGGGCTAGATAACTGTAAGAAGTTACTGTTTCTGGACCTTAAAAACAAAGGACTGAGAATCAGTATATAGCATATCCTAGTGGTGTGTTTATCCTTTTTGAGCTCAGATATGTTGAGCATATATGTTATGTTGAGAGTTAAATTATTGTCAATAATTTTTGAAGCTTTTTTATTTCTATTTTTGAATAAAACACAAGACTTCCTCTGTTGAAATATACATAATTTATGTACCATGTGGAAGTATAAAAATGATTGATTCAGATTTTCCTCTGTTTTGTTTCTCATATATCCCAAGGATATATAAAAAAGCTTTTACACAATTTGTATGTCTTTATTTAGTTCACAGAAATAATTTCCTTCAGCATTCAGTGGCTTTTTTTTTCTTTTTCTTTTTGAGGGCAATGTTGCTCAAATGGGGAAGATATATCCAGGTGGGTTTTTTTTAATTTTTTTTCTCCTTTTCAAAAATTCTTGATAGTTCATGCTAGACTAGTTAAGACTTGAATGTTACTGTGTGCAGTGCAAACACATAATAAAGAGACCTCATTTTCACCACGGTTCTGTACATTTCTATCACTTTAAAGGAATATAAAAAAAGCTTTTACAGTATCAGGTCTCTAGAAAGTTGGAGCTACCAAGACTGTATATATATATAAGAGTGTGCAAACAAATATATAAATATGAAAATGAGCTGGTTTATCTCTGTATTTCATCGGTCAGTGAAATAGAAAATAACTTTTTTTTTCTTTTTTGCATCACTTGTGAACCTTCTGTATTTAATATGTGACTCCTCTTAATGGAACAGAGCGCTGATCACAGAAGATACTCGAGGAGGAGGTGGAGCACTGAGTTGCTGACACATCTTGAGACAGACACACGTTTGCTCCCTGCGTTGCGCAAGCACCATCTAGTGTACGTCTCAGACCCATCAGTGCCGGATGACAAACGCACACCCATGCAGGCAGTGCAAACACAAAGGTACATAACCAGCTCTCTGCTGCTTCACTGCACTTCTGACAAGTAGCCAGAGGGAAAAATCATCATGTGTTTCTTAATCAATTAAGTGGCTGTCTTTCAGTTCAGTCCCACACAACAATAATGACTCTTTTTGGCTGTAAGTTCTTCACATTTCCCTCTGTTCTAAGAAAAAATCCTGCACATTTCAGTAAAAGTTCACACAGTTTGCAACAGATTCTTCAGTGTAAACTTGGACTAGATATACTTACAGATATTATTCCCTTACTGTTTCCAGCAAACAGTGATCTCAAACAATTTCGGCTGAGAGACAGGACATTCAGAGGAGCTGGTTCAGATTTTGCCCACGCTGAATTGAAATGCATCAGTCTGAAAAATATCACAGTATGTGATCTGGCTGACTGTAACACAACAAGACCCTCTGTGAATCTGAAAACCAGGTTACCCATGCACTTGCATGTGCAGAGCATCCTCCTGCTACTCCAACAAGAGGGAGTGTGGTTGCTTAGCGACAGAGTCTGTACACTTCCCAAAGCAGATAGTCCTCAAATAAACATGGGGCTGGAAAAGCTGATCCCTCATCTGCAAATGAACTGTCACTGTTCTTTAGATCCCAAAGCTTGTGTGTGAAGAAAACCTAATCCTCTCCCTTCAAAAAAAAAAAAAAAAAACAACAAAAAAACAAAAAAAAAAACAAAAACCAACCAAATTTATTCTAAACAAGTTTACTCCACCCCAAAAGTCAAACAACGTTTAAAAATAAAACTCAGTAATTTATATATATCTGATGTGAAGCTGGGGCAACAGTTCCTTTCCCTCTCTGTAAAATGTTTCCCTGGAACTTAAGGACAGTTTCACATTTTCAAAAATAGCATATAATTTTGAGTTCTGCAGTCGCTTGATGCCAAATGGTAGATATTAATTAATAATATTTGAGACCTATGAAAATCAAGCCCTCCAGTCATGCTTACATAATAAAACTTCAGCAAGAGCACTGATATCAGTCCTGCTTTGGGGGACTGAAGAGCATTCAATGCTTGTGAAAGTCAAACAACTTCAAAGGTATCTACAAAGGATTTGTGCAGTCATACTCTGCTTAATTTCCACTTCAGTCAGCTCCACAATTAGACAATAGAAAGGGGCTAACATCCCTCGCTGTCTCATCTCTCAGCCTTTGACTCTTCTTAAATGCCTAAAGGAATGTCTTTGGGTGCCACACACACACACACAAGCCTGGACTTGTCACCTGAAGGCTCAGTTTGTTGCCTATTTGGCCTTAGAGGAACTTACTGTTCCTCCCTAGGTTGTTACTGAATTCAGCTTCATGCATTTTAATGTCTAGTGCTGCTTGAAATACTTCAGCATGACCTCCAGTTTCTGCTGCAGAATGGTGCACAGTTTCTGCTCTGTGTTCACTAGTCCCATACGGATACATCAGATACCACAGAGTTTCTGACACGGCACAGGAGATATGGATTTTGCTAACGGAATCATCCTCTAGCTCATGTACCCCATCTAGGCATCTAATTTCAGGCCTACAAATCTAGGGATGAATTCTTACTACTCTAGGACTTGGTTGAACTGCTTCTGAGCATATGACTACAGCCACTGAAAAACCTAAACTTTCCTACAGAAGTAGTGAGTTCATGACCAGATGAAAAGGACACCTGTACAAACCTGGAGTAGCAGCTGAATGTGGCCTAGAGCTGCCAACTGCAGTGACTGGTCTGGGTAAACTGCCTCAAATGTCATTATACTGTGCCATTTAGGCAACTAAAGAAATTCCCTAGCTCACCTGCAAATATGTCAGTAAAGTCTGAATAAACGCTTTCAGCATGAAACTGGGTCATGCCCCAGGGATTACTGGAACAGGCTGCCCAGAGAAGCTGCGGATGCCACACCCCTGGAAGTCTTCAAGGCCAAGTTGGATGAAGTTTGGCATGGTAATTCTAGGGCTGCACCCATTCCTTAAGGCTATGTCAGAGTCTAAAGCTACTGTTGCATTTACTCATTAAGAAGAAACAAACAAACAAACAAAAACCAACCAGCCAAACAAAAAAAAACCATCAAAATATTTTTCTCCCCTCTAATAGCACTATGTAGATCCACATCTTGATGTAAGATTGGAAGACTTAGTGAAGGATATAATTTTAGTCATTTAACAGAGATTTTTCCATAGAGTAAAAATTGTTGTTTTTTTGACTGATGACAAGGTTCCTCCAAGAATAAGCAGTATCACCATCCTTTCAGAACCGGGGCAGCTTGCACAGTGTTTTACAAAATGCACAAAAATTTTTATTTTGTTTTCCTTTTTTAATTGTAAGACCTCTCTGCAGTTCCACATGGTAGATGAAGAGAGGGGAAAAGAAAAGCCCTCCCAGTTGAAATTTATTTTTCTCATCAAAGTCTCCAGAGGCATTTCAATCCACTTGTACGTGGATTGAAAAACTGTGCAAGTACTGCAGGTACAGTCTTTCCAAAGTCCCTTCAAATCAGATCTCTTGGGGTTACAGACACATTTGTGTAATAAGATGTTAAGAAGAAGTCTTTGGTTTTAGAGGGAGCAGCTACTAATAATTTCTATGGCATTTCTGACCTTATTTCTCTATTTTTAATATAATTTTTTTTCAGGCAATGTATCATTTCAGTTGACAACTGTATTTTGACAACAACTATATTCTATTGGTTTTAATGTGTTAAAGTTTATGAAGTGAATGAGAGCTAGTAAAAGCATGTGTGAGCTGGTAAAATTCCTGTACCTGTATATGTTTCACAGGCTTTGCTATCCATGTGAGTCAGAACAACTCTCATGCCTTGAGCCAGATCTGTAGATACTTCAGGAGGTAAAATACTCTTTCATCTTGGTAACCTTTGCCCGTCAATGAAAAGAAAATTTCATTTCCTCTTCAACGAAAGGTTTTGTTACCAACAATCCTGAAAATAGGAGAAAGAATCAGAATCTTATTTATGTCAGGAATCTCTTTTGCTTGTTACGGAGCATTAGCAGTTGAAATACAACTCAAATATGAGGAAAAAGAAAATCACTAGGGGAGAACAGGATGAGATTTTTGAGAATATTATGGCATTAAAAGACTCAAACTAATTTTAATTTCATACCTAATTTGTTCAGACATCTTTAGAAATCTCAGCTTAATTAACAGACAGGCTTTTTATGTTTTTATTTCATTAATAAATATAAGGACTGAAAGCTATGCAAATCTAGGGATTTAAGTGTTTAAGTCACACTTAACTTCAGTTTTATGCGCTTTAAACTAAAATTCAAATCTTGAAATCCCTAATGAACTTATGTTTAAGTCTGGGAACATCTTAAGAAACCTTAGAACAATAAGAAGGACTTCCTGTGAAATGTTTTTTTTCTGGCCATAGAAGTCAAGTACCTGGTTCGTTTCTTTTTCTCGCTCACCTGTTTTGTATCCATTCAAAACTGTGCACCAGAGAAAAACAACTAGAAAATCTTATTGCCTTCTAAGACACCAGATATTAGAGCATCTCAGGAAAAAAGTTCATAACTGGGTTCAGCTCTTTCCTTTGTCCTTATTTCTTGTGAGAATATCCTGAACAACATCACTTAAAGGAAGAAATGGACCTATTGGTAATTTTCCAATGTAACAATGTACTGTCAGAAAATATGCAACCTGAATGAAGTGCTTAAAACAATGCACAATGGATGGAGATTTACTTTATCATCTTCCTTCCAAGATGTACTTTAGTTTAGTATCTATGGCAGCTGAATGTTACAAGTACTTGACTCCAGCAGGAGGTTCAATATTTAGAGGCTCAAACATTGGAAAAATTCTCTGAAACTCAGATTAAAGGCTCTGCACTATAGAGGGATTTAGCAAGGGACAGCTAATTCTTTGTGTACTACACTCTTTTTGGCTGTTCTTTGTCTGGACTTCAAGGATTACATGGTACAACTCAGCAAAGGTATTGCTGTTGACATTTATAAAGTTTCACAACAATTGCAAAAATGCTACATTTACTGTTATGCACACATAAGACATGCTTAAGACAGCAAACTGTAGTAACAGTAAATATGAGAGGAGGAGAAAGAGGGATTTTTTTGAGAAAAAAAGAACCTGTAAAAATCCATATCTATAAGAAAATATTTGATGCCAAAAAATACTGTCCAAATAGTGTGTGTCTTCATTAGAAAGCTCTGACTGAAGTTCTTAAGGTTAACATACAAATTAAGCATACAAATTAATGTTACAATGTGTGGAGCTTAGTTTTTAAAGATCAAGTACTCCCAAAATTCATTGAAAATCTGATATCATGCTCTTACGTATTGCTCTCTGTTCCAAGTGATGTTTCCCCAACACAGTGTGACCTCTTTGGGGGAGAGAAACACATCAAGTGAAAAATTGAAATACAGTGTCAGTAAAATCTAAATTTTTTAAGGTGGGGTGGAGCTTCTGGAGCCACTGCAGAAGTAAATGGAAATTGTAGATGAAAACCAAGTGTGCCATCCAGATGAAAGCATTTATGAGAAGTGCTTTCATTTAACTAAATATAGCATTTGGTTTCCTGAGCCAAATTATTTCTACATCAGTGCTATGAAGAGTGAAGTGTATGAGTTTAAGTGGTCAGCCTGAATCTCTTTGTTTTTCATCCTTATGAATCTGCCAAATGGTGAAGAGTTCAATTCTTCAGTGCTGTAAGAAAGTGGGTACCTTCCTCCCTTATTTCTATGGATATTTCTTCCCGCTATATGTCCTGCAAAGTGATGGAACCAAATGATTTACCTACTAACCAATAATACATAGAAATGAAGACTTACTCTTCATTACATCTGTAAATTTTTCTAAAATGTTATTTTGATAAAATCTGATGACTGAATTTGGCCAAATTTTATGGCAAACTAATTCAAAAGCAGAGCAAAAGGAGTGAGAGAGAATGGAAGAAGGAAAAAAAAAAAATTAAAAAGGAGTTTGTTCAGCTCTGTAGGACAGGAAGGATGGAAAAATTAATAATGTAGTGATGCAAGTGGATGGCATGCCAGAAGGGGAAACTACAATTCTGCTCCACTGATTTTTTTTGCTTAATATGTTATGCATCACATCTCGAGAGCTGTTTTTGTTGGAGATTCTTGAGAATGTGAAGAATGCTGGATACAGCTTTCACTTCATGCAGATGAGTTTAAAGGAGCCAATTGCTGCAATATTAAAAAAATAAGAAAAGATGAAAAAAAATAGGAAAGTAACAGTACAGACCTTTTATGCTGAAATCTAGACAGTGTTTGTGTTGCTGAAAGGATAAGTAAAGATTTTTCTGTATTCTCTCACAAGATTTTGGATTAAGAGGGTAATTACTTCAGGTACAGAGAAAAAGTGAAATAATACATTTTATTCAATTCAATAAGTAGCACAAAATAAATTTGGTCTTTTTTTTGTTTTGTTTTTCACTTTTACAGGCAACAGATAGAAAATATCCTCCACTATGATGCTTTCAGATGATGCCCAATGTTTCAGGGTGCAATCTACACTATGTTTCTGACATTTACTAACATCCCAAATAGGGAGATTTAAATTCTCTTAAATTTTGCAGTGTTTAAGATACCATTTCAAATAATAATTTTGAATTTTCTCATTAAATTGGAAATATTCCCTTGAATCCTTTTCAACCTGATTCTTAGAGTGAGATCTTATATTAATGGAATTTACAGAAGAAAACTCTCCATACTCATCTTGAAATTGAAATAATAACTGCACACAAAAGTGTCTTATCAAATCTTGCACACTGCAACACTCAATATTCAGACGTGTTAGCATCCAGGTTCTCTGCATACAGACTGTACTTGTCTTGTGCATGTTTATACAATTCAGAATACCACAGAAAATTACATCAATCCACAGGACCTTTGGCTCATTCAGAATGGGCAGTGACTATTGACGAGCAGTGGTTATTGCTCGTTGTTCCGTATTTAGCCCCAGGTCTTTCTTACCAGATGCTAACCAGACCTTGTTCTTCAATAGAATAATTTTTGTGGAAATTTTCCTTAAACACTTATTATTTTTAGCACCTTGTTACTTCTATAACATTAACTAAGTTCTCAATACTCCTTTAAGACAGACCTCCTCAGATCTTCAGGTGCAAAGGAGAGGCATTGGAGGACTTAGTAGAGGGACTTAGTGGAAAGACTTGCACATTAAGATGATCTATTCAATTGTAAAACCAAATTAGTTAACACTAAAAATGGGCAAGGTTTCAGACTACCACCTATTTCTGGAAGCAGAATAAGATCTGAATTTAAATATCAATTTCATATGCTTTTGATCTTTATTATGCTCCCATGTCCTAAAATGGCAAGCATGTTTTAGCTAACAGTTTCCAGCATGATCTGATGGGTGTTGCAGAGAGTGCAGCACGCTGACTCTTTAAGAAAAAAACAATATTTCAGAGGAATGGCTTATCTGAGAAAACACAACAAACATTTTGATTACAGGCACAAAATAAGATGGTACATAACACAATCCTCAAAAACTGTAGTTAACTATATGACACATAGTGAGGATCATGTGTCAGTACAGATCTACCTGGGCCCTCCAGCCTCATCTCATTTGCCTGCCATTTTTATGGAAAGCCTCACTTTCCAATTAAAGTAATGGAAGTATGTTCTCTGCCTAATCAGCCATATGCATACGAATTCAGCTTGGCATGGTTTCCCTAAAGAAATTTAATAGCAGCTGGATTGCCTCTATCTTTCTGAAAAACAAGGTGACACAAAAAATATATTTCCTGTTGCTCATAATGGATGTCTTTCCCTTAGCTATCTCCTCTTTTCATTGGCAACCAGGAAAAGTTAAACAAATGAAAAATGACAACACAGTTGTCTAATGTAAAATCTGTTTACAAAGAGGGATGTGATAACAGTATGTACTGTCTAAGCACCTACAGGAAACTTGCAAAAGTATTCTTAGAATAATCTAAGTGTAAGCATGTGACCATGGATTGTTACTCCTAGTCAGCTGATATAAATAGTAACAGGAGAGAATTAACTTTATGGAGATCACAGCATGACAAGGAGCCTGAGGGAGACAGAGGACTGGGTCTGTGTTTAGAATTTTTTTGGATGTGGGCTGAGGTAAGGACCAAAAAGATCTAATTGTGAGTTTTAGGCCAGGAGAAAGTCATAACCTCCTAGTACTACCATGGTGTCTGACCATGATACTATTGCCCCCATTTCCAGTCCCACCACCACACTGTGCTGGAGAGTCCTAGTTCTATGGAATGGTTTTATTCAAAGATTGATTGTGTATTTTGCTTTGAGAAATCACTGGAAATTAAAAAAGCAAAATGCATGATTAGAATCCACAAATTTGTAGTACCTTACTAAGGGCCCCTGTTTCACTCAGGTGGCAAGTATTAACAGGCGAACACAGTTTTTTCACAACTTTCTTCCTAAATCTCATCTTCTAAATTTCACCCAACTGTCACTTCAAGAACTCAAATGTTTCCTTAAATGCCTGCAAGAAAAATTCAGGCCGTGAGTCTGTCCTAATTCAGTGATTCGCACCAGTCTCACAGGACTCATATTTTCAGAGTTCTTAGTACTGTATAAAACTTTATGTGTTTTTAAAGCACAGATCCTCGTTGTTGCAGCCTGGTTGCCACAGCTGAGCTGCACTGCATTTCATATTTGAAATCGTACTTAGATGATTGAAGTGATGTGACCACCATCATATAAGAAAGCTGTGGCAGATTCACTGAGGAAATTCTCTGGGGCAGCAATCAAATTTCTTAATACTAAAAGTGTCCAGCATTTTAGTCTGATTTCCTAAGGGGACAAACCTGATGTGACGGCATCACTTCTGTCTCTGTGACTGATTTTTTCTGTCAGTCCCCTTTCTCACAATAACTTTTGAACCCTTTGGCTAATATCAGCCAAACTGGACAGAGAAGTAGAAACATGAAAGATATTGAAGTACTCGTGACTGAGATGTACAAAATACAGCCTAAGGATTACATGTGGCTGCTGAAAATAGCGTGTTCTGCCTGACCAGTTCAGCTGCTGAGAGGCAGATGACCAGTCACCTCATTCACAGTACTACCTGTAGTGCCTCTTGTCTCAGACAGACCAGAAAGAAATAGGAATATGTAAAGTTCTAGGGAACGGTTTGGAAAGGAAGTAGATGGTTTTTGGCAAGTAGGAAGCATAGGGCAGAAACATGACCTTGTGGAGGAACAGAGGAAAGTTCTGCCTCAATTTATTGAGGAGAAATCTTTATTAGTTTGTCACATCTTTTAACTCATAAGAATATAATTCTATAATGAGTGGTCAGAAAGAGGCAATAGGACAAGTGGAAGATCTCAGTGAGGAAAAAAGCTGGAATGGTAAACTCATCTGTTTTCAGAAATCACAAAATTCACCTGTCTGCTCCCACCACAGATGTTTTAAGAATAGGAGGAAGAAGGGAACAGATTTTTTGCTTCATTGCATATCAGGGAATTTTCACCTCAAGCACAACTGTCCTCAAGTGGATTTTTGACAATTAAGAATATGTTTGAAATCTGCTTATTGAAGCCTTCATGGTATTTCTTTCTTCTTTGTTTTTCTGCTGTTCCACAAAGGAGTGAGCTCACCTTTAGAACCTTCAATTAATTCTGTTTACAAGCTCACTAATCATCAGTCCACTGCAAAAAAAGACTTCTTTTTGCTATCAGATTATACTATTTTCTTTCTCTTCTCCAACTTTGTTTGCTATTCACCTTTCAGCTTTTCAGATAGAATCCTGTAAACAGCAGCCTGCAGTATTCCATGATCCTGATCCCTGGGCTACACCACTTTTCTGGAACAGACGGGGAGCCCACGTACGTAATTCCATCATTAAGTAATTCCCAGGGAAGGACTGAATGAAAGTGACTCAGGCAGTTTGCTAAGTCCATATCCCTGTCAAATGCACAGCCTGGATTATAACACACAGCTGTGAAAAGGAAATGCTTGCATTATTATCATTTTAACTATGAGTTTTCTGGAAACAAAATGGAATATCATTTCTCTAGCTTGCCTATAGTAGGAGATATTTGAGCTGTTTTGATCAAGATATTTCAGCCGTGTTTTAGGATGGTCTGGCTCTGTGTACAGTCTGTGCACAAAACACCATATGTATATAAAATATTTTAGTCCACAGAATTATGGGTTTGTAAAGTTGTGAGCAGCTGTAAACAAGATCTTAAAATGAGTAATGTTAAGTGAAGTTTCTAGCAGGTAACTAGGCTGTTCTGACCAATAATATTAGCTTGCTAGAAAATCTGGCAAATTTTTTTTTGGCGAATTTCTTTTGGCAGATTTTTTTGTATGGTAGAACTATTGCAAAGCAATAGAATACTGACTTTGCCATTAGAAAACATTTCAGTATTTAACACATTCCAGGTTTAAGGCAATATATAGTACTTTTTTTGCATCTTCAAAGTTATTCAAGAAAGGTTATTGTGGCTTTGTAAGGATTTTAACTGTATTTAATTGCAATTTTGCTTGGTTTTCCTCTTGAAATGTCTAATACAAGAAAAGTGTCTGTAACTACAATACAAAAAAAACCCCACAAAAGCTAATTGAAGGTTTCTAGTTTTATTAAATATGTCATGACCCATGCTACACTTCAGGTGCTTTCCTGCTCCAAGTACTCCATGAACATTAACACCTAGTGGGACTCTGTGAGCAACAGATGAACTAGAAGTGACATGTGTCAATGAGTCAGCTTGCTTCAACATAAATGTCATTTTCCACATCCTAGAAATCTGAGACATTTAGCTGGACTTGTCAGTATGACACAGGACCTATGTTTTTTGGACCGGAGCTGGAGGCATATAGCTAAACCCCTATTGCATCCAAAATGACAAATGGCATTAGGCAATTATGCTTAAGTACCCATATCATGCCAAGCAATAAAGTTAAATTATCTCATATCCTGAGGAACAACAGCTCCTTTCTGAAATGCAGTTAACTCTAGAAACAGCTGCTGATTTGCAATGGTGGTCTTATAATATTTTTTTTAGAAGACAGGGTTTTTCCTTCTGATAACAAAACCTGTGGAAGACAGTCTAAGTGGAAGTGTGAGTTGAAGAAGAGAAACTTCAATGATTCAACATTTATAATGATTTTTTACCAATGTGTAGGAATGAAAGCCACCTACTTATCTCCACTTCAAAGTGTATAATGGTGAAACATCTATAAAATGCCATGACACACACTATGCTTTAGGCACATTATTTTTCCAAATATTTCACTAGATTTAACACTTATAGGACTCTTTGTCAACAGATAAACTAGTTTTGTGAGCTATTTTGCAAACAGAATAGGACCTTTCAAAGTCTAACTAAAATCATTGTCTTGCTCTGTCCAGCAAGCTTCTCTTCCTCTGATTTGTACTTTCTCAGATGTATTTAGTGGTGACTTATGAAAGGAAAAAAAGGCAGAAAAAAAAGCAGATAGGACTCACTTTTAGATTCAGATTGTCTTGGATAGTAGCTTGCATTTGAAATCCACCCTCGCCAAGAGATATTTGAGTGGTTTGAACTCCTCTCATGCTAAACACGAGTCACAGAAAGAAAGTCAAAGCATTCTGGAAACAGAGGACAGCAGTCTCAAAGGTTTGGGACAAGAAGATGAATAATGTCTGAACAGAGGCATCAGACCCCAAACAATCTGTGCTTTGCAAATGTGATGTTAGGGGTCATGCTGCAGTGACCTCTGTGGCTGGAGTGGAAAGAGTGAATCACCAGAGATGGCTCATCATCATCATCATACCTCTGTTTGAAAGTCTGCCAAAGCTTTGTGCAGGACACTAGTATGACTAATAACAATCATCACAAGAAAGTATGCCATCACACTGTACAGCCTGCCAAAGGGTAAATACAGTTTCAAAGAGTGCCTTTTTTTTTTTTTTTTCCTCCAGACATACTGCAGACTACATTCTATTTAAAGAGAGGGAGAACAACTTTGGGGACATCATTTTGGAAAAGATCACTCCTGTCACACGCTGATTAACAAGTGCAAGCTTCACTTGCATTCAAGCTTGGCTTTTCAAGTGGCTGTCACACACACTTGGGTTGTTGTTGCTCGCTGTTTTCCAAAAAGATGGAAACTATTTTGTGTTTTCTACAGGTCAGCTGGGAGATGCCATCTTTTTTGGACAATGTGCAACATAATATAACATATATGAATAAATATAAACTTCTTTCCACTAGTCATCCAACATTAAAATGCTCCTTCTATTTACTAGGAATATTCTTATTTGTTCTGGGTATCTGTTGATATTTATGGAATCAATATGTAATTTGGTATCAGTGTATTTAATCATAATCAGCCTGAGTGCAGTGTTTAGCTGAACATATAAAATGTACTATAATGACTTTAAAATGTTTAATTTAAGAATCTCTGCCTCTGTGCATATGAATCAGAGACCTGTGTTTAATTATTGATAGCAATTAGAGCACAGAAGCAGACAAACAGCATCTGGTGACAGGAATAATTTTGCTGCCTAGCCCGTATCCAGAGTCTCCTTTGGAACCAAAGCAAATGCATCACTGATTGATTCCTTGAAATGTATGAATTCAGATTGTGGTTTCTAAACAACCCCTTGAAACCTATCTCTCATTTTAGAAGTCCTGCTTGTGGAACAGATGTGGCACAGGGGTATGGTTGGTCAGATTTCTTAATGTAATCAGAATCTGAAAATTATACCTAACTACTTTCTATTTTCGTTTATGCTGTCTTTTGAGTGTTAAAACCTTAATTATGTATTGGAATTTGAGTCTCAAAGTCAGAGAATTAAATAGAAAACTGTTCTAGTAAATGGCAAATGTGAAATTTTAAGTGCAGATTGCCAAATACTTCAAACTAAGTTACTAAGAGAGAAGGGATTGATCTTGTACATACTGAAATATAAAGAAACCTCTCAAATAAAGAACTTGCATCATAGATACATTTCTTGTGATTCACAGGGTTACATCGCCTGTCACCAGTGAATAACCTGAAAAAATGCCACACTTTTTGAAAATGTCATGAAACCAGAAAGTTTCAAATCATTAAACACATATGTAATTCATCAATACTGGCTAGAATCTAATAAATTAAAGAAATAGCTATCAAATTTTGTGAAGGTTTGTCAATCCTCAAAATATTCTTAAGGAGGTACAGACCTTTTGACAGTGAATAAAAAGTATGTTCTTTCTGACATTTGAGCAGCTCATAGAAATACACCCTGAGTATTCATTGCCTGCTGACAAGAAGCAAATCTTTTGTTTTCCTTTGCTTTCACATGTGGCTTTTGGTTTATTAAACTACCTTTATCTAGACTCACTTTTTTTTTTCCCAACTTATTTTCTCCCCCGCTGTCCAGCTGAGGAGGGGAGTGATGGAGTGGCTTGTTGGGCACCTGGTGTCCATCCAGGTCAACCCACCAGAGACATACTTGATAAAAATCTGCTATGCCTTTCAAGAAGAGTCTGTCTTCCCACCATAATGAGTCTGCATTATACAGGATCACTCATCATGTAAGAATTTTCATCACACCACAGTTACACTGAGAGTCTAGAAAGGGTTTGAAGTGGCTGTTAATCTCATCAAAACCCAGGGATAGAGCTTAGACAAGGGTGTTTGTTCTCTCTCATACACACTGAGACACACTGTCACTTGTGTTGTTTTTGCTAATTGTTCTGCTTAATCTTCCTGAACATGCCTTAGAGGTCAGGCTTTGAGAACCTTGCAGGTAGAAAGAAAGAACAGAGACTTACTATTACTTTCACTAAGACTGCACAGAAAGCAAGAAGCAGCATAGGATTATTTTCTCCAGTCAACAAGATGGAAGCAGGTAAGGAATCATGACTCATGCACTGGCACTGACTTGCAGTCATAGCTAAGAAAAAATATTGGTCTGACTCAAAAAATAAAAATATTAGTGTGACATCAAAAAGATGATCAGAGGACTGGATGAGCTCTCTTACAAAGCCAGTATGAGAGAGTAGGGTTGTTCAGCCTGGAGAAGAGGAGGCTCCTAAAGGGAATACAAAAAAGATGGAGAGGTACTTTTTGCAAGGGCATACAGTGATTGGATGAGGGATGATGACTTTAAACTAAGAGAGGAAGTATTTAAATTAGATACTAAGAAGAAATTGTTCCCTGTGAGGGTGGGCAGGCCCTGGCACAGGACCCAGAGAAACTGTGGCTGCCCAGCTCTGGAAGTGTCCAAGGCTAGGTTGGAGCAACCTGGGATACTGGAGGCTGTTGCTGCCCAAGGCAGGGAGTTAGAACAAGATGAGCTTTATGGTCCCTTCCAACCCAAATAATTTTATGATTCTACAAAAGATGTAAATATAAATGAAACCTCTACTCCTGTTCTGAGAGCAATGCTTTTCACTCCTGTGGGGAGGGGAATAGAGAGAGAAGTTGAAACCATCCTTACAACATGATCAGAATTTTAAAACTACACAGTCTAAAGTGCTTGTTTATGTGAAGGCAACCACATAAGGGAGTTCCTCTCCCTGTAGAAATGAGACAATTCTAAGTGTCACTGTACATTGAGTAGCCAACACAAAACTGAGGCGTTCTGAGCATCTGTACAGGGTTTAAACAAGAAGAAAATTTGTCTCATATTTTAATGACTCATAGGAGGAAGAGAAAAAGGAAAAGAACATTCATCAGTCAAGACAAAGAGATACAACTTTGCTGATTTAGGTGGTAGAGCAGTGTTGTGATAGATAAAGATGTAGTTCAGAAAACCTGATAAATGGTTAGCTTCAGGATTCTAAAGATGCATAGACTTTGCTAGAAGCAAAAGAAATAATGGCAGACAGGTGAATATTTGAAATAATGTGCTTTTTTCAATATCTGGTAATGAAAAACTGCATACTCTAAACTTATAACTACCAAACAGTACTACCTCTCTGGAATGTAAGACAATTCCCTCATGGAGAAATCCTATGCTTTACACTGCTCTCTCTTGTGCATGTGTGCGAGGGTTGGAGGGGGCAAAGAAGAGTTACTTCACATAAATAGCCTAGGGATAGATGCAGGGACAAAAGTGCTTATATTTCAGGTTTGAGAAGGGAACAACGAAAAAAAAAAGTGTGAACCGAATTGAAATCTGCAGAAATGCACCCTGGGAAATGTAGTTTTTGTGCAGCTCTTCCTTTTTATTTGAAGTGTAATTCAAGTGACTTCCAGTATTCTGCATGTTTTAGAGCTTGTGCCACTTTTAAAGAAATGTATCAAAGAACAACAAACACATTAAAAAAAAAGAAATTAAAAAAGGAAAGGAAAGAAAGCAGTTCAACTCTATTATTTAACACATTAGTAGAACTCCAGATTTTTCCCTGCAAAGTAAAAAAAAAAAAGAAATTAAAAAAGGAAAGGAAAGAAAGCAGCCCAACTCTATTAGTTAACACATTAGTAGAACTCCAGGTTTTTCCCTGCAAGGTGTCATTAGTGAACATTCTCATATTGTGTCATTTCTTACAGTACCATGGATAAGCTATTGGATCTCTTATGTTACATTCAATGAGAAACACTTCCTTACTTTTTAAACAACTAACTAAAATTTGAATCTGCACTCATGCTGCTTCCTCATACAATAATTTTTTTTTTTCTAGAGTAGAGTATTTCTGAATGCTGCTAAATGCCTTGATTTGAAAAATTCCCTTTTTTAGAAGAAGCCCATGATAAAATGATTTATATAATTACTACAACACACTTTAGTGAATTGTTAGTTTATTTAATAATCCTTCTGTTCATATAATTTTCACTGTGGCAAATTTAAACTGCTCTAAATAATTAAAATCAGCTCCTTCTGCTATTAGAATATAAGCAAATAGTGTGTCTTCAGTTGAAAAAAAATCCCAGCCAAGCAACATCCATGTGTTCAGGACTGGCTTTTTGCCTTAAGCTTTGACACAGGACACAGTCAAGTTCTTCACTGAAACCTTTTAGCTTTGGTTTTTGAGTTCATGAAGATGATTCTTTCTGTACCTGCCTGCTCAACAGCTGCTTTTCTTGGGATCTCCACCCTCACTCAAAGTCACCCTTGGCCCAAGCTCTGGGTCTCTATTGCTTGATGATCTAAAGATCTGAGATGTGCCCTTGGACATTTGGAATGCCCCTGTGCAGCTCTAGTTGCTTTCTCCATCCAGTTGTACTTCATTCTTACACTGCTGAAGGTCACAAAAAGTGAAAGGGAAGTGCTGTTGGGAAGAGTCCCTCATGTTCTGCGATCCATGACAGGTAATCTGTTATCTCTCTTCCATGACTAACTAGTCTTACCTATTCCACTTTTTCCCACTTGACACCTTCCCATCACCTCTCCTTTCACATCCATTTCTATGTGGGGCCATTCCTGTAAACCACAAATACATTAATGTTCCCCTACCTTGTCAAACCAACCTTTTGTACCAAAGATTTTGTTTTCTCTGCTTTATTTCCTATGTTTGTCCCCTAGTGCATTTTTTCCAGAAATGAAATGCAGAATGGATTTTAGCAATGTACAAACACTTGTTGTCTGATAATATTTTTTTCTCTTTCCTTAAAGAGGTGTGAAATATGTAGAGCAGAAAGATGTGGTGCCTGCCTGCTTGACTGCAGTAAAGGGCAAATCACATGTCTTATTAAACTACCTGGAACACAGCAGAACTGACTGATTAGACCTTCTCCTTCTTCCCACACATAGTAGTAGTAAGCTTTTAGTGAAAATAGTTTTTGAAATGTGTTTCCAAACTGAAGAACTGTACAAACTGTGATGCATTTGCAAGGAGACAGAAAGAGTCACAGGGTAGTTAAAAATAGTTAAAACATCAAATTTTATTCATTATTTTATATACAGAGAGGCACACCTATTAAAATTCTATATTATATATATTCATGCACATGTATCTATTCATATGTATAAATGTATAAAATTATATATATATATATATATATGTAGAAAATTTATATAGGTGTATACATACATACTATGGAGCATATATCTTTGACTTTGGGAGGACTTTGCTACAGGAGCCCTTATCCTAAAATCTTTTCTTGTATCATTACTAAAGGAAACAAGTTTTAAAACAATCCTACCAGTCACCCAGACTGTAAAATACTTCCAAAGTTCCTGGAAGACAGAAATTCTTTAGCCTAACTTTAGGGAGTCTATTCTCCACTGTACTACTATATAAAATGAATCACAAAACACTACTTTTTCCATAGTGACATTGCCAGTATTGAAAAAGGGACTTTTAAAAAGAAGGATGAAAGCAAAGAGCTCTCCACATCCATCTGTAGTTTAGGAGGTTCACAGAAGTGTGAAGTGACCAATTTGTCTCCATGAAATGTTCCCAGCTGAATGAGAAAACGGCATGGAGATGAATTCAATCTGAAGCAGCAGCTTTTAAATGTTTGAACCACTTCAACCCCCTGATCTGGTTCTATTATTTCTGCCTCAGAAGCATCAGTGCTTCTGTTCCAGGGATGTGCACCTTGCATTTGCCCTCTTCACTCCGCCCCAGTCTCAATTTCTGATTTTTCATGAATGAAGTTTCAGTCCAGAGAAATGGGTTTTCTCCTCTACCTGGGAGATATATATATGGAGAAAACCAAAGACTCAGATCCCTTTCAGAGGTGAAAGATACCCCAAAAACAGTTGGAATTTGGTGCTGTGGGGAAGCAAAAAACTAGGGAAATAAGATGTCTTCAGAAAAAGAGGAATTTCCAAACTCATGGTTCATGGAAGAGTTGAAACTACCAAGGGCAGTTACAAATTCATATTGATGATTCTAAAATGCTTAATTTAGAGCTCACCATCACACTGCCCCTCTTTTTCTTCTTTCCTGTCCATATTTCCTCCCCCACTGAGGCCATAAATCCTTTTGTTTTTCCCAAATACTTTACTCTCTTTTACTCCAAGTCACCCAGCACACTTTTATGTTGAGTTTCTGCAGAGCTATCTGCATTACTCCTAATATATTCTCACCACACACATACATGCTATCCAGAATCAATCGCTCAAATAAGTCATTCCTCCAGCATTTATGCTAAAAGTGGACATTGAAATCATAACCCGTGACCCTACAGGAGTAATAAAAGTCCAGACTAGGACTCTCCATGCCAGAAACCTCAAATTTAAACTGACTCTTAGCCAGAAATTCTTCTTTGGGGAATTTCATTCTCTTCAGTATATTGAATATGTGAGACAAACCTACCATAAAGCCCCAGCTTTTCTTCTGAACAGTATTTTCAAGACTCCTTCCAGAAATTAATACTTGTTCCTACCACTTTGCGTTGGTTAAAAGTTGAGTATGGAAAACAATCAGATAATTGTTTTGAGCTCAGAGGTAATCAGAAAAGAATCTTACAACTTGCTAAGATAAAAAGTAATGTTACATTCAAAAAGGATAAAGCTGTCTCAGGAACTTCTCACACAAGTAGTTGCAAACCTGAACCAGAACCCATCCTTTACCAATGTAAAGGAACACAAAATTTTAGAAGCATAAAATAGCTTTTCAGCCTCGCCTGAACAGGGTTAGTTTACTTCAGCATCACCTCTTGTTTGGATATATCCAAAACCGGGAACACAGCAGAGAATTTAAGAAGGGAGGGCAAGTACCTTCACTTTGAGGCACTGAAATTCAAATGAAATGTTGAACAGCTGAAGGGAGTCAAGAGGAAAACAATTAAAATTTCAGAAAACATTTGCTAGGAGATTGAACAGCTTGCAGTTGCTTTGCTGGAAGAGTAACAGCAGAGTGAGCTGGTCACAATTATCAACTATATAGAGTGCTGCAAAAATGAAAGAAATTATTTATTGAGGTGTCAGAGATCACACTAAGGCAATTTTTTGTGAAATTTTGGCAAAGATTATCTAGGAGTAAGTGATACCTTCCTGACTAGAGACCTCTGGAAATAGATTACACAAAAAGCAACAGAACACATAATCTTACTTGTGTAAAATTGATGAACTAGATAATAAATTAAGACCTGTTCCTTCTCTCCTTTAAATTTATAGGGCAGAGATAGAAAAGCAAATATCACAGTAAAGTGAAAAGTTACATAAAATCAGAAGGGAAATGGATGCTCAAAATATGTACAGTTCATACATTTCCAAATGTAAAGCTACAAGGCAGGAGAAAGAATTACTCCTAAATGTGGCGAGAGGGGAAATTTCGGAACTGTTGTTATGTGCACTGCTGCTCGTGTCCTGCAAAAAGTGGCAAAAATATGTCCTATAGGCAGCTGCCAGAAATGTGAAGGAATGACAGCTGCAGCATGATCTTGGTAGATCCAGTTTTTCTCCACATGTTCCATGTAAAAAAGAAAGCCACCAGTTACTCAGCAATTTTCACAGGCTTTACGGGGCCAACATGCCGTTTCTCTCCACGTGAATTGTGTTGCCAGCTGCAGTAACTGTGTTACAGATAACTGTGTTATAGCTACTGTCAAAATAGCAATACTAGAAATGCAAAATATGGGAAACATTGTGCTGTTGCTGAAATTCTAGTTCTTCTTCCAGTGCTTGGAATGGCATTCCTGTATATCAGTGCAAGATCTGCTACTGCTGAGCTTTTAATTTGATACAGACAGAACTTAAATAACCTCACCAACAGAGAGGAGAAGGAAGCCAAAGGCTTTTTGTCAGTCAGAAGTGTGTTTAGACTTGGCTGTTAGTACCCTGTGATCAAGAGAGGCATCAGAGTATTAAGAAGTCAAGTAAGAAGTTAAAGGATCATTTCACCTAACTTTGGAATTTGAAGTTAGGTAAAAGAAGGCAAAATCTAATAAAGTCTAAATCAAATTACTTAACCTCTTAAATAACTAGAAGACTTGCAAAGTCTGACAGCAGTGACAAAGAGACAGTAGAATAGTTGACTGAAAGGTCTAATATGGAGATCTGGTTACAAAGTCTGTTACTCTGTCACAAAGAAAGGTCTTTTCCCATAAGAGGAAGGTCAGAAATGTTTTCATTGGAGTAGAATAACTAAAAACTGCTTGAAGTATTAGTAGCATACTGGAAAATGGTAATGGAAATCCAAGGAGATGTGTTAATTCTTGGTCAGGATGTAACTTCATGATAAACTTTCTTGTTTAAGTGACAGTCACTACATATAAAGGATTATTTCATATCCCAACCTCTTTAAAAAAAAAAAAATTTTTTCTCCCTGATCATTTCAAAGATCCAGTTGATATAAACTCTCCAATAACCATTGCAGTTGGTGCATCTGTGCACAACAGCTAAGGGACCAATGGCTGAGGGGTATTGGAAAAGGGATTGCCCTTGGGTACTCTGGGATTTCAACCAAATGTGAGTTTAATAAGGTAATTTTTATATCTAGACACCTAAAATGTAGCTAAATTATTAACTCTTTGTAGATCTACTTCTGTAATCTAAGTAGGCAATAGCCACACATGCATTTTTAGGTCTTCTTTTGTATCTCTATTGAACAAGAAAATTGTATGTATCTAATTTTCAGAAGAGACCTGTAACTTTGGGTGCTGGCACTGACACTCAGTGCCAAAAAGAAATATTTTTCCAAATGTCACATGACACATCCTGGGTTTGAAAACTCTGAGTCTTATACCAGATATGAGTAAAAGTAAAATTACTGAAGTTATCTTCTCTGAAAGGGAGGAAACATAACACCCCATAGCTCCTAAATTATAAAAGACACCATCCTTGCATGCAAACACCCTAGTGTAAGCCCACATTTAATATATTTACCACTTAAAATATACAGGCATTTAGAAAAACCTTAGCCCAAAATAGCAGGTGGTAAATCAGTCAGCTTTGCAAGCAGGCTATGCAGGGGTAGTTGGAATAAATCGTGTACAAGGGACACAGACTATCACCTTTTGCAACACTGGCATTACCATTTAAATGGTCCTTGACAAGGATCTTATTTTGTTCCATTTTACATTCATGCTTAGCAAACAAATGCTGAGCATTCATTAACAAACCCCCTCTAACAAACAAAAAAGTGACTTCAGGAACGTTATCACACTCTGTGTTCTGAGTGTGATAAATAATTAAAAACCTGTTGGCACACTGGTGTGTGTTTTTATGTTTTATGTATGTATAAGACTCCATATTTGCAGCAGGGAGGGAAACTGTCTTTTCCTATAAATAGTTATCACTCTTGGATTTGGGAACCAAAGGCTTCCTTGCAGTTAATCAGCATTGTTCTATCGAAATCAGTAGAATTCCACTGATCTCAAGAGGACAATGTTGATTTACACCACTGGAATAAATGTTCCCAGCAATTTAATTCCAAAAGAAAATATGAGATGGCTGACTTTTAATTGAACTAAATATTTTTACTTCTGATTGAGCATTAAGTGAAAATAAAAGGTGCAGTAAGATTCAAACCAGAAAATTGTATCAATTTTGTATTAGGTAGGACTAAAATAGCATTTGTGTTACTTGTGTTACTAAAATGATATTTGTATAGATAGTGTGAAAGATTATAGACCTAGAAAAAAAAAATCTGCAATTAAATGACAGTTTTGCCCCAGTCCTCAGATATAAAGAGAATGCAAGTGTAAAAAGCCAATAAACCAGAGCATAAACCATAGGGAAATTAATAGGAAAACTGCCCTAGAAGTATCTGAGAATTTTCTTGTTTTCAGTTGCTTTAGTAATTATGCAGTATTTTAAGTTGGAAATGATTGCTGTGCTTCTACTGAAAAACAGCAGTAAGGAACTATTCTATTTCATTTTTTTTTTGCTTTCTCTTTCTGATTCAGGCTATTAGCTGAAATTTTCTAGAATTCACAAATTGTTTAAGTTAATCTGAATGTGCATATTGATAAGACATGTTTCAACTGATGAACAAGACACAGCGTTACTTAAAAAATAAATCTCATTTAGAGCCTATAGGACCTTCAAGTCGGTTGTGTTCTCCTGAAGCTTGTACCTTGTCAAGCTAATAATGTATTCTCATTTTTATTATGTACTGAAGGTAAGATTTCCCCCTGCACTGTTAACCACTTACTCTGAGGGTCTATGTGGTGTGTAGCGCTTTGCATGGGCTTTCTCTGCCTTCCAGCTCAAGAAGAAAAATCCCACTTGACACATTATATGGAATGTAATCTTTAGAAGCTGAAGGGCAAGCTGTTCACAGTGGAACAGATCAAGGAACAGTTGGGTTTGTTTGATTTGCTGTCACTTGGCTGTTTTTTTCTTTCTTTTTATTCCATATGGGAAACACCTTGAGGTGCTGGATTGTGTCCAGGGAATGGAACAGAGCTGGGGAAGGGTCAGGAGCACCAGCAGCAGCTGAGGGAGCTGAGGGATCTCAGCCTGGAGAAAAGGATGCTCAGGGGGGATCTTCTGGCTCCTGCAACTCCCTGACAGGAGGAGGGAGCCAGGTGGGGTTGGGCTCTGCTCTCAGGGAACAAGGAACAGGATGAGAGGAAATGGCCTCAGGTTGTACCAGGGGATGTTTAGATCAGATATTAGGAAAACTTTCTTAATGGAAAGGGTTGTATAACATTGGAAAAGACTGCCCAGTGCAGTGGTGGAGCTACGAGTCCTGGAAGTGCTCAGAACACATGTGGATATGGCACCTGATGACATGGTTTGGTGTTGAACATAGTGCTGCTGCTGTGTTAAAGGTTCCAGCCGTAACAATTCTTTGATTTTATAATTCAGTAAAGGGTTGTGTGGCATTATCTTCGCCTCTGTGGACTGTTACCTTTGGCTTTTAAATCATTTAATGACACAGTTAAGATTCTCTTCTGTCTAAAAATTATAAGGTAAATTCTCTTGCACTTAAAAATCATCATATATAAAGTGTGTATGTAATATTCAAGTGTGCTCATTAGGGTGTACAGCGATGTGTAGCTTTAAACAAAGTACTTCTTTCCTTGCTGTTTCACTTGAATAATCAGGAGATGTGAGTTTCAGGGAGTCTCAAAGTTTACCTGTAACAACTTCAGTTTAAACTGAACTTCCTAAATTGACATCTCTGTATCAACGAAAGGCAGTAATTCTGCTTCAAAGTGCTATATCTTAGCACCACTGCTCACCCAGCTGCTCACTGGTGGGGGGGAAAGCACAGTTAAAAAGCTGATGGGTCACTTGTTAGACCAACAGATGAAAAGTCTAAGCCTCTTTTCCTGGTTAAATGAAGGTGGACAGTCCACCTGGGTCAATATTGCTGTTACAAGTGAGGTGATCCAGTCTGGCAATACCTCTAAATGTCAAAGCAGACTTTGCCCAACCACTAGGACTTACTGGCAAAACACCTTCTTATAAAGGCAGGGAGACTACTTACCACTTACCATGACAGACAAAACAGAACTCTACCCGGGGAAAATTCATTGATGTGTTTCAGATACTAATAACTTTATTGCCAATTAAAATAGATTTAAGTAGGGAGAAACCTGAAATTCTTATAATAGAGCCCAATCCTGCAACCCCCCACTTCCAAAACCTGTACACAGACATCTTTAAAGCTACTTAAACAAAAACAAAAACTCTGTGAGGGCACATAGTGTTGTATTATTCAAAGTCACCAGAAGGCAACATTACAGTTAATCTGACAGTCTGTTGAACTATATGAATAGGCAGTTAGATCTGGAATAATGTCTGTTTGTTGTGTAATTCTTTCTTACAGGCAATGAATATTGCCAGAAAAGTCAGTTTTGTCTGAGTCTCTCTTTGACAGGATCGTTTATTAGATGTAAAGCTGCTGCCTGCAGGTTAATATGCATGAAAAAGCAAATAAAATAATTGCCTATTGTCAAATCATGGCAACATGAAAGGATCTGGAAACGTAAAAGCGGGCTTAGAAAAATGGATAAATGACCAAAGCTATGGGATTTGCTGGAGCTCAGGTGCTTAGAGAAACTGGAAAGCATGAACTCTCCACAACCCTGAAAATATTTAAACAACTTTTTAAACTACCTTTCAAAGACACTCAAATTAAACAGGGAGAAAGAAAACTACTCTTTGTGTAAGATAAAGGCTATTTAAATGTATAAACTGCATGATTAAATGTGTTAATAGTAGGATGAAAGGGGACAAGGGGATCACCCATATGTTTTTAACATTATTTGGAAGTGCTAAACATCTTTAAAACCCATGAAGCCCCACTGATACCAAGTAAGGTCAGTGACCCTGACTGAGACTTGACTGACAGATGAGACACCTACTAATTTTTCCCAGCAAAATCACTTTAATGCCATGTTTTCCAAATTAATGGTTCTGTACCCATGGCTCTACCAGCGAAAATCCCTGTGTTTATGCTTCAGGGATATAAGCTAAAAATAATCACTACACCAGCATGGTTCTAATCTGTTCCAGTTAGTGCTTTTATAGCCAGTGTTCAAACAGTTTGCAAAAGAGGAAGGGACAGGGATTTTACTCAGCTGTTACCTTGGATGAAGATTTTCTGTTTGGAGACAGGGCAGCTGGATAGGGAACTTAGACACGTGAATGCAATCTCTGTTCTTTTGTAAAGTCCTTGTATCATTTCCTTTTTTTCCTGGTATTGACACAATTAATGAGCAAGGACACCAGAACCAGTGGGGAATAATCTTACTCATTTCTCAATTCAACATGACTGACAGCTGAGGAACCTTACATATTTATATATAAGATACTATGAAATCTATATGCAAGAGATTATAACTCCAATAAAAGTTGAACAATTCTCCATTTATTGAAGCCTGATATCAATGATTAGGGGGAAGTTCACCATGCTGATTGCAACCACTCTGCAACATTAGAACACCATGTGAGATTTGGTTAGTGATCAAATCCATACTGTAACAACTTCGTAACTTTTAAAAATTACAGGTTGTCTTTCTGGTTTTCACCCCTGCTGAAATAAATCCTGCCCCCAAAAATTGTGGTGATCACATGACTAGTGATCCTAGTGTAGTGGGTTTGTCTAGGGACAATTTTTACCACACCCCCTAAAACAATTGCTCTAAGGTGAGAGAAAATTTATGCAGACAAAAGAGAACTGATTGGGGAGAAATAATATTAGGATTTATTACTAACAAAATAAAAATTAACAAGTATATCTATCTACAACAATTCTAATTAAGTGAAAGCACTATGTATTTACAGAAATACCCCTCCCCCCTTTGTATTAGTCCAGGAGGAGAAGCAGATTCTTCTAAGCAATTCTGCTGCATTTGAAAGTTTCTCTCTTATTACCTCTGGGGTGACAACTCCAACTCGTTGCAGCTGGAACTGTTTCTTTCTGCTTCTTCTATGTCGACCTCAAGGCTGGGCTTACCCCTCTCCGGGGCTAAGGCTGAAGGCTGGGGGTTACCCAGATCCTGTACACCTTCCATGGACTGCAAGGGGACACTTGCTTTTCCAT
>JAWWES010000094.1:67117491-67130798 GCA_035583135.1 Lophotriccus pileatus
CCTCACTGGAATCACACAGATCTTACCCGGGCATAAGATCTCTCTCCGTGGCTACAAATCACCTCAAGACTCTGTTTCATCTCAGGCCTCCCACTTCTATATAGTCACATCTATTCCTCTGCTCTGGCATGGGCTCTTTCATGAGCTGCAGTGGGTCTTCTTCGCTCTTCAACAATCTTTCACAGGTGGCAGGGATTTTTAGTTTTCAGTTTTTCCTTTGCTAAAGGGAGAGGAAGAGGCGGGGGGAGAAGGAGCCATTCCCCCGCTTCGGGCTTCTCTCTTCTCTGGCTGGCAATTACAACCTTGAAGGCTCCACTATCTCTCCAGCTGGAATTCCTTTTCAGCAGCCTTATCCAAATTCTCCTTTAAGTTTTTTTTTTTTTCACTCTGTTACATGTCTGGTCAGGGGGGCTTCAGTGCTAACCCTGCCCCCGGCCCAGGGCCAGGGGAGGAGAGATGCCTGGCCCTCTGGGGGCCTGCTACCTCTCCCTTACATGGCTTCTTCATCTGCACATCAACTCTTCTCTTCCTTTTTCTTAAAGATGTAATTGGCAAAGGCTTTACCAAAACTTCTGATTGGTTTTGCTCTGGAAATTCACCTGGACAAACTACTTACAGTCCCCCAGGGACAGGGGACCTTTGCAAACCCACGACACTTAGGTATATGGAATTTTATCCTTTAACTATAGTGGAAACTGAGAACTTTTTTTGAATTAAATACACAAAAATCAAAATGATTGTTTGAATTCTTACAGAAAGGGGGAAACATGCATGAATTGCAGAGTCCAAGATTTTATCCTCCCCTTGAAAGTCTAAAAAAGCTGACAAATTGCTTCTCAGATGTGACTCACACTCCAAATTGTTATACTGCTCATGATTCATACTTCAAATAGTTATGCTCATTATTACTATTGACTATTATTATTACATCTGATGTGTGTATTTCCTACTCTTTGAGGTGAAGTAAAACCAAAAATAAGGAGTCTGTTTATACACAAATGATGTGTAGGTAAAGACTTTCTGAGGGTATGAGTTTCTTTCCAAGTCAGACTGGAAGAGGTTTATGTATTACCTCTCAGCCTTCAGTGCTTAGCTGAAGGCAGGTCGTGTTTAGCTCTTGAAAGGCTTGTTTGTGACATACTGCAAATTCACCTCTGTCACAGGAAGAGAACTCCTATTTTGGGGAACTATAATCTCAGCACATGAGGAAACCAGCACAATTGGAGTATTAAAACACAAAAATCAATTCATGTAGCTCCCGAGAGAGGGGTGGGAGACCAAACAGTAGGAAATGAGAGGGTGGGCTGTGAAGTGACAAACAGTGTGTCAGAGGGGAAGGAGCATTATAGCATGTGGGGGAGGATAAATACAAGGAGGTGAGAAGCAAGGTTGGACCCCGGGAATGGCATTTGAGTGTGGATGACAGATTGAGTGAAAACAGAATTTTGCAGGGCACATTCTTTTCTTTGCTCACTGTGCTTGGATCTAGAGAGAAAAGCACTGCTCTCTAGAGTATCTCAGTTACTGTACCTACTACCCTGCTGATCCAAGACTCTTTGGAAATAATAAGACTAAATTTTTCTCCCTATACTCATATAACCCAGCAGCTTAACACAAATCTTCAAAAATAAGAGCTTTCCAAAAATATTTGTCTAGATGAGATGATAAAACGAAGAACCAAATGTTTCCATTTTTGGATCTCGCTCCTTCCTTAGGCTGTCTCACAAAAAGCCTTGTACCCTATACATGGGGCACTTCATGTATCAGATGCAGATGCTGAGCCTGATCTATCATCCACAAATGTAGGATGCATCTGGAACAGAGTCACGCTGGAAGAGGCAAGAGCTGCTACTCCTTAAGCTGCAAGTGTCTGATGTAGGATATTTGTGGTGAGTTATGATAGGCTCCTTTAGCTGAAGCCTTCTCCTTGCCAAGACAAATTCCTTCCCTCTGCACCAGTCAGTTTTCCTTTCTATCACTTTTATGGAAAAGCAGGTCCATGAAAGAGCCTGGAAAGTAGGTCTGAGAGGAAAAAAATGGAGACAGCAGCATCAAGAAGTTGACAACATGCAGCCAGGAGAAGGGTAAAATCAGGAGGGCTGGGTCAAACAAAACCCTACAGCTCAGCTCTGCAGGTGTTAAAGAAGCACTGAGATCTTGTGAGTAGTCCCTGCAGAAAAGCAGAGCAAGCGGTATGTGAGTGTAGCAGACCAGCTACCAAACACAGTGGAAAGACAGTGTTGTTAATGGATTCTGACATGGCAAAAGGTTGATGGCATGAAAAAGGGCACATAGTGAGGCAGGAGGATCTCTTTGTGGGAAACAGTGAAGGAGAGTCAAGAAAGATTCTTATTTTCTTTCTTTCATATGTTGGAACTGTGTCCTGGCATAGCCTCATGCATGGTCTGACAATAGCTACACATTCCAGGCATTTGAAAATACATTAATAATCTCCAGTCTACTGTAACAAAAGATGGCTAGTAAGCACCCTACTAGGGTAAATCAGAGTTTGAAATTACGATGCAGTTGTTATAGTAACTGCATACTTGCACAGTGTTTCCATTTAACAAACACGAGATAAATTATTCTTCTCTCAAGAAAAGGAGGAGACAATTACAAGAGCTTTTAGAGATGAACTGTGCATTTATACTTTCTGAGTTTAGATGAAACCTAATGTATTGAACTTTTGCATCTGCATTTCCTCATCACAATTTGAACAAATTCCCTCAGTGTAATTATACAGAAAGGGGGAAAATACTTGCAAATCACACCACATGTCCTTGCTAGGTCTGGTATCACCAGCTTGTTTATTATTACTTCCTGATTACTCCTACAGATAGTTTTTCTTCCCTTGAAGAAGTGCCACAGACCAATGATGAAAATAAAAAATATTGGTCTCAAACTGACCACAAAAATATCAGTTCCTAGTTTAGCATTTTCAAGACTTGGCAAAAATATCCAAAAATCAAAATATTCTAATGGACAACCCAAACTTCTCATTATTACATTATTTACCATTGAATGAACGTACAAAAAACCTGAAACATGAAGGTTCCATGTGAAATTAATGACAAGAAAAGGTATAGAAAGACTATTAAAAAAAACTCTATTAATTAAAATTATATTTAGAAAACGTGGAGTTCATTATGAAAACAAAAGATAGCACTGACTGCATAACCATCCTGATCCAGTGATGGTGAAAAATAGAAGGTAAAGCCATGAAATAAAAGTAACAACTACAAAGAAGTGGCAAAACCAGCACTAACTTGTTTAACATCATCACTGCAGAGAATGACATGCCTGTATCACGTGAGGCTGATTACCAGCTTGATAACCTGTCTGAAGTAAAAACATAAACTCCACATACTAAGACAAGTTGCATCCAGGAACATTTGAGTAGATGACTGAAATAAATAACATATAAATAAATAGTCACTTTTAAGAAAAAGATAAAATTCTAGGTAAACCTGTAGTTCTGAAAATATGTTACAGTGGAACTGATATTCATAAAGGATGAGCTGAAAACTCCTAGTAATTATAGGTTAGTTACCCAGACATCAAACTCAGACAATATAATGGAAAAGTCAATATGATTTCCCATTAATAAAGAATCAGAAAGAGGGGCTGTAATTCACTCCAGTCAATGTGGTTTTATGGAAAATGGGTTTTTGTCAAAAAGCTTAGATTTCATTATTTGATAAGACCACAAATTTTTTTGATAAAGGTAGCTCTGTATATGTAATACATGTAGACTTTTTTGTGGTATTTGACTTGTATCAGATGAGGAGGTGATTAAAAAAAAATTACAACTATCTATGGATTGTATTAAATGAGTTCTGAATTTGCAAATGGAAACCTTTTAAGTGTTTGTAAATGGAAAATAATCACTGGATACACTAACATTCATTATACCTATTTCTTGTTTATTGCTTCAAAAGGGAATTGCTGCAGAAAAAAACCCAAACAACCTCCTAGTAAAGATGGGACGGCACATAAAGGGACCTTGTTCTCTACAGCTTCCTGCTAAGATGTTAAAGTGAGATGGCAGTACAAGGTAATAAGGGGCAGAGTGAGAGGAAATTACCTCAAGTTGTTCCCGGGGAGGTTTAGATTGGATATTAGTGAAAATTTCTCTAGCCAAAGGGTGGTCAGGGGATGGAGCAGGCTGTCAGAGCAGTAGTGGAGTCACCATACACAGAGATATTTAAAAGATGTGTAAATGTGATACTTAAGGGTGTGGTTTGCTGATGCAGTTAGTTAGCAGTTCTGGGTTAATGGTTGGATCTGTGATCTTAAAGGTCTTTTGCGACCCAAAATATTCTATGATTGCATGTTTCTATGATTGTATGATAAGGACCTGGCTATCTAGAAGAGTGACCGGGGCAATTAATTAGTGAAATGCATTTGCATTTGATACTACTAGGGAGAGACAGAAAAGAAACTTCTCTGTCTTACTTTATCTGCCAGTTTTTGGCAAAAATTGCTAACAATAATGAAGCAGTGCAATAAGTAGATAAGTGGAACTTTTACCACTATGTATGGCAGTATTGAAACAGGAATTTGAATATTGCATGGCGTTCTTGTGCTTGTATCTTACAGAGGAACTTATAAACTGGTGATGAAACAAAAAAGGAGCAAACCAACTTGGCATATACCAAATGCATGTTACAGTGGAAATATTAGAGTCTAGGTGAACTACTTTATCAAAATAAGATTGATAAAAGTGACATCTACAATTCTGTAAGCTTGGCAAGAGAGCATAGTGCGTGACAGGAGACTTTTTTGCTTAGTCAGAGCCATGACAAGAAAGAGGGACTAGGAAAAAATAGTGAGGAATTTCACTTTAAAAATTGAGACTAATTTCCATCTTGAAGGGTAAGGATGATCAGCAATCATTAGCAATCAATGATGAAGGACAACATGATTGACATAGAATGTCAGAGATACACAGAAAGTCAGATTAAATGATCTATAGTTAAACATTGAGGGATTCACTTGATTTGAACTAGATTTTGTCACAGCATTCCATTATTTGAACATCACAAAGCAGCATGCTATAAGAAGCTCAATATGCATCTTAATATCATCTTCCTGCTTGCAACTGCATTTTCATTTGTAATACTGTTTTCTGAATCTTACAGCAAGAAATGTACTTCCTGTTTTACTCTGCACATAGCTGTTTGTCTCTGGTTAAATTATATCCATTAATCCCCTTCAAGATTTATCAAATATGACATAAAAGGAAAAATGTAGAATCAAAGGTTAATTTAATGTTACAGAGATTTTTCATGGTGATTTAGTATTAATGATGGCAGTTTATGAGCCATGTTTAATTAAATGAATGTGGGAGATAAAATTCACCCTGGTGTTTAGCTTTAGTTAAGATCATAGCCTCTGAAGCTCAAAAGGGGTTATGAATAAACTTTGTTTTTCTCTCTAGTAAGGGCTGTATTTAACTAAGACTGAAGGTATATTATCTATAGAGTCTGTCATCAGGATAAACCTGATCTTCAGATAGCTTAAAAGAGGTGTGACTTCACTGAAATTTCTTTTATTGGAGAAACTGCAATGAAATATGTCACCTACACACGTGGTCAATTTGTTGCTGTGTAGGATTTGGCAAACAGGGAACTTCTATTGACCTGTGACACACATTGCACACAAAAATGATGCTCAGACAGCAAGGTGCCTTAGCTTCTTGAGAGGAAACACTAAAAACGTGGGGGGAAGAACCTTTTCCTGATATCCAACCTAAACCTCCCTGACTCTGCCCCACGCCATTTCCTCCTACACGTGAGAAAGGTATTCATTCATTACCACAGATCTGTACTGCTGTTTGTCTGCTGCTTACAAATCTGATATCATAACTTAGATGTGGCACAATTCTACTGGCACTGTCACTGGATACCTTCTTCTTCAGACTATTGGATTGATAAGAATTGTTGCTGTAGCAAGGAACAGTTATTAGTTTAATAAAAATTTAGTTAATTTGCTGAAAGTCCTTAGATAATTCTTAAGAAGGCTCTGCTTCTTCTTAGCTTCTGACAAAATTGATGTGACTGATACTTCCCTGAACAGCAGAGGTGGTGTGATCTTACATTTATGCTTGGAGGCCCTAGTATAAAAAGAATCAGATATAATTTAAGCATCTGAGGGGAAAAGAAATATTAAAAAAGAAACAAAAAGAATATTGCAATACACAGATTAAAGGACAGAAATATGTGAACTAGTCGCAATAGAGTCTTTACCTGTTGTTTTATTTATTTAAATTCAGTTCCTCTATATTGATTTGTTTATTTCTTTAAGCAACTGAGATTTCTCCCTCCACCTCTACTGCCTGCTATGTTTCCTCCACAGACAGATTAATAAAGAAGAAGGTTTTTTGTTGGTGTCATATTTACTGGTGTAAATATGTAATGTGGGAGACAATATAATGCCTCCTGGAAATAAAACTTGTATATATGCTAAAGAATGCAGGTGATTTGCAGCCCCTCATAATTGATTCCTGGGCTGCTTACACTGCAGCGTACGTGGCACCATAGAAAGTTTCTCTTCCAGCAGGGCATTCCCAAGAGCTCCATCTGCAAGAGAACATTCATCTGTCCTGTCAGGCTGAGGATGTCACTGCTCAACGGTGCCCAGAGGAGAACTGAAGTCAGTACTCAAGGGGAACAGGCACCCCATAATTGCCCAGCTCTCAATACCATACTTGCTAAGTTTAGTGGGGGTCTTTCCTGTGAATGTTCTGCACGTTGTGAGCTGACAGGGGTGGGGGGATGCTTGTTGGCTCAACACCAGAAACACTGATGTTTCCTGACACTCCAACCCTGAGGCTCTGTGAACTGTGTTGGCACCAGGGCTAAATTCATATGAATATAGCCATATTTCATACAGTCATAGGATCATGTAGGTTGGAAAAGACCTCTGAGATCACTGAGTCAGGAGACCACGCAACAAATTGTTCTGTTTTCTCCTTCAACAGTAATTGTCCTCTCTCTATTTTCAAATATTCATACTGGAATGTCATCAGCTCTTCAAATCTGATATATCTTTGTCAGAAGAACAGAAATTAGAGGACAATGTTGAAGACATGGATCAAAATTTCTACACAGTGTATAAACACAGGCCTTCCAGTACCTGAAGGGAGCCTGCAAGGGAGATGGAGTAACAACTTACAAGAGCCTGGAGTCACAAGACAAAGGGAGATGGCTTCCAACTGAAAGAGAGTAGCTTTAGATTAGATTTTAGAAAGAAATTCTTGTCTGTGAGGGTGGTGAGGCCCTGGCACAGGTTGCCCAGAAAAACTGTGGCTGCCCCATCCCCGGGACTGTTCAAACTCATGTTGGATGGGCTTTGGAGCAACCTGGGATAGTGGAAGGTTTCCCTGTCCATGGCAGAGGTGGAACAAGATGAGTTTTAAGGTCCCTTTCCAACCAATGCCATTCTATGATTCTACAAATCTCAGCTCCAGCTCCCAACACAGTCAATAGCCTAGCTTCTCCCACCCTATGGGGATGTTTTCAGCAATGCAATTTCTATGAAGCAAGAAAAGAATCAGTGAAAAGATTCTTAGGACTGCTTTTAAAAGGGGAGGTTTCTAACTTTTATATCAATGTTGATTTCTTGACGCAGTTCTGTTTCTCATAGTTACATTCATCATTACACTGATAACTTATTTGATTATATTATTAGGACAAACTGAATCAGCAGTCTAAATAAATAGGAAAGGTGATATTACTTATACCACCTTTTAGGTTGTCAGCCTGACATTAACCAACTAAAGTTTGTACATTCTGACTCAGACACTTACCAATACCATGGGATATTGAAAGTAAATTTTATTGTGAGTCACATCATTGCTACCTTTTTCAGTGTTGGTTGTACTCTGAAAAAGAGTTTGTTAAAGCTTAAAACCCTTAAATATCACTTCTGACTTTAGCCTAAAATGATATTTGTGCTCCCAGACAAAGTTGCTAATTTAAGATGGAGAGTGAAGAAATAACTAAAAATAGGGTATGAGACTTCCGATGATGTACTTTCTCTTCTCTCTTCCTACTTCCTTTATATTTTTGTACCATAGGTGCTTCATAAATATTTCTCTCTTTATGTAACTAAATGCCTGCTCATTTTTATTATTTTTATTATTTTTCTTTGGTATGATCTTTACAGTTTTCCTGAGAGGTGAATATAATTGAAGACAAGCTTTCCTGGGAAGGAATCAGTTTTATTACACTGATTCAGTTCATAGTCTTGGTGGATTAGAACTAGTATACAAACCTCTAGAGTGTTGATGAAAAAGAATATGGACAAAGTTCAACAAACATATGCAATTTCATATATATATATATATATATATATATATATATATATATATAGGTCATATTTAGGGAGAAACAAGGAAAATGACTGTTCTTCTCATAGGTGCAAAATCAAGTGTAATTCATGGCTGTAGACACTGTAAAGCAGTGCAGGGGAGGCTGAAGTGCCCTACCCAGAGACCAGAGTGAGAAGCAGAGACATGTCTCTCTGCCTCTTTCTTCACTCCAGCTCTTCTCTGGATTAAATTGGAAGATTCTCTTTTCCAGTACTTTTCGTAAGTGTTAAGTTCAGTTTTTTCAATTAAAATGTCATGCTTGTTACAAAATATAATTAAATTGAAACATTTCTGAAGTTGTGCTGTACTTCAAAATCAGTTGGAGTGCTTCAGGAACAATATACCTTCTTTAGATATTGCGTTTATTAGTTAAGTAATAAATGTGGTCAGTTTGTATTGAACCTTTTGGTGAAACCAGGGTATTTTTTCTAAGATATTTGCCTACTACTGGACTTGGTGGTGTCCTGTAAATAAAGGTTCCTTTTCATTCTATTGGAAGTAAGAGGAGGGAGTCGGTGGTGTTAGAAGGTCCCTAGTCTTTTGAAGAGGTCTGAGTGCCTTGCTGAGATAATTTTGGCTGCCCTATCCCTGAGAGTGTCCAAGGCCAGGTTGGATGGGGCTTGGAGAACCTGGGCTAGTGGAAGGTGTCCCTGCCCATGGCAAGGGGGGTGGAGCCACATGATCTCAAAGGTCTCTTCCAACACAAACCAATCTGATTCTATGATTCTACAAACCAGGCAACTATATTGATACAAACCATCTATTCTTTTAGGAAAACCAGTTTTTCTGTTTTTTTTTTTTCATCTCTATTTAATTTAGTAACAGATCAACATAATAACTTACTTGTAAATCAAATAACAGAACTGAGCATGGGTTGATGCTAACTGAACAGTATTAATGTAAAAATTGCTTTAAGGTATTTGATTTTTGCATGTCTTTTCATAATCCTGAGGGGTTTTGAGATTCCATTCTCCTTTCTTCCTTTATTTATTTAATGAATTTTTTTTAAAAGTAAACAAAAAATTAATTTATTTAATATTTCCATGTTCAACACTGGAAAAATGATTAAGAATAAATAAAACATTATTAAAGCATTCTACTTAACAATTTGATTTAATATTTAGTCATATTTAAAATAAAAAATCTTTGGTCTTCATATTTTCTAGTGAATAAATTATCATATTATTTTAGTCTTATCTTTGCTCAAAATGGATTTGGCAGTTCAGTTTCTAAAGTGTATTGAAAAGACATGGTTAAGAACCAAAGTAGTATTCCTAGGTGTTTATTTTGATCTTTAGACATAGATGCAGGTTTCCTAAAGAGAAAAAATGCTTCTATTGGATCAAACCTGGTTCTCATCTAAACCATTAACTTCTCTGAAGGTGACCTTTGTAATCTGGTTGCAATTTTAAATGTGTTTCTCTACTGCACCAGTTTCCTTGATAGTGTTTAAAAATCCCTCGGGTTCATCTCCAGTAGTAGTAAATGCTATGGAGCTTCACATTGAGGTGATAAACACAACCTTAAAAATACTGAACAATCAGTTTTAAACTAGGTTTAAAGATCAGCCTTTCCTGAAAACTCTCGGTTTTGTTACAGGAAACAGGTTCAACAATCCAATGTATTGTGTATTACTAATCTTTGTAATATTTTATATTATGGTTCCTTTCTCACTGAAAATGTCTTAGTGGTATACACAAACCTTGCAGATATTTGCATTCTATATAAAATTTTTAATTTAACATGTTATTTTACCCACTGCTGTACCATCTGTTTATACAATTACTATATATAAATTTCAGGGTGGTGGTTTTTTGGTTTTTTTTTTGGTTTGGTTTGGGTTGGGTTGGGGTTTTTTTTTGTTTTGGTTTGGTTTTTTTTGTTGTTGTTTTTGTTTGTTTGTTTGTTTGTTTTTTCTTTGTTTGTTTTTTGTGGGTTTTTTTAGCTCATTCCTTATGTAGCTTACCTTTTTGGTGGGGTTTTTTGTTTGTTTTTGTGGTTTTTTTTAATATGTTCTTTAAAAATAAGAAAGACAAGTCCACAAAAAGGCGTTTTTATCAGCTATGTGCTGTGAGAGCAGGAGGTTTGGTGGATGACATATTTTCTTTTTTTTTTTTCCAGTGGTTATAGTTGATGCAGAAACTAATAAGCAAATTGTTCTTTCCATTCTGTATTATCTTGTTCAATTTTATGTGTCTGCATCAATGACTATATCAGCAATATTTTCATTGTCTTTGAATTTTGTCCTTACCAAATTCATAGGAACATAATTTTGTGGAGAAAGGAAAATGAAAGACTGTTTTGCTATAAATGTTTAGTCATTAGTGTATTTCAGCAGTTTAACCACTAACAGAGACTATCATTTGCCTGTAAAGAGGATCATTATTTCACCATAAAAGTATATCTGATTTACTTAAAATTAGACTTTCTGATAATAATGCCATTTCACAGAATCACAGAATTAATTAGGTTGGAAAAGGCTCCCCCCCCCAGCCCATTGAATCCACACCGTGACCAATCCCCACATTGTCACCCAGCCCAGAGCACTGAGTGCCATGTCCACTCATTCCTTGGATGCCTCCAGAGATGGAGAACCCACCACCTCCCTGGGCAGCCCCTTCCAATGCTTAACAAACCTTTCTGTGGGAAAATTCCTCCTTATGTCCATCTTGAACCTCCTCTGGCACAGCTTGAGGATGTCTTCTCTTATTCTATCGCTGGTTGCCTCGGAGAAGACCATGACCCTCACCTGACTACAACATCCTGTCAGAGAGCTGTAAAGAGCAATAAGGTCAACCCTGAGCCTCCTTTTCTCCAAGTTGAACAACCCCACCTCCCTGAAGCACTCCTCACAGGATTTACCTTCTAGACCCTTTGCGACCTTTGTTGACCTTCTCTGGACTTGTTCTTCTTTGAACTCAACTTTTGGGTCATCTTGCATTTATAAATAGAAAGGGCAACCACAAACCAGCAACATATATTTTTCAATTATTAATTTTATCACTTAGTATTTACTGGAATATTTCTTCCAGTTTCACTGGGAGATTCCTTGTTATTTTTAGTGTGTCTGTCTAAGCAGACATGTGAAATGTCTAAAACAGTTGCTGCATGTGCATCCAAAGGGTAGTAGCAGTCAATGCCTCCACAGTTTTTTTTAATTAATACTGAGTCAGCTTTAATGCCTGATTTGCTTTAAATACCAGTATATTGACAGAAGCATCTTCCTCATAACACACTTAGATTACAAGAATCTGTGAGAATTTGGCCTGGCAGCAACATTTGTTTCCATTCAAGGTGGTTTAATGTATGCTAACTCCCAACCGCCTGCACGTACAACAAAGGTGATTCAGCAGGCATCTTTGAGTATGGATGTCTTACATGCATATATCTCTCTAGGCTCTCTTGTCTGATTCTTGCAGCAAAGAGTGATCCGCTCCAGACTGTCTTCAGTGAATTCAGTAAACAAGCTGATCACTCTACACAGAGGAAGCTGGTCTAGGAATATTTCAACAATAATGTTTCATCCTTAAGCAGATAGGATTTGAGATCAAAATCAACAAAATTGTCCTGGTTGAATTAAGGATACAGAAGCAATGATAGAAGGAAAAGATATGTATTCCAGAGTTACAACCAGCATTTACAAGGACCTGAAGATACCTGAAAAGCAGTTTTAGAGATAACAGACAAGCTCTTCTCTTTTGAGAAAGGTGGTAAAACAATACCAAACAACAACAAAGTGTTGTTTAGTATATTCAGGCAATTCATAAGGAAAATATTCCTCACTGGCAATGACCAGTGTGGTCACTTTCCTAGAGAACTTGTTGAATTTCCATCCTTGGAGGGTTTTAAATGTGAAAAAAATGTGTTAAAGAAAGGAAATAATTCTGCAAGGAATAATAAAGAAGCACACAGAAATTATTGTGGAATTGAGGAGTAATTGAAAGATTGAAACTGCATTTGGGTCATCGGTAATCTAAAATATAAGAATAAACAAAATATGCATAAATTGGAAACAAAGTTGAGATAAATACAGAAGTATTTCATTACTCTGTCATAAACACAAACAAAGCCCAAACATGAAAACAAAATAAATTAATTTATTATTGAACTAAAAACAATATACCAAGGAGAAGTCTTCTGTCAAAGAAAGAAAGAAATTATTGACAGATAAAGACAGCCGGGATACACAATGTAATTTTTGAAAAAAACTTCACTGGCAATTTTTCACATGAGTCTGGGAGAGGCAGATCCCACTTGACCAACCTCATTTCCTTTTATGAACAGCTGACCCAGCAAGTGGATGAGGAGGAGGCTGTGGATGTGTCTACTTGGACTTTAGTAAAGCCTTTGATACTGTCTCCCATGACATTCTCCCGGAGAAGCCACAGCCCAGGGGTAGGGGCACTCCTGGCTGGGTTAAGAACTGGTTGATGGCCGGGCCCAGAGTGTGGAGGGGAATGGTTAAACATCCAGCTGATGGTCAGTCACAGCCAGGCCCCCCAGGACTCAGTCCTGTTTTATGTCTTGAACATCAGTGATCTTGGAAATGGGATCAAGTGCACCCTAAGTGAGTTTGAAGATGATACAAAGTTGGGGAGTAGAAGAGGATCTGCTGGAAGGCAGGAATGCTCTGCAGAGGGACCTGGGCAGGCTGGATTGATGAGCTGATGCCAGTGGTACAAGGTCCAACGGGGCAAGTGACAGATCCTGCGCTTGGGCCACAACAGTCCCGGGCAGTGCTACAGACTGGGACAGAATGCCTGCAAAAGTGCCCACGGGGAAGGGCCCTGTGGGTGCTGGTGGCAGGGGCACCTCCAGTGCTGGGGCAGTTCTGGGCCCTCAGACAAGAGAGACATGGAGGGGCTGGAGCGTGTGCAGGGAAGGGAACGGAGCTGGGAAGGGGCTGGAGCAGCAGGAGTGGCTGAGGGAGCTG
>JAWWES010000094.1:67134062-67166122 GCA_035583135.1 Lophotriccus pileatus
AGGGGACCTTCTTATTCTCCACAACTCCCTGACAGGAGGGGGAGCCCCAGGGGCTCTTCTTCCATGGAACAAGTAATAGGGAGAGAGGAAATGGCATCAAGCCAGAGGAAGTTCAGGTTGGACATCAGGAGGAATTTCTTCACAGAAATTATTGTGTAGCATTGGAACGGGCTGCCCAGGGAGACGGTGCAGTCACCATCTCTGGAGAAGTTCAAGGAGAAATTAGTTGTAACACTTAGTGCTGTGGTCTATTTAACAAGGCGATGATTGGCCAAAGGTCGGACTTTTCCAACATTAGGATTCTGTGTTCTGGGATTCTGGAATCCTTTCACTTATTTGATTAAATGGTAGGAAACTCTTACATTTCAGGAACAACAATGCAATAATATCCAAGGGACAGGAAAAGTTAAATTACTCAATCAAGTCAAATGCATTTAAGCCAGAATGTAAGAAATCTTTCTGTCATTAAGTTCAAGGATGTATGGAAATATAAATACATATATCTCTATTTATTTAAGAATATATTTTTTCTTGTATATACAAGAAAAAAATGGCTAAACTGGGCATTGTCAGTCACTGTAATTTAAGTTCTAAGAAAAACAGTGGAGCACATAAACACTGACATACAAAGCCATAAAGGAATAAGGAGATGATCAGCATCCATCACAAATTTGTTGAAAACAAACAAGTCAAACCAACATATGTTACTTCTGAGAATTTGTTCAAAGCTCTCTTGGGTCCAGAAATCCTAAATGCTTGATGGCTCTGACAGAGCTTGCATAGTAAAAGTAATGACCATACTGAGCTAAAAAGTTAGTATGTCAGAAGAGAATACAGAACTCAGCTGTCAAACTGATGCAAAAAACCAGTATGCCACTGAATGAAGAGTGGTGGGAAGAATATGCTACAGGCACTAGACTGATCATGATTGACCAAAATACCAGTTCTGTAGGCAGTGCTTTAGATTTTAGAAGAACCTTAGTGGACATAAGTAGCAGCAGCCTTAAATTACAACAAAGATAACTCTGTTTTAAGTATACATGTCTTAATTATTGAGACCATTATCAAGTAGGTCTTGAGCACAATCATGAATAGACTCCATTTATAGAAGATGGTTGTGGTTCTTGAATCATCAAAGGTTATTAGGAATAAATTAGACAAACATCCTTCAGATATTACACAGAAACAGCTGATTTTGCCTTAGGGAAGTAGAATACACAGGAGACAGTTATGATACCAATCAACTCTATGCCTTGAGCACTGATGCATGTACATCTCATTGTGTTGACTCTTGCCCCTGGTGACCACAAATAGAGATGTGTTGAAATATTGTTTCTGCAGTTAGTCTAACCTGACCAAAAACATTATCTCTTAAAAAGAGATTTTTTCCTCTTTCTTATGATTTGACACTCTCATCAAACTCCAGCATTCTTAAAAACTTATGTACAGTTAGCCACAATTAAATAGTCTGCATAATGGGATGTAGATGAATAACATGGGGATGACAAGATGGTAGCTGTGCTTTTGTCTGTATAAAACAAGGTGTTGGTAACCACTGTAACCACTCATTTCACTCAGTATGAGAGAAGCTTCCATAACAATATGCAACATCATGTTCCACCTGCCGCTTCATTGTCCGCGTCTGGTCTCGTCTTCAACTGCAAGAGTAAAAGCTGAATAGGTTTGCTTGTATGTCAAAAAGATTCATATTGAATTACAATGGGATCTTGTATGCCTTTAATGGATGTGTTGATGTGATAGTAATAATAAGACTAATAATAAGAATAACACTTTGCAATTCTGTAACTGCACTCTGATTATACCAACATGATTTACTTACACTAATTATGTGAGCCTTTCAAAGCTCTTGTAACAAACGTGATAGGCCCAGATACAGCAATTGCAATTATACTTCTCTTTCAGAAAGGATTTCCTGAAGACTTCCACATAATCCATAACAAAGAAAACAGGAATATGAGAATTTTGTCAAAAACTAGCAAGATGAAGATATAGGTATTATCTTTATCTTTATTAAGCTACTTCTTTTTCTTCCATGTCATTGTGACACCATACAATGAACACTTTAATTTTTTTTCTTAATTTGCAAAGCAAAAGTAAGTTTGCAAACTGCAAACTTTGCAGCTCATTCATAATCGATGTAAGTAGCTTATTAAATATTAATTTGTTAGGAAAAGCTGAGTATATTTACTTTCCTCTTCTCTCTGTGCTCACTGTCTTATGTCACCTGTATGCTATTTTTTTTGCTCACTTGACAGTTTGATTTCTATGGGGTATTAATATGTTTAAAGTAGCCATTATGCAAATAGCAAAGAAGAAATTTACTTTATATAGGGATGTTATTTCAAAGCATGGCGTACTTTGTGTACAATTTCTCAGATATTAAAAAAAAATTAGTAAAGAACAATTTTCAAAACTGTAGCTGAATATGCATACATACTAGGAACTAACTTTCCGGTTTACATCTGGAAACATCGATCTACAAACTCCTCCAGGACCACGTTACCTCACGGCATTCCATCATCCATTTAATTTCCTTCAGTGCAGTGTTATTTTTCTAAAGAAACATTTTCTCCCTCCTTGCTGCCCTTTACCTCTTCTTTGCCTTTTTGAAGTTAGACCTTTAGATTTGGCAGAGGTAAGACACATTGCTTCAAAGCCAGTGCTTTGCAGCTCGATGCTGCTTTCGTGTATGTTTTGTTTTATTTGTGGTGTTCAAGGGAACTTCATGTCAGGGTGTCTGAATTACCATCAGAACAGGGTTTTTCTGGGAGATGTTGAACCAGTGAGTAAACTTTGTGCTAAGATACTATAGGCCGTGGTCCTTCAGCTTCTCCATTTCCAGGGAAAGCAGCTACAGTTGTGGGCCAAATTCCAAATTCCTCTAATACCATCCATACAACTAAAGTAAATGGTGGTATTACAGGAAATTTTGCAGGACATTAAGTTCATTTTATATTGTCCCACCCACTTTATCCATTTCTGTGTTTTTACCTCACTGCATGGAAAATTTCTGCAGAATTTGATTAATTGAATTAAAACGAAGGATTTCCTAAAATTATATTTTCTTCACCAAAAAAAAAAAAAAAAATCTCCAAACCAAACCAAACTTCATAGGTGTTCCCTTTTTGCTTTTATTTTTTTACCAAAGAGAAGTTATTCAATATATTTTACTTTATGTTTACTTAATTTAAGATTTTTGTATTAGCTACTTATTAAATCATCTTCCTATAACTCTAAAAAAACTCAGTATAGCTTAAAGTAAACATAAAGACACACATAAAAAACACAGTTCTCTGCTTATTTAAAAAAAAAGTATGCTTTATTTCTCATCTGCTTAGATCAATGTCATGGGTAAATAATAGTGCAAAATATATTTAGCTTTATAAGATCTAATACCAACAGCTGTATTAGGTAGTTTTTCACTTGCTTCATGTATATCTTTATATAGTCTGTGTCAGAGTAGAAATATTATTAATAAATATAGATTTGAAACAAAGTATAACAGACATATATCCCAAAATGCATTTTGTATAACTAGGAATTTAAACAAAATGTAAGAAATAAGCTCCAGCGAAGTAACAGAGCCAAGAAACCTTCTGGGTCCCATTCAACTCAGCGTATTCTATGATTCTATGATTCTGCATTATGATAAAACCTATATACTTTCCTAGTAGGCAATGTATTTGACTACCATAATAGGGTTTTGGAATAATTCACTACATTTAGTCAGTTTTTGCCTGCTGGTTCACCTGAATTCACCCTTTAAAATTAGGTGCAGAATAGAAATTATCAGCATAATTTAAAGTGACTGAGGGTCTTGGGCTGACTGTGTAGCTGCTCTGAACAGACATAAAAGCATATAGTGTTTCCAGTGATTCTGATTTTGACAGTAACAATTCCCATTATGTGTTGTATGCTGATTCCATATAAAGAAATTTATATGGTAGCAAACTGGGGGATTATTTAAAAATCATGAAAAAGGCTCCTAGTTGATGACCATTGAAGCATTGTTGCCAATTAGGGAAAATTCCACTAGAGAAGCAAACATTTTAGGGAGGGAAACAAAGTCTTAGTGTGAAAGGGTGTGAGGAAATCTGCAAATGACAGGATGTGTATTTGAAGATGATGAAAAAATGCATGCAGAGAGCAATAGCCAAGAATTAGACAACATGTGTGCGAATTACTCAAGGGTTTGCTTTCAAAAAAACCCCTAACACTAATAATTTAGCACAGCACTAGTTAAAAGTTCTTCAGTAGGAAAAAATGCTTTTTAAAATTGCAATGGCGGAGACTGATTCTTTAAAGAGGCATCAATGTCCATGATTACTGTGACTAGAAAATATGAAGGGAAAACCTTTGGTGGATCAAGTGTTCATCATTGTATTAGGACATTAGGAATCTGGAAAAAAAATTATCTTTTTCTTCCAGAACATGGAACTTCTGATGGTAGCTGATGAAGGAGAGGTTAAATCACAACATTTTTGTGTCCATCTCCCAGTTTGCTCTGTCACAGCTGAAACAGTACAGCAGGACAACATCCTTGCTGCTGCCATGCTTTTTCTTCACCCATAGAGTGCTGTGGTTTTAGAGGTGATGACAGAAATTAGTCCAGTCCTCTCCCTCCATGCCTGAAAAGCGGGACTATGTAATTTGCTAGAAGGAAAGCGCTTGAAGCTGGTTTTGTTCTCAAACTCAGTGTTTGTTGCATTAGGCCAATTCTGCTGCAGACATCAAAGGGCTTGCCAATACCTGCAGTCAAAAAGTGAACATTGGAGAGCAAGAAATTATATCAGCACAAATTATAAGACTGATTGGACCTCAGAAAAAAAAAAAATAAACTGGTAAGCGTTCCCTTTCTTTATTTGCAGTATCCTGAAACAGTATGTCTTTTGAGTGTTGTTACCACATTGAAGTAATAACAAAGAATAACAGTATCCAGCTTTTGTATCCTCTGAAGCTGAAGAAAATATTAACTGTGGTTTAGACAGGTAGAATAGGAATCATATTGCAGGGAGATGGCTGAATAAATATGAATAGAAGTGTTTTACAGTGGACAAATATTATGGGCCTTGTCACAAAACATCGCCATCCCTAGCAAACTGTTCTGGCAAATTCTCCTGTTTTCTCTATCAGATAATTTCTCGATGTTCTGAGTTAATTTTAACCCTTTCTGAAAGGCAAATCTTCCCCCTTGGAGCAGCCTACTTCGTCCACTTTAGGTCACTAAGCTCCAGTGAAGATTTTACTCAGCAAGAAACAGAATATGAAATAAGTCTATGTGAGTGAGGGCAACATACTGCATTTCCCACAAATTCTTTCTATTCTTTCATTTTTGTTGGGCAAAAGTAATAATTTTTTTTCACAGTATCTGGGCTCTCACCTCAAAAAGTCTGAAACTCTACTGTTCTACAATATTTTCTTTCAAGTTCTTTCTACTGATAGGGCCTGGTGACCTAAGTGTACATATATTTAACCAAAAGCAAATCCCTTCTTCTTTCCAAGATGCAGTCAGTTAAGTTTTTGCCCCCCCCCTCCCCCTCCCCCGCCTTTAACTGTTGTGCTGCCCCTTCTTTATTTTCCAGAGGAAGAGAGAGAAGAAGAAATCTGTGTGTGTTTCCTGCAGCATAATCCAAAACAGTGCTGGTAGGATGTCGAGTTAAATCCCGCACCCTGTGACTGTGCAGTTATCATGCCCTCAGAAAAAGCACTTGATTGTTTTAGAGGGACACAGCAAGTTTGGATGATGTTTAATATAATATCCTTCTCATGGGCTGGTTTAAAATACCACAATTCAGACCCCAAATGCTGTGATGTTTTTTAGGTTTTTGTTTGGTTTGTTTGTTGGTTGTTTTTTTCTAAATGTCAGTATTTCAAAACAGAACCATGTCCTATAATTAAATCTATCACAACATTTATTTTAGAGACCTCAAATTTGTAGAATTGACTGAATGGCTTCTTTTGTGTACATCTCTCCCTCTTGTGGCAGAGTTCAGCAAAGAAAGGGATTGCTATTTACAATTAAATTGAAATGTGGTAATCCTGAATACTATATGTTTCTAACATCAGAATTTTTCTAGATATATTTAAGTTACAGTGTTATGAACTATTAAAGATATAATTTGATATCCCTAACGAAATAGCACACTTTTGTGCTTACATAGCACAGAAATATCATCACCTCATTAGACTTTATCTTCCTTAACTCTCACCTGTTAAATGACTGTGTAGGCTATGCTGTAAAATGGCTGTGTGTAAGTTAAACATTTTTTTAGAGAAACCTTTTGAAAGCAGGAGACTTTTTTTTTTTTTTTTTTTTTTAATTTGCATGAATGCTGTCACATTAATAATATTTTGTCTCTAGGGGAAAAAGGTTTACTAAGTATCAGTGCATGGTAAATGTTACTATAACAGAAAGCTGTATTGAACCACATACTGCCTCATTGCTTAAGGGAGCTACAACGGTTATAGATTTCTCCCAAGGGGCAAAACATGTTTTCAAAAACCTTTTCCTTCAGTTTGTTCCCCTCACTCATTTGACATCCTTTTATACAGATTGAGTTATTTCGTTTTGCTGTTGGACCTCTCAGATGGCATTCTGAGAAGTAAAAGATTAAGGGGGAAAAAAAATTACTCTTTAAAAAGAAAAGAAAAAGCACCAAAAACTAAACAATTAAAACAAGCCATGAACCCCAAAATTTGTATATGTGATGACAAAACTGAGCCAGAAGGGGATTCTGACTAAAATTATGTATGAGGTGGTGCGTGTGCACCCCTCAGGGAGGGGTGCATGTACATGTGTGAAAAGAGACAGATGTACACCAATAATTTTCCTTTCCTCTATGTACTGGCTGACAACCACTAATTTAGAGGGATAGGACAAGAGCAAATATCCTTAAGTTGTGCCAGGGGAGGTTTAGATTGGATATTAGGAAAATTTCCTCACTGAAAGGGTTTTCCAGCCCTGGCACAGGCTGTCCAGGACAGTGGTGGAGTTCCCATCCCTGGAGGGATTTAAAAGACATGTAGATGTGACACTTGAGAAAAGAGTTTGGTGCTGGGCTTGGCAGAGCTGGGTCAATGATTAGACCCAGTCTTAGAGGTCTTTTCTAGCGTAAATAGTTGTAATATTTACAGAGAAGTGGTGGCAAAGCAGTAAAGGTTCTGATACCTTGGACTGGATCTCCCTTCTGGGCTCTGACTGGTGGTGGATTCTGGCTGTTCCAATGTGAGTAGTCACCAGTCAGCACACTGGGAGACAGATATGAACTCTACATCCCTTCCACATACACCATATCTTATAGACAGTGGGGTATCCACCTACCAGAATGCAAAGAGACTTCTAAGCGTCTTTTAAATTGTCCAGTGTGTCTATGACATTCATATAAAAGCGAGTTGTCTAACACAGAACCTACTTATCTCCTTCTGGAGGAATTGCAGAAATCTGCTGGGTTGCTTTATTCTCAAAGCACACTGGAAGTCTGCAGAGACTGCTCAATAAAGCTCTGGTGGATGAGATTAACCTTGGAATTACAACACATTTATGTGTGCATTAACAATAACTCCACTAACTCATTGGGAGCTAAGGCTGTCTCTATAGAAGATTACTATCTTTACCTCCTAATCTAGCTCTGAATCCTACCCTAATATACCTTAAACATGTCAGCTTAATGATCAGCTTAAATTTGTAAAAGCTATGGACATGCATTGCATTCAGACAGCTCTAAAAATGGTAAACTCTCAGTTCCCTTGAAAAGAAAGCTCAAAAGGCAAACAAATGTCTTCTGCAAAATCTGATTTTGAAAAACTCTCTAAAGGAATCAGTGTTTCCCATTAAATCATTCAAGATTTAGTGTTTTATACTGAAATACCAGCATTACTCATAATGCCTTTAGCATTCTTTTAACAATTTTCTACTTTTTCACTTGAGAGTTGTCGCCTGACACTGCTTGTCCATCTGCTTAGGTCATCTGTTCCTCACCATGGCAACTGGGAAATTATTGTACATCTGTGATCTGAAGTATAAATGTATAACTGTCCTTGCTGTTGTCTCTAGGGTGAGGAAATGAGAGTTGTCTTACAACATGAAAACTGCACGGTCTGTAGCCAACTTTATTTCTCTGTGAGTAGAGGTGTCTCAATCATAGTTGGTCATTGTTCAAAATGGCATTTGTATCTGTTTCCTCATAGTCTCCTTCTTGCTGATAGTTTCATCTTTTCTAAAGGACATTAGGCTTTCCCAGAGCGAAAGCTTTTCCGTGAGATATTAGCTTCCTTTGTTGGGAGATGAAAAGTCTCAAACCTTGACCTTCTCGTTTCTGATCTGTATTAAAATACTGGATGGGATTTTGATCACAGGGCCTGTGATTTTGTTCCTACAAGAAATAAAATGAGCCCTCTGAGAGATCACAGCGTCTGTGTTTGCTTGGCCAAGTCAACCCATGGTAGGACAGAGTAAGTGTTTGCAGTTGTTTGGTTAGGAAGAACAAAGCAAACTGAAATAAATTGCCCTCTTGGAGTTGCTCAAGTGGCTTGGCACCCACACTTATTTGTCATGATGCTATAGCTCGGAGACTAGAGGAGCTTCAAAGGCTGTAAAGAATTGAGTTAGTTTTACGGACCTTGTTTTTGATTTAGAGAGCCAATACAAATATTATTGTAACTTCTTTGTGCTTACTATAAGCTCTTTTAAAAATGCATGAAAGCAGAGCTCCATTCTGCCATAACGAGACACAACACAGTCTGGCTATATAAAAATGATACATTGAAGTGCTTTCTTCAGAAAATAGCTTCTGAAAAATGTAGACTTTAGGACTTGCTATCATGTACTGCTCGTAAAAGTTCCAATTAAATGTTAAATTAGAAATATATATATATTTTTTTTATTTGAAGCAAACAGACCTTTCAAACTTTGTTTTTACTTTGAGATTTTTCTTGCTGCTGGGATAAGCCTCTTTTATTAAAGCTTATTTTACAATCAGCTTTTTATCAGATCTGCCACTATCTTGTAAACCCCAGGAGTTCAAATACAAGTGGACAAATCTCTTCAAGGTTTGCTTGAAACCTGTTAAAATCTTACCATTATTTTCCTGTTAGACTCAGGTCAGAACTAATTTTCTGTAGACCTTTTAAACCTCTGCTACTGTAAGACCCCAGGTAAGAAGTGAAGTGGAGAAATATGATAATTTGAGCTGAGGGAGAGAAGCTAGAAAAATAATTCTTTGAGCAAGGGAAGGAAAAAAAAGACATTTTTCAAAGCATCTTTTTGGTAACATTTCAGCAACATTTTCTGATTCTTTAACAATATCTTGCAGTACTTTAGATTTTTTTTTATATATCTTATTATTAAAATAATAGGACATGCAGGCAGGACAGAAGGTAGCAAGAATATTTTGATTGTTTTTGGTCTAATGTATTTGATAGGTTGATGCTACAGATAATAAATATACAACTCTTTTCTGGCTCTGGGAATAGGATTGATAACTGGACAATGCGTTGTTCCTTTCCCTGTTCCATGTAACGGGGGCCCCGAGTTCCTGCCATGCCTCCCAAATATCACAGGAAAGGTCAGCTGAATCAGTCACGAACCTTGAGCTCAGTACCAGGGCCAATGGCACTTGGCAGTGTGAAATTGCTATGAACCAGGGCATTCCGTGTTGCATCGTGTCCTTAGGATGCTGCTGCCCTCCAAAGACACAAGCTGGTACTGCTGTACTGCTGTGTCCTCAGGAATCTGCTGCCAGTAGTTTCAGAATGAAATAGGGAGGCAGATATGTCATCATTCCTCAGGTTCCACTTTTTTTCTAAAATAAGAACCATTATTATTATTATTATCATTATCATTTTCATTATTATTTAACATTTTATTAACATTTTCATTATTATTATTATTATCTCACTTTCATGAGAAAAAAAAATGTTTTCAAAATTATGAAATATAGCACGAAAACATCCATATTTCATTAAAACTTCAATTCTCTGCAATGTGGACACCAGGCTGCGCTGCAGAGCACATACTTTGTTCCCTGCCCTTCACATGTCTTCCTGCAAAGACTTTCACCTAATTTTTCACATCGAACTGTTCAGCAAGTTCTCTGTTTGGAGTACTTAAACAGCAATCAGGTATTTTTCTAAAAGAATCTGCTATAGATCAGCAGATTAAATAATGCTCAATTAATACTTCTTACCTTTCCTGGCAGGATCATTCACACTGAAGAGATAAATACCTAGGCTTCACTAAGGAGAAGTAAGAGAGAAAGTTGTAGTGTTGTGGTTACAGAAACGTTTACTTAGCATGGGCTTGTAGGGACAGGGTGAGTCATTATCCAAAATAAGGAAAAATCCCAGAAACATGGATGTCTTGTTTAACATACTTTACATAAAAATTTTGTAAGTACCTCTGATCAGTGCATTAGAATACAATTCTGAGTGATTAAAATACCTTTTTTTTCTCTACTTCTTTCAGCATTCATTAGTATGTAATTTGTAACCACAGCTATATTATTCCTGAAACTTCATAGTACATTGCACTCCTATCTAAAACTAAGCCTTACAAATAGTCTGGTGTTACAGTTTATTAAAAATGACTTTATTTTTCTTGTCAACCACAGCAACTACAGTCCTGACTCCAGCGAATTTGGTATCTGGGCATATCCGCTGAACAGCTTGATTGCAACACAGAAATTTCCTAAACATAGTTTGCTCCATTTTTCTGCAAAACCCAACTATTTCAGTATGGTCCACAAAGCTGTTTAGAAGCAGTTTATCTTTCTGTAAGGAGGGTCAAATTAATTGCTTTGTCAAGTTCTTTATAATAGCCTTTCCCATATTAACATCTAGCCAGTTGTTCTGTCATAATAAGAGAGAAATTCCTTCATTATCCCATCTAGTGCCTACTGAGTGCTTCAATCTATTTGTGATTTTAATCTACGTGTTTGTTCTTCTGTGAAATTATGCTGGCTATTACTATTTGGACATAATTAATCCTACTTCTCCTCTTTGGTGTGAGTTCCACAGGTTAATTGCGCTATTATACAATTATGCTTCAATACTTGTGAAATACTGCTTGTTTCAACCATAATTTGGCTTATGTTATCACCCCTCTTTCTATATTAACCTTCTTGTCACCACCTCCACTTTTCTGCAGCTTAAAATTCACTCTTGTGTTTGATCTCACAATACTTGAATGTGGGAGCTTTGCCAGTGTTGAACAATCAATTCCAGTGTGCTCGGCTGCTTTTCAATTCCTCACTCATCATCACCAAAACTGATACCAAAAGAAAAACACAAATACTTCCCTCATTTTTTACCTTCACTCTCATAACCATACCACTTCATCTTGTTTTATTAACCCCAATGAATCACTTGCTTACATAATTTTTATCTAGCTACAGGATTTATGTAGTATAATACAACCTGTAGGACATTTATTGTGGTTATCAGAACTGGAAACAAAACTTTCTCTACATGAAGCTCATAATAGGTTCCAGTGTGGGGAAACAAATGGAGCTATATGTTCACCTAGTCTGAGTCCACTTCTGAGTTCACCCAGTTTGAGGCCACTTTCACTTGGAGCAGAAAGCAAGAGAATTGCTTTGGTTGGAGAATCGCTGGAAACTCAGAAGTTATAAACTTTCTTCTAGTTAATTTATCCACAAATCCAAGGCTGTCATAAAGGAAGGTGGACAATGTTTGTGGTATACCTGGAAAGTCTATACAGAAAGGGTTAGTGAAAATTATGCTGGACACTGGTATGTTATTAATAATAATGAAATTGAGACTGTGACAAAGTCAAACCTTGTGCTTCTGAATCACCTAAGCAACCTAAATAACTAAAGGATACTGCCCTGGCCAAAATCCTTCTACAAATGTATACCATGGTTTTTGGGTCTGAACACTTCACACAGAATTTGGTCCACCCTACTTTGCAGAGAATTAAATCACCTCATTCTTCTAACTATGTATAGTCTTGCAGAAAAAACAGGAGGAGACAGTACTACTTTGAAATAACTCAGTGAATGAGAAAACCATTAATGACTGCAGCTTCCACACCTCCTAGGGATTTAGTCACACAACTCCCATCAGCTTCAGGATTGTCATTTCTTGTACTCTCTTAGGAAATACGCCTTAAATATTTTTACTGCAGAGGCAAAACACAAAGGCAGCAAAGGAATTCAGAGTGAAAGTGGAAACTCCCTTCCTCCTGTGTATTGCTGAAGCCTTCAAAAAGCAGCCAACCTTGTACACCATAAAATGCTATAACCAGTTATGACAGATGATTTTAAAAGAAGGAAGGCAACAGATGAATTTGCCACTTGCAATGTGCTGCTTAGACATTGTGTACTCTGACATTAAAACAAAAACCCCCTCAGACATAGAGTGCCACAGTCCCCTTTATACCAACAGTGTCCCAGTGGTTAAATTTGGTGGGAATGTGCTCCTTGACTCCAAGAAGCACTAGGACAGCACAGGGAGAACAAATTAGAGGCATCAGACCAGATGCACAGCTGAGGGAAAAAACTACTGAAATGAGATTGACTGAACAGTTGTAGCTGAAAGGTTGGAGCTCATTTTAGATCCCCACAGGTCTTTTTTCTTCATCTTGTCAAAATTTGCATTCTTCCTAAGTGACTCTATGTGAAACCTAACTAAGCAGTCAGCTCCATAATAAGTGTTTACCAGACAGAAGAAATCACTGGCTGGACGTGAGCTGACAGGATGAGAGGGAAAATGCTGGGGACACCAGGCCCTTCTCTGCCACTGGTTCCAGCAAGGCACACAGAGTATCTATCATCCATCTTGGTTTATCTACCGAAAGCATATTTATCAGCCTAAAATTGTCACCAAGATACATCAAGAGAGAGGAAAATTGATGATTCCCTGTTACTATCTTTGGTGCCTCTGTCTGGTTGTGACAGTACTGCAAGTGATTTCGTACTTCAGCTATACCACATGAAAACTGTTTTGTGCACATAAGCAACCTGTGACAAAACTGCATATATGTATGTGCTTAATCTGACATCACATATGGTTTTAGGTATGCAAAATTTCAAAATTAGAGTTTGGAAAAATCTAGTTTGGAGGAAGGAAGCTGATTTTATTCTATTTTATTTTATTTTGCTTTGTTTTTCTTTATTAGGTTGAAGTCATTATGAATCCAGCTGCCTTCAACACAAACCTTGATGAAAAAGCTTGGAAAATGCCCTTATGTTTGTAGCTTTCTTGCATCTTATGGTATTCTGTGTGTTGTTCTTTTTAAAAACAAACAAACAAACAAACAAAAACCAAAAAACACAAAGAGAAGCAAGATTCAGCATACCATTCTTTTTGATGTCATTGGCAAATATACTACCATAGAAAAGCCAGGAAGGACATGGAGGATCTGGAAAATGAAAGCCAAGTAAACACAACTAAGGTTATTGCACCGATTTTTTCATTGTTTTCCAAACTAATCTCAAGACTCTTTAAACAATCTGACTTAATTTTTGATGTTTCATGTCAGAGATGATGTAAATAAAGCTCAGGTTTTGTATTTACAAGACAAAGAATGGTAACTCCACATCAGTATAATACAAAGTCCAAATTTTCCTTTGGGGCAAAAACATGATACATTTGTGACATATTGATCAAATTCTACTTCAAATAAGAAAGACTCTGCTCTAATTAGGTTTATTTTACATTCTTCATTTCATTTGTCTCCCTCTGTGAGACCAGTGTGATGATCAGAAATCAAAGTCACACGTTATCTCGGTTAAATATCTACTATGACAAAAGAGATTGTCAGGAGGACAAAGTCTTTGTTGATGATTATGCTCACACAAAGGGAAAGTTCAAAAGCTGGAAGGGTAAGATCACATCAATCAAAATGGAAAAAAAGGCACTTCCTCTTCATGATGGCAAGTGAAAACTGGAACTGTTCACAGAAGAATACAAGAGATGTTCCCACTCAGATTATTTAGTTTAAGTATTCCTACACCTTTTGGAAACACTACCCTTTCTGTTTGCATTTACCAGGGTGTGGTCTGACACACAGGTTTTATTACCTAGCCCTTGGTTAACAAGTTAAGTTAAGAATGACTGTATACAGTAATTCATGCAGCAATTATATAGGGTAGTGCTAAGGGAGTTGAGATTTTCTCTTTTAAATAGTGTGTTAGACTCTGATATATTTTGCACGTGAAATATCAGAGAACATGACCATGTAACAATATGTTCAATATATGTGACCAGTGGAATCACCACAGTATATCTCAAATATGGCATTATTAATATATTATTTATACAGAAAAATTAAGAACAGAGTTTAGAAATGTGATTGCATTTAGCAGAGGGTTTTTTGTTGATTCATTGGTTTTTGTGTGTGTGTGTGTGTGAGTTGGAGATGTTTTTCATTCAGTAGACTACAGTTCATGTTTCCATTTTATGTTTCTTTGGTTTTTTAGCTATTCCAAGACCAAAGGAAAATCACTGATCCTTAAAAACAGGCGAATCTTTTAACACTTAGAAAGAAAGTCAAATAAATATAGGGGTGGATACTCTAACAATATTTACAAATGGAAAACACCAGAGGGTAGTATTTATTTATTTTCCAAGATATTTGGAAACAGTGGAACACTCTGTCTGCAGAATCCAAAAGGGTGAAAGTGAACACCTAAATTTTTCTCTGTCAGATGCAATCTATTTCAGTACTTCTGTTGGTGAGTATGTTAGAAAGCTGTGGTTCAGATCTTATGGGGTATCAAGACAAGACTGAGAAGTGTAATATTGTTAAGGAAACAAAAGATAAGCACTAAACTGGTAGCTTTGCTTCTCCAGCAGCTCTGAATTATTAACAGCACAAAGCAGAAGCACTGAAATCTTGAGAGATACTTTGCAGGGATGAAATGAATAATTTAGGGAAGCTACTGTGTGCTGTCTTCTTCTTATTAAATAGGTAATTGGAAATGACTGAAAATGACTGTGAGCAACAAAGCAAAGTCTGTTAAAGTAGCATCTTTGCACAACTTTGGACTTCTTTGCTTGAGCTGGGGTGTGCTGTCTTAACAACAGAAGGAAACAGTTTCTCTAGCACTTAATCTGAGGACTTGGAGGGATACTTATCTACACATATTATTAGAACTGTCCTCTGTCAAACAACAGACCTAGAAGCTGATTATACAAGCTGATAGGTTTGTGATGCTTAGTGGTGTAAAATCACAAGCCATGAGTGAAGGTTTTCAATTGTAATGGGTTGTAGTTCAACCTCTAAATTTAGTTATCATTTTTCCCTCCTAGTTTTCAGATTCATCTGTTCAAAAATAAAGGACCTAATTCCTTTGCATTATTTTTCTTTTATACTCTGTGTAAGCTCAATTTCAAGTACACAAGATGTGGCTGTGAAAAATTGTACTGGTTGGATTTCTTCTATGGATATGCACACACTGTGGGATATAGTAGGGTTTTTTTTGTTATAATCACTTCTGTCAGGAACCAAGGGATAGTTCTGCGGGAGGAGCGGAACAGATAGCTTTTGGTTCCATGACTAAAACATGACAGCAATCATATAGACTACAAAAAAATTTAATTTCTTGGTGGAACTTCATGGAAAATACTATGGCCATAAGAATTTATTAATAGCTCTTGGGAGTGATCAAAGCAAACATCTTTGAAGCAAAGTTATGTGCCTGTATTCTAATGAGGTGCAGAGATGTGTGTGCATAGAAGTGCACTGTAATTAGAGTGGTAAAGAAACACATGCTTACAGATCTATCTCACAAAAAATAAGTAGAAAACATTCCAGGGAGTTGAACTCAATGATCTCATGCGTCCCTTCCAATTTGAGATATTCTATGTTTATATGTTTCTCTATGGTTGACAAAAGAAAGTAGTTTATTTCAGAGGTGATGCCAAATCCCCAAATGACAAGACAGTGACCTACTTTAACCTCAGTTAAATTTCTAAACCTAAGCGAGTGAATCCAGGCCAAAGACATGCAATGAGCAGGAGCTGTTATTAACCGAAGACAAAAGAAGTCTTGTGAAGCCGTGTAAGAACAATAAATAGTGTTACACTTGCTCAGTCTCAAAGCAAACAAGCCTGGACACTTAGGGTGGGTCATGTTTTTGACAAATAACTGTGTGGAGAGAACTGCAGGCAACTGAAAGAATCTAAACCCCAGGAAAGTTCTGAAAAATGGAGATATCCTCTGATGGTACATAAGCATTAATATTAAAAGAAGAAAAGCAGCATCTGAGCTGTGCACAGCTCTTGCATCTGGTACACTGCTAAAACTCACTGCCAAGAACTGCTGCATATTCCTCTTCCCTGCTGCACCTAGTCAGTGAATCCTTACATGCCTATATTGAAGGACTTGCTTTGAAGGTGTGCATCAGAACAAAGTGCACTGATGAGCCAACCAAATGAAAGGCCAGCCAAAGTCAGAAGTTCCTTAAAAACAGGTAACTCTGCACACAGGAAAAGTGCAGAATTCAGTTCTTCATCTCCACAGCTCTTTTTTTTTTTTTTTTCAGCATGAGCACAAGCAATTTCCGTTCTTCTCTCCTTATTGTGTGCACAGCAAACATCACAAGGATAATGCTTACTTACCCCTCAGGGGGCTGTGAAGATTAATTAGTAAATGTTCCCAGTGCATGTCAAAGATGAAAGCTCAGTGTAAGTGCTAAGCATTTGTGTATTCACAGACACCAAAAATATGCATTCTCCACAGGAAAGATGAAAAGTAGTGCTGTTTCCTAGCTGTGTCTCATTTCCAGAGGTGAAACTCTTATTCTATAGAAAGCCTACAAAATTGCTTCTTAATAGGTGAGATATTTAGAGGAAATACTGTATAAGACATCCAAATGTCTATTTTTGCTTTGAGCCTGGATGAAGAAATCATTGAAAACCTGCTGATTCCATTAGGAGAACAGAAAGGAAAGATTAGTTATGTTGTTCAGTGAGTTTATAGTGGAAATGAGGGGAGGAAAATGTTCTACTTGGAGTTTATAATCCAAAGAGTATTTAAGATGCTTATACCTTATATTTTCCCCCAGGATCCTGCCATTTATCTTGCTTCATACTGTTCATTTTGTGTAGCAGGTCTTGATCTAAACCTTAGTTTAGTCATTGTATTGTTCTACCCATTGCAGCTGCTTATGATTAAAACTGTATTTTGCCAGAAGCAAAATGAGGACATTTGAACACTTTTCTCAGATCAAAGAGAAGCAACAGAATTAAAAATAAATGCTAAATTATACTACTGTGCGAAATGATGGAGATAAAATCAAACTTATTTTGTACTGTAATGCCATAAACTGTGTTTCTTGTCAGCCTTAAAATAAATGGTCTAGGAATGGATCTTCCAATACTTACTGCTTCAGAAGATATTCTGGAGTGACTATCTGGATTGTTATCAGGAAAGTAACACCAGTTTGCATATACACGCACATAAATGGTTATATATACACCTCTGTGTACACATATATACATGTATAAGGCTTATACAAATATATACAAAGTATATCAATATAAGACTCATATATACATAAATACACATATAGCTGTAGATATATATGTGTGTGTGTATTTGGGTACATGTGTACAAATGTTCATGAGATGCATGGTAGAAATGTATATGTCTTAGGTTTATATATGTGTAAATTTTTATGTATGTATGTATTTATGTATATTTGAGCCACCAAAGTTTAACTCTACTGTCCTTAAAAATGAGAAGGAAAGTAGCAAACAAGTCTTTGGGAAGCAAGTTTCCTAGTTTCTATATACAAATTTTGATATAAGGAACTTAGTCTTTAATCCTTGTTCTGCCTCATAATGTAAAGTTAATTCTGATATCAAGTTTTCCAGAAGGTTTTGGCTTTATTGTCTTCCAAACTGATTGGATGAAGAGCTGTTTCAGCCCAATGGGAGTGGGGAGTTCAGGTAAGCCATTGTTCTCAAAGCATTTAATTTTTATAGCAATAATAAAAGTTTCCTATTGAATATAAGCATAATTATTCAGAGGTACTGGTTTTTGATAACAAACGGCACGGCTGTGGTCAAACATAACTGGAAGAATTAGGATTTTGATTTGTCCCGCAAACAAATTCAGTTATGCACTCTTCCTTTTTGGGTTAAAATAACATCTTCTACTATATTTCTTTTTACTAAGTTTGTAAATAAAAATCAGGCTTATTCTGGGACAAATAGAGTTAAAATAATGGTGATGTAAACTCTGTATTCCGTTCTGGGGATATTAAACTATCTTCACTTTGCAGAATTCTGAAGAGACTTAAAAATTTGTGAATTTTCCCTGTCTCTAATGTGTGGTTCAGTAGAGGGAGTGGCATTTTTTAGAAGATTTTCCAGCCAGCGGACCAACAGTGCTATGTAAATCACTAAGGATTTATGAAATTGCTGTGCCCTGAGGGATTTTTCTACTCAACAATTAATGTCCTTTCCCTTATTTTTTTTTTTTTATTTTCTGCAAAGAAACAGAACAAAACTGAAAGTGCTCCATTTTTTGCACAATTTCAGGACACTTTGCTTTCAGGACACTGTTTGCTTTCAGGACACTGTTGAGTATTTTTGACTCTTCTAGTTCAAACAGAATCAAGTCTAAACCACCTACTGTTTGTTTGCTTGTTCTCTACAAAATCTAGAATTATTTTTTGCCTATAGGACAGCTCCTATCCTTCACAGAGATTGTGAAGATTGCTCATCCTTAGACAAGAGTTACATCTATGGTACTGAGGTGAACAGAATCTGTATCTGCCCAAAATGATGATAAAAAGTTTCCACAGTAATTTTTCATCTTCAGGAAAGTAAGGATCATATGAGCTGTTCTGGCTGTACGGGACCCAACAGCACCCAAAATCTGTAGCCAGAGACAGAGGGAAATGAGTGAAGAACTGAATACAGAGAAGATGTATGATTCTATGAAGTAAAAACCTCCAAGTGGAAGGAGTCCCTGCCCATGTCAGGGGGTTTGGAACTAGATGGTGCCCACCGGCACAGGCACCTTCAGTGTCACCAACCCTAAGATGCATTTGTAGGGTCACAAGCAAATCCAGAACTGCTCATCCTTCAGAGATGAAGGCCAAGAAGAAATGTTCACATATGTATTTACATTCTCCATGTCTTTCCTGATATCATATATATATCAGGTGAGGCAGAGGAGGGACAAAATAGGGACCTGGACCAAAGTAGGAAAGGAGCTGAGCAGCGTGCAAGAATGGGTAGTACAGTGTAGTTAGATCAAGGAATATATGATCTGATACTGGTGAGAAACCACCCACATGCTGGATGGTCCTGTCCTTCTGCTTTCCAAACTGGCTGCAGACCAGTGTGCTGGAAAGAAGCTCTCCCCAAAAGCTCAAGAAGCAAATCAAGCATCAGTAGAAACTCTCATAGCAATTCCAGGCTGCTATGTGTGCCCAATAAGATACCCAACTCTTTAAGCACAGATATCTAATCCAAGTATCCTCCAAAGCACTGCTCACTTTTTTTTTCTCATAACATACTATGCACATACAGCACCAGTGAAAGTTAAAGCAATTTGAGCCCCCTTGAGAGGCATATATATACATATATACATGCATACACATTATATGTATATCTATACACCTGTGTGTGTACACACACACTACTTCAATAATTGTTAACTGATTCCCTACCCTTTCCTCTCACAACCTGCAACATAAAATGCACCAAACAATAAGATTTGCTGAAAGCTAAACTGAAGAACTGTAAGTCAACTATGATTTTTACACCTGCATGTGCAGAAAAAAAATGAAAAAAAAAGAAAATCTTAATTATGTTTCACCCAATAGCACAGATAACATAATCCAAAGAGTCTGAAAGTCACAGGTATGTTTGTAGCCATTATTTTCCTGAAAACAGCTAAGGCACTAGCACCAAATGTGGCATTTAAAAATAATTAAATCAAATTTTTAAGCTTATTTAAGGTAATGGTGCAACATGAATCAGGCTTTAAGCACATAAGTAGGAGTGTAAAAGCCTTCTTATCTTTCGTTACCATGCCAATGACATCTAGCTATCAGATTACGTCATTTGCTTTGTTTTATAAGCAGGAATGAGTCCCCCATCTGCAATCAGTGCTGTGAGAATTCAATCAGCAGACAGCATTGTGTTTTTTAAGAAAGCACTGCTGGCTGAAATTATGGTGCCTGGTGGTACATCCCAGCTCTCCATAAAAAACGCTATAGAAAGCTTGGTAACGTGGACGAGTCTCAAGATCAGTAAGCCACCCCCTGAAGACAAAGTTGCTCAGAAAAACAAGGACATCTTCAACATTGTCATGACTCCTGATCGCATCCCTAAATTTTTCATCCCTTCTCTGGACATAGAGCATATTTCCTTCCAGCAGGAGCCAGAGGAAGACACCATAGAGAATTTTCCCGAGAGGGAAGTCTCTGATGAAATTGTTCAGAAACGCAGAACAACCAGAAGCAAATCTGAATCCTGTATCAGGAAAGAAACAATGTGCAAAGGAGAGAGCCTGGACAGAAGAGGAACCCTTTGTTTTACAGACCAAATGGCTTTCCTGGAAGACCTGGAGAGAGCTGCACATCATTGTGACCCAGCAACCAGAGCTGCTTTCTCTTTGCCGCACCTCTCCAAAATCACTACCCCCTACGGGTTCCTCACACTGGGTGAAAGTCCAAATACGAGAAGGAAAGAGTCTCTCTTTTTTCAGCATGACTCTGAAGAGCTTAGAATCCTCTTATCCCAAAGGAAGAAAACCCCATCTCCAGTGAGGAGCTCATCCAGCCCTTTCAGTGAAATTCAACAAACCATGGACTGCATAAAACCTTCAGACACCCGTTTTAAGACCAGGCAGCCTGTTTCCTCAGAGTCACTCTGCAACAGCCAGCTTTCTCCTCTATGCTGCAAACCAGACTCTGAAACATACCCTGTGAAATGTGAGAAGAAGAGGTTTCAGGTGACACTGAAGAGGCACCTGGCCAGCATCAAGCGTATGAGATCTGGCAGTGGGATAAACTGGCTCTGCTAACCCACACGAAGCTGTCCCGGTCCTAAGCCCTGTGGAAATTTAAAAGAGACTGTCTTTCACAGAGGTGTGCAAACATGAACATGTGGCACACGTTCAGCATTGCAAGCTCCTGATAAGGGAGACCAGGCAGACAAAGGACCAGACAGAACTTGCTTGCATTTGAGAGGTTGAATTCATCTCCTGTTTCGTAAAGTCACACTCAGAAGCCTTGAATCCTTTACAATGCAAGCAAAGACAGGACTAACCGAAATAGGCTGTTTTCTGGAGGGACTTTGTTGTCTTTTCTGGTCATACCTGTATAGTCAGTGAGAGGGAAGGAAATAATTACATCAAAAGCAAACTACAGAGAAAAAAAAAAAGTCATCTTTTAGAGTAGCAGTGTTGGTTTCAGGTTGATACAAAAATTGAAAAGAAGGAACATGGTAGCTAGTCAGGTAAAAAATGTGGGGCTTTTATTACTTCTAATATTAGAGTGCAAGTGAAAACCGATTAAGATTTAATTTGTCCCAGGGCGTTTACAGCAGGTAGTTGCAAGCAGCTGTTCATAACTCCTGGCAGGAACATACTGGCTGAGAGGGGAAGCCAAGTGCCTGCTTGCTGATGACAGTGAATAGCAAATCATTTTCTGTATTTAACAAATCTCCTTTTTTTATCACTGGTGTAGTTAGCCTTCAGCATGCTTGGAATTAGGGGAACACAATGTAATTTGTTTACCTCCTTACCAGTGTTAAGGTATAACACCATTTTATTTATATCCTATATTTGTTCCAGTTATAACTAACCAAATAAAATATCTTTTTCTTTAATAGTCTTCTTGTCCTTCTTTTAATTTCTGTTACCTTTTTCTTGCCTTTTTCTTTTCTTTTTTTTTTTTTTTTTTTTCCCCCCCACAGATTTGTTATTACCATAAAATTGGGAAGGAACATAAAGTAAAACCATGAATATTCACTATCCTCAAAAAAAGTTTCAATCTTGTTTTTTAAACTGGATTGTTTTGCAAGGCACTGATATTACAGTGCATTAAACAAATGCCTCAGTGAAAAAGCCAAAAAACAAGCTAGAAATGTCCAATAATGCCTAAACATCAAGCTGAAAAGTTTTCTTGTGTGACATTATCACCATTTTCATATTGCTCATCTCCAGCTAAGCAAAATTTACCTGTCACTGAATTGTAAAGAAAGATAACGTAAGGTACCTGTGAGACTTTACTAGGGTAAAGATCTGTCCCAAGAAACAGAGTTATCAAAGATGACATCTGGTAAAATCCGTTATAGTTTATTGGTTTATTACTTTAGTTAATTAGTTTATTTAATCTATTTTTATAACTAGAAAATGGATAAAGTCATCAGTGCCTACAATAAAAAAAGTCTGCTTTAGCTGTCAGGAGTACTATAGTATTCAAAGTAAAAAATACCCATTACACTATTTTGTATTGAATTTTTTTGTGTTGCATAATATGTAGTAGACAATTAAAATAGTATTAAGGCACCCTGACACTGGGAAAGGAGCTGCTGTCTAAAGGGATGAGATTGTGCCTCCTTTACAGACAAGGAATAAATTCTGTGCAACAAATACAGCTCAAGCAGCCCGTGAAACTCATGTTCCAAGTAATCAGAAACGAGCTGGCTGTGCTCCCCTGGCTGTGCAGCAGCACAGAGGCCGTGGTGTGTGAAATGAAATATGTGTGTGAAATTGAGTAAACTGCGACAGCAGCACAGGTATCGAAGCCTGGGACAGCCATCCAGGCTCCTTTATAACCTAAAGTATGATTCATCTCATCTCCTACAGATGACATCTAAAACTCAGCAGGTGTTTAGTCAATAGGCTTTGTCCAGAGGAATCCCGGTTAAAAATTGTCGCATCCTTGCAGGAGGCCAAAGGCAGTGCTTGGGGTCGAACCCTGAGTTCTCAGCTTGAGGTTCAGTAATAAAGACAATCACTCTCCTCTCAGAATAGAAACAAATAGGAGGCTAGCTTTTTGGGTTTTTGGGGGTTTTGTGAAACTATTTTAAAAATGAAGGGAAAATATAATTTGCAGGAATACACAGGGGTGGGAAGAATGCAAAGGAGCCTTTAAAGATGTGTTTGCCATTTTACCTTGTCGTTCGTCAGATTTGTATTAAAGGATGACCATGACTGAAAATTTAACCGTTTAAATGGCTTGGAAAAAAAAAACCTGGAGTACAAATGACGTGGCACACTGCACACCATAATACACACTAAGCAACCTCTGGAGGCCTACATAAATTCCTGTTTACATTATCAGACACATCAGCTACACCTATGATATTTTCCATGGAGAAAATCTTTACCACAGCATGTTAGATGTTAGAAGCAGAGTCTTTTACATTTCAAGCAGCTGTGCTATGCTTAGTTTGCCTTGGATGCAACCGAAATCTGAAGTCCCCATCCAGAGATCTGGTACACCTTTTGGTTGCACAACTGGCTACAAATCAGGAATTCTGTCTGGGATTATCTTATGCTACAATTTAGAATCATAGAATCATAGAGTCATTAACGTTGGAATAGACCTCCAAGATCATTGAGTCCAACCATTAACCCAGCACTGTCAGGTCCAACACTGAAACGTGTACCAGTGTGCCCCATATATATGTTTTTTTAACATTTTTAGGGATGGTGATTCCAGTAGTTCTCTGGGCAGACTACTCCAAGGCCTGACCACTCTTCCAGTGAAGAAATTTTCCTTAGTATCCCATCTAAACCTCTTCTGATGCAATTTGAGGCCATTTCTTCTTGTCCTCTCACTCATTATCTGGGAGCAGAGCCAGACACCCCCTGACTCCCCCCTCCTGTCACAGAGCTGGAGAGAGCAAGAAGGTTCCCCCTGAGCCTCCTTTTCTCCAGGTTGAGTCGTCCAACTCCTTCAGCTCCTTTTCATCAGACTTGTTCTCCAGACCCTTCTTCAGCTCCTTTCCCTTTCTCTGGACACACCGCAGCACCTCAGTGTCTCTCTTGGAATGAGGAGCCACTTTCTTTGGTGATTTTTTATATCACATCCTACAAATACACAGAGGAGAAACAAAGTGGGGTGTACAAGTTTGTTCCAAGGTCTCAGTCACAGTTAAATAGATGTTTGGGTGGGGGTGTGATACCAAAGTGCCCTGCTGTTGCTGGCTGCTGTTCTCCACCTGTACAATGCCGAAGAAACAAAACAATTCATCAACTTGTGAGCCAATTTCCTTTTTGCATTTCTAATATTCATTTAGTTTGCTTGTCTTTTTCTACTGCTCAGCTAAGGAATTCTTCTGATATCCCTTTTTCTGGTCTTTTTGTCATACCACAACAAATTTGAAAGGATTTTGTTAAATCCCAGTTTAATGGCTCTCAGACTTTTTGAGTTCTTGCCTGACAGTGGGACAGAGAAGAGGAGGACACAGGTGAGTGTTATGTGGAATTGAGTGTATAGAGACAGCAGATTCAGTGATTATTATTCATCTCTTTAAGAGACTGAAAAAGGTGAACAACTATGGGAAGACAGCTTACAGAGACACTATGAGGCTTTATTCATTCCTAATGCTCCATGATAGTAGCTTCCCTGTATAAGTGACTGAAATGCTGGGGGCAAAACCCCAAAACTAATCACCCAGAAAACATGTCTGTAAAAAAACAGCCATGGGACAAGCTTACAGATGATAAAATGGCATACATAGGGATGTCATGCAGCAATAAAAAATTAGAATCAACAATCTATGAGATCCCTCTCAGTTTAAATGCTTGAAACGAATGAGGAAGTTCTCCAGAGCACTCAGCCAAGACAAGGTCTTCCAGGAGTTCAAACCATATGTCTAAATATCTTTTCTTAGTTCATTTTATATACATACCTATTCATGATTTGTTTGCTCTCAGTTGCATGCAAGATTGCAGCAATGCTAGAGACAATCAGTGCTTCAGCAAGTGCTCCACAGGAGTATTCAAAAGTCGGGTTTGACACAAAGGGAGTCCCCAGAGAAGGGTGATCCCTGCTGCTTGTGCACAGGGAGGGGTTTTGGTTTGATTAGTCTTTCAAAAGGAGAATTAACACCATTTTTAAAAAGTTTAGTGTGTTTTTTTTTTTGGTTAGGTCTTTCTGTTTCTTATTTAATTTTCATCTTGGACTAGTTGAAAGAACTGATTGGAGAGATTGTGTGTCTTAATTGTGTTTAATGGAACCCTGAGCTCCTTTTGAGTTAGGTTTGTAATTTGTGCCTGTAATCAGTTATATTAATTTCCTTTCTCATTTTTTCTTATCAATGTCAGTTTAAATTTGATGTGGATTTTTAAATTTCTGGCTATCTTTCTTTCTGATATAACACTATAGATTACCATGTCTTCCTAAATTGCTGCATAACTTTGGTCCCTTCTGTTTAAACTGCAATCACATTTCATCACACAATTATCTGTATTTTTACAGTGATTGCAATGTTTTCTTTCATTCTGCATACAGGTTGAAAATCCATTTGCAAATGGCTTTAGGATATTTCTAGCTTCATGGTCTATAAATGTAGGTCATAATAATTATGGTGCAATTCTTATTTTATTTTAGCACTTTTTTTTTTTTTTTTAATTGGGCAACTGATACATAACATAGTGATTTCTCAGAAAGATTAAACCACCCAGGCCTCATAATCCCAGGATTATACCATCCTGCTTTCTCTCCATGTGTACTGCTGCTGATACCATCTTATACAATGGGTAATGTAATGACCTCTATTCATTTATTGCAAGTTATACGGTCTTGTGAACTCCATGAAATATTTAACACTAATAAACAGGATGATCATTACTTTAATGCATAATGAGAAAATAAATTAAGTAACTGACATTTAAATAAAATACAAATACTTTATGCAGTTTCTATTTACCACATCATGGCAGTAATCCATTTAAAGTCAATGAACAACAAAATTGAATGGCTCATGTAATGCAAAGGCCTATCTTGAGGTGGGTTTTTTTTTTTCCCTGACTATTCACACGGAAACTTGCAATTTCCTGACATTTTTAGGGCCCTTCTAAATATGGAAGTGTTATTATATTTCCTATGTAATATTTTCATTTCACAAAGTATCAGAAACATGGACACTTGGGACACGCTACTAAAAGGTAGTGCAGCTTATGGATGATAGGTAAGGAAAATGGAACAATGAACAAGAGACTGAGACCACTTTTTCACTGATGTTCTGTGGCTATTCTAAACTTGTGTAATAACTGGTAATGGAGAAGGTGAAGGAAGATTTAAAGAAAAAGACCTCACCATCTAAGAGAAAGGTTGACATTTTCTCCACAGACAACTAATACCCTCACACCATACTGTCCAGCAGGAGTGACATGAATTGAGTAAGGACAAAACCAAAAACAAGCACCGAAATAAAATAAATGCAAGTTTTCATAATAATAAACCCTTCCTTTTACAAAAAGTCAAACAAAGAGAAATTTTAACTAACATGAATATTCACTGTGCACTGCAAAATTTTGCAAATGACTCAGTGCAGCAAAAACATTTGCATTCCATGTAGGTTTGCTCCTATCTATTGATCTGAGGAAGATGTGTTGCATTTAATTCTAAGTACCCTTTTCGCTCTCTTTTGGAAAAAAAAAAAAAAAAAGTAACCCAAAATATTCAAATGTCCCACATAGTACTTTCATAAATATTGAAGTTTCAGACACTAGAAATTGAGAAGTAAACAGTAAAAACATAAATTAAGCATTTTGAATACACTATCAAAGTTAACAATAATCTGCAATATTATCTGGATTTTCAATTCTTATAAGCTTGAATATTTGAAATCAAAAATTATTTATGTCACAGTCTTGTTTTTTGGGGTGGAGAGGAGTCTGTAACTCTGAATACTTTATGGGTATGGAAAATAACTCTATTTACATAGCACAAATAAATATGTTCTAAAGGCCTACAGTAAGGCTAAGAATCTCCTGCCTGATAGCTCTCAAATCCCTGGTCAATGATTGCATAATCTGAGAAAGCAGGGCTATTATAATTTCCCCTTTATGACTCAGAGATACCAAGGGAATAGGTTATGATCTCCTGATGAGATATTAATATGCTAGTATGTTAATCAGTCCTGAAAGTTGTATAGGCATTAATGGGGAAAGAGATCCTATCTGCTGCTAGATGAGTATTGAGTTGGCTAAACATATCTACACTAACATAATAAAGAATATCTAGGAGTATTTATCTATGCACCTATGTGACCCAGCACCCTTTTCTCTGTTCACTACCATGTACGAAGGAAATTAATTTTTTACTATTTATGGCTACCAGGTCCTGTCCTGTCCTGTTCTGTCCTGTCCTGTCCTGTCCTGTCCTCTCCTCTCCTCTCCTTGCCTTTTCTCTCCTCTTCTCCTTTTCCTTGTACCTGAAGTGTGACATGCAGTCAGAGCATTCCAGGTTTTTCCTTCATTATGCCAGGAATCAATGTGGAACATTCCAGGAATTCAGCTGTGAATACCTGATGACAAGTGCTCAAAATTTCTGTAGTAAGAAATCAATAAAATGTCGTTTGCTAAGACATTGTTTTGATTTCTTTATCTTTCAGTTTTAACCAATTTTAACCAAAGGACTCATAAGCTCCTACTGAATTCAAACATGGGTACAATTTGAACTATTTCTTCTTTATTGTGAAGAGATGACCCAAACTCTCATAAGAGATAAGAAGATGTACTGTAAACTACTGTTACGTTTTACCATGCTCATGGTGAAACGTGATCCTGACAATAACAGTTGCATTTTATAACCAAGATAGAGCAGGAAAATAAGGGAAACTTTTAACTATAGCTAAGCTTGAAGTTTCCATCTGCATTTTCTCTTTCCTTCACAACTGGATAGAGACTAAACATGAGGAAATTGCTTGCGCTGCTCAGCTGAGTGCTTCAAGTTATGTGAGATGATTGTGATCACCAGTTTGAAGCCTGAAAATGTTCTGGATCATATAATAACATTAATAAACTGACAAAGTGAATATTTTAAGTTGTTGCAATGATTACTACAGACAGCATGGTTAAGCATTGCCAGTGGGAAGACAAAAATGTTCTTCCTTTCTAGCTTACTCTTGACAGTATAGTTTGGGGTTTTTTCTTTATCTTAAATGTAGTAAAAAGTAGATTCATTAAACCAGAACAGAATGATGCCAAATTGCTAGGCTTGTGCTGTCAGTTACAAGTGGAATCCAGTTTTTCTGTTTGGTTGCATATATATAAATAAGACATTTGTGCATTTTGAGGTCTGCATGGCACATATGCAGGGCAGAGACATGTTTGCTGAAGGGGACATTCCAAGAGGTCACTGTGTCAGGGTCCTCAGACACTGAACATGTTGTTGCAAGGTATTCTCCCATTTCAGATATTCAAATGAAAGAAAACCCCCTAGATGTGAGGAAATCCCTTTTTAACAAAATCTAAGCTGTTGTAAACCACCAGCCATTTTCACTGAGAGACACTGAGTGACCAGGAGCTGAAAATCCAACCTAGGATGCCCATAAGGAGATACATAAGGTCCCCCTGAACAGGTGCTAGTCACCACAAATGACTGGAAATTACCTGAAAAGACAAGGCTCATTTTATATTACCTGAAACATTTGTAATGAAAGTACATCTACCTTGCATTTTTCCTTATAAACAAAGTACATAAACAAGAACTTTTTAGGCATCTCATCTGATTTACCTTGAAGGTCTTTAAAATGAGAGGAATAGTGTGCTACAAGTATCTATATTAACAAACAATAATGAAATGGGGACTTCAAGGGAATATCTTCATTTCAGCTACCCACAGAGAGTGTCATCACTTGCATGTCAATTCTTGTGCTAATTTAAAGGAATTAAAGAAAGTTGCAGCAGAAGACCACATGATAAAGAACTTTGTGGTGAAAACCACATGTTTTCTAGCCTTGAATTTCTGAGGTTTGCCAGTGTAATGTGGCATGAGATCATCGAAAACCTCCCAGCATTTCTTCCACACAGTGGACTTCTCTGCCTCAAATTTATGCTGTGCAGACTTAAATTAGTCCTTGATATGATGATGTTGGCAATAACGCAGGACTTGCACAAATGAAATTATGTTCAGTGGTAGCCACTTGAATTATTCTATCTTATATATGAAGGGTACAAACTAGAAGCTGAAAATAGGAAAACTCTTGCCTTCACCCGACATCCAGATGAATGTTGATGTAAAAGTGTTTGTGTGGAATATGTGTCCTTATAGTAACAGACAAACAAGTTAAACTTGCTTGCTACAGCATCTGATTAAGAAAAAGAAATATGAATACACACATGGTTCCCTGAAATAACTTAACCCAAAAATTAAAAAAAAAAAAAAAAAGGTATTTTAACATTACGGGCACATTTTGGGCTACAAAATAAGCCTTGCCTGCAGGAAGGATATGTCATTCAAGATACCTTTAAACTTCTTGTTCTAGAAGAATGGCAGGTGGAGTGGAGTGTACATGTACCTTTCATGATACACATCACAAAATTTCTGATAAACATGAAGTATCAGATCTGAGAGGACAACCAGGACTAGCTACTTTGCTTGAAGACACTCAACAAGACTTTACTACTGAATGAGGCTAATGACAGAACAGAAGTGACTCATTCATTGACACAGTAACCTTTACCTGGTGTAGACCAAGAGAAGCTGGATTGACATCACAAGTGTTGTTTGCTTATACATCACTTGCCTGTCATTACACTCTCCCTCTGATAGATTATTCCATTAAGTGGACCAGAAATAGCATTGACGTCACAATTCACATCTGCTACTGTAATCATTTGCCTATCTAATATTTTCAGATGAGACAGAAACCTCCAAAAATTATTCACATTACAGAAAACATCACCAGTTATTCTATTCAACTTCAAGCTCTCCTTCAAAGGGACAGTGGAATAGCATACACACAAACCATCGATACCTTCTGTTAGCTCAATGGAAAAATCAAATTCTCCAGCTGAACCGTAGGAGGAAGTTCACAGAATGCTACACAGGAAAGCAAAAGGTTGCAAAGCTTTTAGCACTGACCTGGTACAAGCTCAGACCTCACACCATGGCATTATCACCACCTGCACTAGTGCAGAACAGGATGGAGCCGGCACACAAGCTAAATGTAGATGGATGACAAGGGCTAAAATTTGAAACAGAACAATTGTCCAGTTGGTAACCAAAGAGCAGAAGCAGCAATATGGATTAAGCACAGTTCAAAAGCCAGTATTTGCAGAGCAGTTCACTTGAACAAGTACAAAACCCCATAATTCAATGAAAAGAAAAAGTGTTCACTGCTTTTTAAGTCTCTTGAAGGGGAATAAGTTATATGTGCGAGGTATATGACCAGTATAGTATGGTCAGGTTGGAAAGCTTCTTACCTTGCAGAGGCTTACCTGGGCAGCTCAGACCTCCAAGATATTTTGCACAAATTAAAATCTGATCACTGATCTACTGGGATAATCTACACAAACTCTGTTCTGTTCACAGTTGTCCTCAGTTGCTGTCTGCCTCTGCTACTAGATATCTGGTTAGGATAAGACAATAAAAATAATGAAGTTACTAGCACACTCATGCTTTTATCTTAGAGAAAGGACTATATTCCCCTACATGTGTTACAGAGCTGGAGTTTAGAAGTGGAGGAAACAGCTCAAACTGTAACAGAAGGCATAAACTCTCCTACACAATCCATCTTCCCTTATTTATTTCTCCACTGTTCATTTTCATTCTCTTCTTTTTAACTTACTCTAGCCACCACCATTATGCTTCTTTAAAAGTAATCTCAAAACACTGTTCATTATCCCTGCCTGTGGCTATGTAGAACTGGATGTACCAGTCACACCTCCGACCTCCACCCCTCCTACCTCCAGTATACCCTGCGTAATATTCTGGTTGTAGGTACAGGCATATCTAAAGAAGGGTATTATGTGAAGTTCTTAAAATCTGGTCATTTTGAATATATTTGACACCAGATTTATTCACCACATCAGAAGTGAACTTTTTAGTACTCATGAAGAGAGAAGAGCACTTGATGAGGAAGGATGATGGTGTGGACTTGAAATTAAGTTTGCAAAACATACAGGAAAGTGAACATTCATGCCCTACTTTTGTTTCATAACATTTCTTCAGATCTTCTTTGCATGCTATTGGGTTTTGTTCTTTGCAATCATATCCCCTCTGATGACATCCCCAGACAATATTTGCTTCATAAGAGACACCCGTTTCAGTGCTTTTCATGCTGACCTCACTGCGGCCTTAAGCATAGCAATTAGGCCAGGATTACAAATTGACATTTTTTTTTGTAGTTAAAACCTTCTCTGATGATACCCAGAAGTGACTTTAACTTTTGTTTCCTTTGTGTAAAAAATGAAATTTCCTCAAGCCAGTTAATGTTTCACCATTTTTACGTGAGAATCACTGTGGTCTTTACCTTATTGACACTTTACAGGAAATTATTGATCACAGTTTTACCTTGCTATATTGAGTCAAGGAAGCGTCCTGACTTCTGAAAAGTAAAGTTACTAGAACACTGATGAAAACTAATCTTCTAATTTGTCTCCAAGATCACAATCACACAATTATAGAGCTGGGCAAGTGCACACAGGAGGTTTAAGTGGCTGTACAAACATCTGGATGAATGGGTCTTGGGAGTGAAGTATTTGGAACCAGCTTCCAAAGATCCCTTCAAAGTCCGCTATTTTATAGCCTAATTCTATAAAATTAATCATTTAGCATGTAAAAAAAGACCTCAAAGACATCACTGACACCTTCAATATTCTTGGTAGATAGCCAAAAGAAGCAGCTACTCTTTATGTTTTGATTCTATGTTTGTTGTCACTATAATTGTCTTTATTTTATTGTCTGAATGTCACTGGCAACTAAATGCTTAACACAATTACCCCTGTATAGAGTCCCATCTTATGTTTAATTAGCTGCTCATATGCAGAAATGGGTTAGAAAAACAGATGGTCTAAAACCATAACAACCCACTTGGAGAAATTACAACTATATTGTTGTCTCCTACACACGTATCAGGCCACCTATAAA
>JAWWES010000094.1:67169780-67217784 GCA_035583135.1 Lophotriccus pileatus
CTACTGCAGTGTTGAGTGATAGTGTGCGTGAGAGAGAGGGGTAGAGAGAGGTGGACAAAAGATTTACTCTATGATACACTCTCTGGACCATATTTGCAATATATTGATTGCTAAAGCAAGTCAAGAAGTGTGTTATCTATTCATCTATTTTTACACACTCTTTTCTAGTACTACTTTATTCAACTTACTTTAGTTCTCCTTTATTTTTTAAACAAAAACATTTACATTAATGAGTTAATCATAAGTTAAGACTAATTCTGATGCAATCTTTTTACTTTCTGCTCCCATTTTCACTCTTCTATTATGCAAGATATAGAAGAGAATGCCACATAATTTTAATTTTATTACTCTCTAAGCTCTGTGTGGGTGGAACTTATTGAGTTGGCTCGGAAAAAAAAAAAAAAATCACAGTTGTTCCCAGCAAGAGAACAGCTATATTAAAATATTTAGGAATAAAGGAAAAATTCTTTTTAAAAGTATTTAGAAAGGTTGTAAACAGCAAAAATAAATAAGAGCCAAGTGAAAAGTACATTAAAATTGAATAACTAACTAACTAATTTTTTTTCTTCACAAAGGGATGATAGTTCTGTCCATATAATCTTACAATATTGCTGGTTAGCATTATTTTATTTTCTGCAGATGCATAGTCTTTCAGATAAACAGGGAGGTGACAAACACAATGTTACTTGTCACACAACACTGGCATTCGGAATTCTTCGGTCACTCCTTGGTGAAGAGGTTTTGGCACCATTGATATATCAGATACCTCAGATTCCTCCCTGAGGATTCCTCCCTTCTGACAGAGACAGACAAGTAGTATCTATGAGTTTTCCACTGAACATCAGACTGAGTCACTAAACTGTGATAGAAAGAAAAAAGCACCAACACTGCTAGTTGCATGATCACTTGCATTCAGTGTCCTTTCAAATTTCAGTGAATGCTCCAATAAGATGCTCCAGAATGTCTGGAGTAATATTTTTGTCTGAATTTTCAAAAGCATCTATACATATCCCATACTCTGACCTGTTAGCGTGAGTTTGAGATAATCTCAGTGACAATCCACACCATGTATAGAAATAAAAAAATTTTAAAAAATCCTGTGTCTTTTGGGAACCTTCTGGGCCTAATGCAAGTGAATCAATAGGCAGAGGAACTAACCAATTTATGTGGCCAGCTGTGAATATTTGCCTGCATTTCTCTGAGGTTTCCACAGTACCTCTGCATACTCCTTTAAATTAAATATGTCCTCAGTACCTCTGCATACTCCTTTAAATTAAATATGTCCTCAGTTCAAACCGTTTTATAAATGAACTGTAAAGTGACAGACTCCAGTTTCAGTTGGCTGCTTTCACAGATTCCCTTTGTCACTTTGGAGAGTTTTATTTCTCTACTTATAAAATAAGGATGTTATTTACTACTCTCTTTCTTTATCTGGTCTGTCTGTTTTTGAACACATGATTGACTTGGGGCTTTGAAAACACTTCATTTTTAGGGACCCTGTGTCAATCTGAGTGCTGCTGCAACAGAAACAACATGGTGCCTTTCCTAACCCTTGTGTTTGACTTGATTTTGAGGAAGTGGATAATATATTTTTGTTAGATTTCTGTTAAAATTCTGAACTGCTTTGTAAAAATCTGCTTTACATATGCCCACAATATTCTATTTTGTTCAGTTAGATAGATTCTGCTCTATTCCAAGGCCCATAAATATAACACAAAACCCTGGAGAACCCTTTGTGTATTTTTTAACATTTTAACCTCAGTGAATATAAACCAACTTGCTTGTATTATCATCCTGTCTTTTGGTTGAAGCAGAGAGTAATTAAGTTAGTTATATAATTATTATTCTAAAGGCTCTCCTTGTATGCCTCATCTGTCTTTATGTTGCTGAAAAAGACATTTTCTTGTCTACATTTTTGCTGCCTGAGCAAATATAAATGTGCTCCTTAGGTCAGCTAACACTGAATACAATTTCTGTAAGTTAATGAGTGTAGGGGAAAAAAAGGAAGAAAAAAAATAAATCCTGCCAGAACTTACCTACATGTAAACATATCTCCTAGCCCACTCAATAAGCCATGTGGATTTCTCAGGGTCTCTTTCATTAACCTGAATAAAACCATTAAGATCTAGATAGAGATAGGACATATGTGTTCTCTCTCACTGCAAAGTGTCCTGGGACAGAAACTTTAATATCCTTTCAGAGGCAAGGGCTGGATGTTCCATATGAGACTGAGTTATTTCCACCATCAATAGATATCACTAAATCATCTAGTCTAAACTAATCACACACACACAAAAAAAACCTCTTTAGACTTTGAACCAAAAGGAAAGATGAATAATGATGCTTATTTGTATACCCTTAAGGAAAATAAATTGAATAAACTAGTGGAGATGGACAGACTTAAGGAAAATTAAGCCATTTTCCTCCATGAGTTAAATACCCCTATTTTGGAAGCCGAGCATTGGGCCTTCTCTAGCTGTGAATATGTACTCTTTGACATACAGTAACACCATCTGGAGCAATTACTGTGGCACATCAAAACCCTCTTCCAAGGGAGACCTCCTGTGGGAGAAGGCTAGTATGCAAGCTCTCAGGAGAGCCTGGTGCTCCTCCCTGAATCAGGTTTAGTATTTGTCTCACATATGTTTTAGCTGAAGTGCTTAGGTGGCAGGTAAGAAGCTGTCAGAACAAGTAAGTGGACTTTATGCCACCAGGAAAAATCAAAATGTGGATCAAAAAGAGAAACAATGAAGAACTAGGAGTCCAAGCCAATATTTAATGGAAAGAAGGCTAAATATTGGAACAGGACTCCAGAGACACTGTGGGATCTCCATCCTTGAAAACATCAAAAATTTAATTGGCCCAGGCTCCGAGCAACACATTTTATTCAGACTTGCTCTGTACATGTGATTGGAGTGGATGGGTTATTTTAGTCCTTTCAAATCTCCAGGTTTTCATGAACCCTGTTCAATTTCTCATATTTGCATTGTGAAATCAAAGGGGAGATATTCACAGACAAAATTAATAATCTAGGACTGGTACCAATCAGGCTGTACTGGTTTTGGCTCGGTGTAAGGACTCAAAGAGCACCATTGCCTGTCTCAAACACTGACAAGGACATGGAGTGAACTCGCCTTAAGGCAAGGCACCACAGGGGGAACTTGAGATAAAGCACAGAAGGGAGGAATTTGGGACAGGAAGGCACTAATTCCAGGCCTGCCAGAGGTAAGATTGGCTTAGCACATCCTGTTTTTCGCATCCGGACAAAAATTCCCAGTGGCAAGCTTTGGGAAATGAAGCAACTGCTCACACACATCAGCCCAAGTTATGGGAATGGCATCTGTGATCATCCCAGGGATACCCAGAACTTGGACTGTATGGGAGTGGTACCCCCAGAAGAATGACTTTGGGATTCCCACCACCAAGAAGCGCGGAGTGAAAAAGGGCCAAGAGGATACTGCTGGATCCACAGGTGGTGATTATCTTCTGCCTGATATCTCTCTCGCTCTCTCTCTCTCATTCTCTCCCAACCCCCCACCCCCAACACACCTCTTTTCCATTTCTTTCTATCTCTCTACCTCACAGTTACTGTTAAACAAAATATGTTTGACTTGGCCATGTGGTCTCATTTGCGCCTCGATTCGGGCAGAGGCATCTCTAATAATTGGATCATAACACTGGAAAAGAGTTAATTTTCTTCATGGTAACTGGCATGGGGATGAGTTTTGTATTTGTACTGGATATAGGGTTGACAAATCAGGAATGTTTTCATTATTGCTAAGCAGTGCTTACACAGAGCCAAGACCTTTTCTGCTCCTTACACAGCCACTCCATCGAGGGGGCTGAGGATGCACAAGGAGATGGGAGGGGGCACAGACAGGACAGCGAACCACAACTGACCAAAGGGATATTCCAAACCACATGTCATCATGCTCAGAAATAAAACTATAGAGAAGTTTGGTGGAGGGAATGTTGCTCAGAGACCATTTGGGCATTTGTTGGGTGGTGATGAGCAATTGCTTTCATTTGCATTATTTCTCTTTCTTAGGCTTATTTTTCTCTCTTTGTTATTTTTCTTTTCATTTAATAATAGCAGGTAATAATAATAATAATAATAATAATAATAATAATATATTATGTTTATGATCATTATTAAATTATGTTAATTATTAAACTGTTCTTATCTCAACCTGCAAGTTTTCCCACTATTTCCTTTCCAATTCACTTTCCCCATCCCACTGGGGTGGGGAATGAGTGAGCAGCTGTGTGATGTTTAGTTGTCATCTGGGGTTAAAACATGACACAGGCCCAGTTTGTTGCTTCTTTTTTTTTCCTTTTTTTTTTGTTTTTCAATTAACAATATTTTTTCAATTTGTCCTTGTTTTCTCACTGCAAGATATTTGAGCAACCAAATTTTCCCTGTGTGTGTCCGTGCAGATAACAAAGTAATCTAATTCCTGAGAAGCCTTGGAAACCAGATCTGATCTTTTATAGATGTGGATTCATGCTTGAAGGCTTTTCAAGAGATTGAACACAAACTGGCATGATGAGAAATCAAAGGAACCCACTATTCTCCAGTAAGACTCCTGAGAAAGTAAAAATTAAATCCCTAACTGTCCAGGTTTCATCTGGGTTTCATCTGGGATAGAGTTAATTTCCTTTGCAGTAGCTGGTACAGTGCTGAGGGTGCTCCCTGTGCAGCGTCAGCCCATCACTCAGATTCTGTTACAGTTGATATGAATTGTACTGGGAGTGGATATAGTAAAGCTCAAAGTGATCAAACAGAATGGTGATGAGAGCTCTGGAGGTCCTTGGGGAAAGCATGTAAAGGACTGTAAATCACCCTGTACGATGCATGAAAAATATTTAATTAGTAATGGGTACTATTTAATATGAGAGGGACGGCAGAATTCCTACAGTCATAACTTAATGAGTTCTACGATGATTCTCCCAAACTCTTCAAGAGATATCAGACACACAACTGCAGAATTTTGTGGCTGGGAAAAGCCAACTGAGTTTAGCTACCTCTAGTCACGGTCACATATTATCTGTGATGTTCCTTCATCATGCTTTATTGGGGAATATTCACATCACAAAAAAAAAAAAAAAAAAAAAAAAAAAAAACAAACTTAAAAAAAAATAGTAGATACCTTGTTATCATTGTTATTTTATGCTGGTTTGAGTTATTTATTTAGGAAATCCAAAATTCTTGTAACCTCTTTTTCTCTTGAGTTGATTCTATCCAACTTCAACAAGAGGCTGTGACTGTTAATATTCACAGTCAAACAGTATAGCAGAGATAACTTTAATGAATTAGAAACCAAAGCAGTATTTGGTTTTAGAATAGAATAGCAAGAGAAGTTGACAACTGCCACAATTAAGAAAAGGCTGTTAACAAATTATTAACATAAGAGGTATTGTGAAAACTCACACTGCAGCTTTCTCAATTACAGATATATGTTCTCTGTAAGATATTCACTTAATTAAAAGATTGGAGATTCTCTGTGACTTGTGAATTTGGCTTCAATAAAGGCTGCATGTGGGAACATACAGTAAGTAAAACATTACCTTAAAAAGTCAAAAAGTTTGAGGAGGTAACTGTTGCACTGTATACACATTGTGTGTCTTGGATAAGCACATTTTGAACAGGTTAAGGAAGAAACAACTACCTGAACATGTGTGGATACTAAGAAAAACCGTTTGTTAGAGTTTAATTAGAAAATATTGCATAGAATTGGTACCTTATCAAATGTATCCATCCCTTTTACAATTGAGGGCATGTGTACTTCTTTGTAACAGACTTAATCTCTCTGTGGATCCAAATGTTTTCACAAGGCATAAATGGGCTACTAATTCAAGTCTGTGTTTGAAAAGTAACTCTGATGGTTTCAGTTTAAATCACATTAACTGCTTAGATTTTGGGTTCTCAATGTGCATCACATTTTTTGATTAAAAGAAGTCAAGCCATCAGAATAAAAATGATAAAGGAACAGAAATTACTGTGCTTCATTTTAGGTAATATTTCCAAAGAAATAATAAAACACTTTACCAATCAACCAGTTAATGACCAATGTGAGTTGTTATAAGGCATTGGGTAAAGCTGACAGAGCCTAATTTATCTTGCTGGCCATTAACTCATCAATAAAAGGGTTACTAGTCAAGAGTGTAAAAATTGTTCATATAAATCTCAGTTATGTTACTATTAAAATACTAAATTAGTTTTATAAAATAATTTACTTTATCATTACCACAGTGAAATACCAGTAATTTATAACCAACACTTTATTTCAGCCACTATTGGCCCCGTAAGCAAAAAATTGACCTGATTACAACCCTAAATGGGGAAGATAATTTTATAATTATCTGGGTTTGCCATATGGTCTACATAGTTTTTAGCACAAAGAAGGACACAGATGTTCATTTACTAGGACACAGGAGTCAGAAACTGTTACAGTTGTTACTCTGTTTAGTAGACAATCTTCCTAGTAAAAATATTTTTGTTACACATAGATAATTTCAAAAATCAGTCTTAGAGGTCCGCTTAAGGATACTAAAGTTACGTTGTCAACCATTGTTAGGGAATAACCTACCTGCATTTACCTGTAACAGATATTTTGACTTGCTAAGCATGGATTTTGAGATGATGTCCCAAAGCTTGGAAAAAGACTTGTTTATTTATGAAATCATTATGGTAATATCATACAGAAGTGGCTGCATCTGTCCAATATATTTCTTTGGTAGTTTTGGCCTTGATCTGGACCTCAAAATTAGATGTTTGGCTAAATATTACCCTAGTTCAAACAAGAACTTACTCAGGGAAGTAGGATATTTTAAAATCCAAGGCAGTCAGATTAAATCAGTGCAAGAACCACTGTCTGTATTAGTCATGAAGCTGCGTAGTGGTGAAAATACTGTTCACCTGAAAATATGTTCAGGTTACACCTTTGGGAAGTGAAGATAAATAGATATTATCATAAACCAGTTGCCAGCAAAGGTCTGCTTTCTTCTTTCTCCATGTCTTTTTGTGGAAGACATACACCTTTTCACTCAATATTCATTTTGTTCAAATGGGATTCTGAAATTAATGGAATGAATTTTCTATAATATTTATGTAATGAATATGAATGAAGGCATGGGGGAAGGTGGGGGGCAGAAGATTTTCAGGCAATTTTAAATGTATCCCAAAATGTTGCCAGTACATCCATTCCAAATGGACTTAATAAGCACTCAAGCACCGTGAAGATTTTAATTAAGAAACAAGCATAAAAAAAAAAAAATCAGCTAATTTCCTAATTAAATCAACATGCACTTGTAAATGGGCTACCAGTAATTTGGTTGCTGGTGTCATTGTGTCTTTTAGGTGTAATGCATAATTTTTAATAGGCAATTACTTGATTCTACATAACCCAGACATGGTCTTGAATGGTTAATTCAGTAATGTTATAAAAGTCATGCACACTGTCCTTTGATGAAAGGTGATGACAAAAATAGTAAATTAGATCAGAATGTTTCAGAAGAAGAACCGAACAACTGGAGATTACTTTAAATACACAAATGCATCAGTGAACTTAGAGACACATTTCAGACCTGCACTGCTAGAGTAAAGACGAAAACCTTTCAGATCCTTTTTGATTCTCTGTAATGCATTATCTTAACATTTCTGTGTATTTTCTCAAAAGAACATATCAAGAAGGTAAGTAAAGTAGTAAATTTTGCAGAAAAAGGAAAACAAAATAAAATAAAAAATCTGATTATGCAATTGACTTGGCTAAAGCAGCTCAACAGGAAAAGAAATGGAACCCAAGTCCCTCAAGACACCTCCTTCATGCAACAGACTGTATTTTCACTGGAGATGCACTCTGCTTTTTAAAACACTTTAAGGAAAACTTGCTAATTAGCAACTTATCCCTTAAAAGGAAACTTGTCCAAGTAATCAACTTATGTAGACCCTTGTCAATGTACAGTGCAACACAGCTCAGTTGAATGACAGGCTGACTTAAATGAGATGTGCTGATAGAGAGAGAGCTTCACTCCAGACTGGACACAAACCACGAAGTTTAGAACCACATGTTTGTTCAGACTAGAACAAGCTAGAACTGTTGACAAAGAATGGCTTGTCCTGGTTTTTCTGAGCTGTTGTGTGATTTCTCCTATGACAATCCCTTCCTTTTGGTAAGATCACAATAGCATACTGTTGTAAATTTATTGTTCTTTTCCTTTTGCAATCGTCAAATATATAGAAGTTTTATCACACCCGAGGCATTTTGTGAACTGATAAAATAAATTACTCCAGGCAGAGACATAATGAAAAACCTAGATTGCTGGAAGCATGTTAATTAGTTTCAAATAAGCTAAGTATCACTACAGAGTAGACTTAGTCAGTGTTTTTACATTAGACATATACCAGAAGAAAGTACTGTGAAAATCTTTGGTGCCAAATGATTTTAGGAAGATTTTTAAGAAACGTAAGAACTCTGACTTCATTTCCTTTCTTCTTCTTTCCCTTCATTCTCCTTGTTTAACAAGGATCTCTTCTTTACCCTTCTGCAGATTGTTGATGTAGAAGCCTCCTCAGCTCTCATCACCTAAAAGAGGCTTCATTGAGCATTCCTGCTTCATTGACCTCCTTCTTTTTTCCTCTCATCTCTCTTTGAAACCTACTGACTGTTTCTTAATTTTTCTCTCCATAAGTTATCGCCTTTATGACGGAATGCCTTAATTTATTCCCCCTATAATGTCTACACACTACTGCTCACTGTGATTTATGGCAATATGTGGTCTTCTGTTGTTTAACTCCACAAACCTACTTTGGAAGGAAATTCTGTGAAAGAAGATATACTCCCACAAGACTAATGAAGTCAGCATGCACTGCTGACTCCTCATCATCTTGAAAACACACACACACATATTTTTAGGCATAGTCAGAAAGAGAATCTTTAAAACATTTCTATTTGTGGCACTGTTGCATTTCTACAGAAATGTCTGCTTATTCTGAATATCAGCAATACTCTCCCCCACCCCAAGATTTATAGAACTTTTCCAAACTAGTACATGCAAATAAGAACTAGGAGACTGATTTCCAATTCTTTGATCTGGAATTTGGGGGTCCAGAAAATCCTCAAACCTGTTAATCTTGTACTATAGGAAGTGTACAGGAAATACAAAAAAGTCTTAGGATTTTCCTAAATCAGATTTAGGAAAAAATCTGATTAGGAAAGATTAATAAATTTTAAGCAATTTATTTGTTCTAGATCTTTAGATTATGAAGAGTTCAAAGATTTCTTTCCTCACTTTGACACTGATGGAAAGTAAGGTTGTTCATTAACTTATAGAACAGGGGCCTGGAAGCACTATTTTTTTAATTATTAGTCCTTCCTTCTTCTCCCCTGCAAACACTCCCACAATTTGCACAACTAAAAATAACAACAGCACGGTTGTGATTTATTTTCTGCATCTTCTAATGTACACCTGCTTGTAGTTCATCAGCTGCCATTTGCTTAGCAAAGATATAATTACCATTCTCTAATTTGTATGTCAAAAAGGCTCAATAATCCATTTGGAAAGACGGGAGCTGAGGGAAAGGAAATGAGGTGTTTGCATTTTGGATATCCATAACTTTCTGAAAAGCTAAAAACACATAAAGACAGCAACTGCATAAATTCAGACAGCAGTGTGTAATATATCCATGTACAGATCTTCTAAGCAAAGTCTGCATGCATATTTAGGAGTCCCAAAAATCCAGTGAATCTTCTAATGTTTATGAAAACATCCATAAAGGTTAGGTAACTAATTCTCAAAAAAATCAATGTGATTTTGCTACTGGCTCCAGTTACACCATCCACATGCAGACCAGATTGCATTTTCAGGTAGCTCAGTGAGCTGGACTTGTGTCTGCAGAGATTCTGAAATAGCTTGAAGGTTTTCTAGGAAAATAAACCTTCAGAAACCCGATTACCTGTGTGTGACTCCTTGCTTACATGCTCAGCCAAGAAATTTCCTCAAATTACTTTTGGTGAGTGGAATCGTAGCTGCTGGGGAATGTAAATTCCAGCATGTTATCCACATGTACTGGAATGAGCTTGGCTGCATTGCACTTGGCTGCAACACAAGCTTGACCCTTTTGCATGAGGGAATCCTTGGAAAAGTTGTATTCTCATCCCAGAACAAGAAAAGATCCCTGTTAGACCTTCATTATTTCGCATGCAATATCCAGGTAAAAGGATACTTTGCCTTTTGTCTCCTCACTTGCCTTTTTTCTACTTGCCTTTTGTCTCCTTGTTCATCGGCGTATCCTAGGACCTTTTTGTCCTATCAGTGTACGACTGAGCCGAACACTCAGAAGGGATGGTGGTGCAGGATACATCCATTTATATTGATTTAACATAGAACACAGGTCTCCAGGTGCATAACTGCCTTCAGGACCACGTCTGTGCAGTAGGGTGCAATCAGGCACACTACTGCTATGCCCAGCTTTTTCGGCTCCTCAGTTTCAGAGCTGTCAGTTCCTCATGGTGGTGTGGTGCCTTGTGGAGTAGCAATCCTGAGGTTTTCCAGCACTGTATGGGAATGTGTGTAGAAACACAGGATTCTGGAATATGGGTCCTTCCTTCCCAACAGATTTCTCAAAATTTAGCAAACACCATATTCTATGATCTAGCTACATTTATGCTACTGCCTTTGGGGTTTGGGTTTTTTTTTGTAATTTTGGTATTCTTTTAACTATTACAGATTAGAGTGTGTATCTTTTGCAAAGGCTTTCTCTAGAGATTTAGAAATTCTGTCAGCACTCTGAATATCACAAAGTCTCTTATTTAACTCTCAGTTAATTTTGTTTGTCTGTGCACAGTCATGATCAAAAAAAGAGGGAAACAGAATTCAGGATAGGTTCAATGGGCATAAGTTATGTGGTCCAGTGCTGCATCAGATTCAAGAAGATGAAGGTTTTGCTCCTTCCAGGGAATGGTCTTCAGCAGCAGATATAAATTATGTCCCTGTGAAAGATCTGAAGAAGATGTTTGACTTGAAAGACAAAATGGAGATATTATTGTCTACTTTTGTGACAAGATTTTCACACAAAAAAAAATCAAAAATACTTTGGGCCCTGGCACCCCTTTGACTTCTCCAGATCATCAGACAGAGGAGTAACATGAGAATGACTTTTTATAGTACAGACATGCTCTGTGGCTGGTCACAGTCCTATCATGAGATTTCTTTCCCAGTCTGGTGCAGACCTTCAGCATAACAACAGTTTTGACCAACTCATGCTTACTTTGTTTTGTTTTCGTTTGTTTTTGTTTTGTTTTGGTTTGGTTTTGTGTGTTTTTTTTTTTTAATGGAGCAAGAAAAGAAGCCAACCCCTTCATGGAACATAGCATGGCAGCACTAATCAAGGCATTACATTTGAAACCATGGTTGGCAGAACGTATTTTCTGTGTAGCAACTGGTGAGTTTACAGAGCTCTGTGGTAAGGGCTGTCCTCTCCTCTACTGTTGGACCAGCAAAATCACAGTATGCAATGTTTTCTGCTTGCCCTGCAGACACCTATGCAGGATATCAGTCCTATGCTCCCTATCACAATTTTTTTTCTCTGCAAGAGCAAAGATTCACAGTTTTACCCTTATTCTCTCCACAAGGCCATTAGCAGTGTTTTTAGTGAAAAAGGTTTTATTCTGTGAGATTGAAAAGGGTTTGAGAACAGGCAGGGGCTGGATTAGGACATTTTGGGGATCTTACCTCACCTGGCATGCACATGGGAATTAAGAGAGGATTCTTGACAGTGGGATGAAGGGCTAACCTTGAACACTGAGTTGAAAGCTGTCAGTTCAGCTGACTGGGTAAGTAAATTTATGTGTAAGTACCCAGCAGTTGTTAATAACAGAGATGGTAACTGTGTGAGCTGTACAACCTCTCACAGCAAACTTTCCAGGCTGCTCCCCCATTCTGTACTTTTGCACACCATAGAGCAGGTTCCCAGTTAACAACAGAGTATTTCCTTAATCTGGTAGAACCAACATCCACAAACCACTGGAAGCGCTTGAACTTCTTGCTGCTTCCTAATACGCTTGCCACTCTGGGAAGAAGGAAAACGAAGCAGGGAAACCTGATTGCAATGATATCATGGCCACACCTCAGGGGTATGGGCCTAAGTTACTTACAAATCTAAAGTACTTAAGAATCTAAGAGAGTAACACCCCTACTGTGTTATCTATGGCATACTCACACTCATGTGCACACACACCAAAAGGAGCAATTCCCATCAAGTTCTGTGAAGTAATCAGGTCAGATGCCTTTGCATATTACCAGTGGGCAATGGGTTGAGCCTCAAGGAGTGGGGGTATCAGCCCAGGATCTGTCACTGCTCAGCAGTGTTCTATGAGTGCATCAAACTTTAGAGTTTGCTGTCTCTGAGGGGTCTCCCCCTCAGAGGGAGGTGTTGGTCACAGCCCACAGTGGTCCAGGAGGGCTCAAAGGCTCTTAGGACTGTTGTTTATAGGATCACAGAGTTATAAAATCATAGAATGGTTTGAGTTAGAAGGGATTTTAAAAATCATCTCATTTCAACTCCCCTGTGTGTGTGCAGGGATGTCTTTCACAAGATCAGATTGTTCAGAGCTGCATCCAGGGTGTTCTCCGGGCAACCTGTTTCAGTGCCTCACCAACCTCAGAGTGAAGAACTTCCTCCAAATATCTAATCTAATTCACTCTTTTAATTTGAAGCCAATTCCTCCCTACATATTCATGTAAATAATCTCTCTCCATCTTTCTTGTGGTTCCCTTCAGGCACTGGAAGGCCGCAATCAGGTTATCCTGAAGCCTTCTCTTTTCCAGACTGAACAATCCCAATTCTCTCACCATTTCCTCATAGAAAAGGTTCTTCATCCCTTGGTGGCCTCCTCTGGACTTGCTCCAACACCTCCACATTTCTCTTGTGTGAGGACCACAGACGTGGATGCAGCTCTGCAGGTGGGGTATCAGCAGAGCAGAGCAGAGGGGCAGAATCACCTGACTTGACCTGCTGCCCACACTGCTCTGGATGCAGCCCAGGATGTGATTTACTTTCTGGGCTGCCAGGTCGTGTCCAGCCTCTCATCCACCAAAGAAGATTTGGCTTTATACATAGTAATTTTCCATCCTGGCTGCAATCCCAGTCAGAAACTTTCTTTGAAATTTTGATTAAAAAAATGTTATTCCACTTGAAGTTGCTATGCAGGCAAGAAAAATAAGTTTCCCAGGCTGTTCATTAAAAGTGGGGCTTGTTACCAGCACTAGTTCCTTGAAGCAGACAGTACTTCTGACAAGCTCAAGGGGAGCTTAGTCCAGGTGCTGTTCATCCAGGCTGAGGCTTAACAAGCATTTCTGTGATCCTTGTGCAGTCTGAGGAGAGGGGGAGGTGCACCACTACCCCAAGTCAAGTCAGTCCTGCCCGTGATGGTAACTGGTGAGTGATGTCTCCCTGTTCTTATCTTGATGCACAAGCCTTTTATTATATTTTCTCTCCTCTGTCCTACTGACAAGGCAGAGTGATAGAGTAGCTTTGGTGGGCACTTGCTGACTAACCAGGGTCAACCCACAACAGAAACACCAACTAAAAAAAAACTAGAACCTGCAGTATTTAACTCATATTTTTGCATGACTCAAGAGGTTTTAGGTTCTTTTTCGTGTTTTGGATATTACTTATGAATTTTCATTAGAATTAGGAGTTGAAATGCATAAATTTGTGACCATGGACCATAACTCAAAATAATCATAACTTGACATGGTGCTGTGTTCATGGAATTAGAGAAAGGTACTCCCTAAATTTTTCTTCCTGTCCCAGAAGTTTTCCATTACTCTTTGTAATCATTTAAGAGACATGGGACTAGCCATGTATCAAAGGTATTTTTCTTTGGATTTTATTCTTAACAAGGTCAGTGAGTTTACTCACATACCTTGGGTTCCTGACTAATTTCCTTATTCATTTGACTATCAAATTGTCATAATCTACCACAATTTCCCTTCTCTCTCCTTCCCCTCTTCCTGCAGTTTGTCATGTAGCTAATTTCTCTATTCTGAAACATGATGGGCTGAAGTAATTTAGATGGAATATATACACGTCTTTCCTTTAGTTGTAGCTGCATTGAGTACTGTGGGAAGACTCCTGATAAACAAATGAGAATAAGAAAGAAAATTCTTTTGTTAAGTCAGGCATGACTTAGAAATCCCTCGAGCTATTACAGTGTATCTGTTTTTATTCATGTGGTACAAAATGAATGGAGATGCTTACGAAATTGGTATTAAATGTCACAAATTTAAACCTGTTTAGATACAGCCAAACAGAAACTCAGAGCTGAAGTAATTAAAGTCACTGTAGTTTCCTGAGTTTGACACAACATGGATTCATCATGACATTTGCAACATTTCTGTAAATTTAAGTTATAACTCCTTGTTCTTGAATAGGTTCCTTTTAAGTATGTGTCAGACTGTGTACTCTTTTCACAGGAATGAAAGACAAAGGAAAAAACACAGACATATATGGGGAGTAAACTTGAATTCTGCTGGATTAAAGGTAATGCAAAACAAATAGGTTAGGACATGAAGGGTTAGACCAGAATAATTTAAGAGGCTTGTAGGAAAAGCATTGTTAACAAGGGTATGAACATGACAATTTTAGAGTGATCGTTTCTTTGTCATGCCCTCTCAGCATCTTACAGTCACTGGTACAGAAACTTCCCACAACACCACGCAGTCCCACAGCCTGGAAAGCCCTCCAGAAGTCATCTGGTCCAGCCTGCTCTCCAGAGCTGGTACAATTACAGTAGACTGCTCAGGGCTTTGTTTGGTCAAGTTTTTTGAACATCCTGAAGGAGACAGATTCCACAGCCTCACTGAGTCCGTGCTGGAACACACAACCACTCTCATGTCTTTTTTTTTTTTTTTTTTTAAATTTGTGTCTAATTTCAATACTCCCTTTTCTTTCCGAAAAGAGGTTGGCTTCTTATTGTCTGCATTCTCCCACTGCAAACCAAGCTACACGTGCTTAGCTCTCTAAAACATTTGACATTTTTTTTGTTAAAATGTAAGCAGATGGTGGCAAAAGCTAGATATATGCTTCTCAAGAGGGCTAGGTTTTTAATTAATCTTAATTTAGGTGTAAATCAGGAAGTCTTAATCTTATTTACTTTTAAACCTCTTAAACTTTTAAAAGCCTTACTTTTAAATTAAATAAAATTGAGACTATAGTTTCAATTTGTTGAAGACAGGCAATACCTAACTATTTTTAGAGGACATATGTAGGTCAGTTTAAAAGATGGAAATAAACCAGCCTATGCTTAAATAAAGTTGTTTGGCCTTATTATCTAAACCATACCATAACTAATTCAGCAAGTCATTAACTGCTTCACAACTGCTGGAACCACAGAACTCACAACTCAGATTGAAAGATCTGACACCATAAACATTTTGACTTATGGGCTGATAAATACAAAGAGTAATGGCTGTGGTTATCCAACAGACCTTCCACAAGTGAGTGATCTGTACTTACATTAGAGCTAAGATGATTTACAAATGCCAAAGTGCCACATTTTTATTTCATGATATACATATGTCAGGAGATTTTTATTCAGTATATCACTTCTATAAGCTTTTGAACTGTATTTTATGATGAAATAAGAAATGGACAACAAATTAAATCAGAGCCAAAAAGAATCAATGGCCAATATCATGAAAATAAGGTTGTGTTTCAGTAATTATTACTGTCAAAATCCTTCTTTGTATTCTGGAAGGAACTTGACTTCTTTAAAATTGAAGTAAATTTTTAAGCATTAATCACAACCCTCAGTTACTTCAGTTCTTCACTTTCACAGATCAAAATGTTAAGAACTTAGAAAAATATTTTCAGTTAAAATTTTAGATCTTAAATGTGTTGAAACATATGCTTTTCTTAAGAGGCCCTTAGCAGTTTTTCTATTATAACTTCTGACTCTTTTCCCATATCAAATTTTCAAATCTGATCCATGGAATCCGGTTAGTTACTTTAAAAAAAATATATAGTGTTTAAAAAGTATGTTGGGTCAGGCAAAGAACAAAAAGCTTCTATTTTTGTTTTCCTACAATAAAATACTAACTTTTCAATAATGTATGAAGCATTAATCTCTCTACAGCAGATGAGGCATAACATGGCTAATGGACCAAAATTGACAGCTAACAGACTAGTGTTTCTCTACTTATGTTAATGTGCAAATACACCTCAGAGAGATATTTTTACTTCTAAAATTTAATCTATCAAGAAAAAAGTGAACAGGTTAGAGGAAAAATACATCCAACCAACCAAACCAAAACAGCAGTGTAGAAGGATTCAGATCTTTAAGCATAATGGCATCTAGAAAAGTAATTTTTAAGTGTCTATAAAAGAGACCCATCATTAGATGAGTCTGGTCTCATACTGCCTCAAAGCTCTGAATTAACAACTTTTTTAAATCTTTCTAATGTATGCAATGATTTAAATCTAAGGTTCCTAATTAGTAGATCAAGAGTAGTCTAAAAATATCTGGAATTATTTTAATGAATGACAGCTCGTCAACTGTTTTCTACTGGAGAGAAAACACAGCATCGTTCAAGAACTCTTCATGATGTTTATTGCTAAGGCTGAAATTAGAAATATGAAACTGGTCTAAAGAACTCTTATAACTCAATTCAGAGAAAGCAATATTTAGTAACCCATATTCTAAAAAGGTTAGTATTAAAAGACATTTTTAACCGTTTTTAGAATAGAAGAAGTTAACGTCTTTAAATAATTTTCTATTAGGTTAAAGTTTTGTTTTTCCTTTGTAGAGATCATCTCATAAACCTTTTCTTGTGCATCATTAACATTAATAATTCACATTCTTAAAGCCTGCTGCATGTACAGTAAATATCCATTTTCTTTTGAATAGAAAAAGATCACATGAAAATTCAAAACATATGTAGTCTTAATGGATAAGAATGACAACTCTCCTCTTCTTCTTCATAAGGACACAATTTCATTTCAAAGAAGAGCAGAAGAGCTTCCTTCGCTTTTTTCCTTTTTTTCCAAGTTAGACATATTTTGATAGAAACTCTACAATTAATCCTATAGCAAAATGATACCTAATTAATTGCATTAAAGTGGTATGAGCATTAACTTTGAGTGATGTGCAGGCATTACTCTGCTACTGCTATCAGCTCAGTGATTTTATGATTCCTGTCATCAATGGATGATAAAACAAAGAAGATGAAGACAACCAGGCATATTTCTCCTTTGTTAAAGCAGAGGAAGGGCTAGTTTAAAGAGACAGGCAATTTAGTGGGTTTGAAAGATGTGCTGAACCTAATTAAAGTTTTCTAATAAATCTTTATTCTTTTAAAATTTCTTCATAATCTCAGAACCTTAATTCTTTTGGGTACTGTCCAGCTATTCTTTGAGAGACGAATACCAAAATACACCCCATGACAAAAACAAACACTTAAAAAGCCCAACAAACTCATTAGTGTTAAACCTGCTACCACAGAACATCTGCTATCATGCAGAACAGCTAAAGCATAGCAATAAACAGTTCATCAGCTACAGAATCCCATTCCCCCTTAAGCTTATCTCAGTATCACCTACTGGAAGTACTGCTTGGTCCCCTGAAAGACACAAAAATGAGAAACACAGAAACATAAATACCGATCAACATTTCTTGCCAAGAAAAAGAAACAAGAGGAAATATTGACTTGAATTTCTGTCCTTCTGTCAGGAACCAGCTTCAAATGCACTGCAGCTGCCAACTCTGAACAGGTGTTTTGCAGCAGCTGTAAGCAGGGTCACCAGAGTGAAGGCTGTGGGAATTTCAAGGCTTGTGCTAAAGGGATGCTAATCTGAAGTCATCATTAAGATTTTTTGGTAAGAGAAGTAGGAAAGGCTACGGATGAAACCTTTTCAAATAACACTGGTGCAGCTTAATTTAATTATCTGGTTACTTTATTCAATTAAAGTCTTTAGGAGGGGGTAATACCTTCAGATAATGCCACAGGTCTTTCAAACATTATTTGCTGCATTCAGAGTTCCAGCACCTGAGTAAGGATATTCCTGATAACTAAAATTTAGTCGGGGCTTTACTAAGATATCTTGTGCTGTGTTGACCCTGGCTGGATGCCAAGTTGCACCAAAGCCACTCTGTCACTCTTTTCCTCATCTGGACAGAGGTGAGAAAAGGCAACAAAAGGCTCATGGACTGAGGTAACGGCAGGGAGTGATCACTCACCAATTACTGTCACAGGAAAAACAGATTCCACTCAAGCAAATTAATTTAGTCAAATGGGATCTTGGCTGGTCTCTTTCCTTGATGATAATTGATCAGGTTTACTTTGTAAAGGACCTTCTTTGACTTTTATGAATAGTGTTTATCTTTTTAGGAGCCCACAGAGGAAACTCTTTGGTACCAAAATAGAAGATCATCTTCACTTAACTTTCAGTTCTTAGCAAAGTATTTTCATATTTAGGTTTGACACAGTGATAGTTTATTTTTCCCTTGATGATCTCTAACTTCTCTTTGCATTAAGACCTTACAAGTTTCTGTACAAAAAAGTTTCTGTTACTGTAGGCTTGCAGTATAAATACTTTGGCAGACCTTAATAGAAGAATTACTCCTGTTTAATTATCAAAATATATGCGTGAACACTGAGAGGTAGTGCTGTACTTCCAGATTTTATCTCAAATTGGATTTGGGAAGTCAAAATATTTGGGCTGGAATAGTGCAATACATATACACAGTTACAGCCACCGAAGTGGAAAAAACCTTTTCTACTCACCTAAGACATACATGCTGCATCACACCATTAAGTTAATAAATTTCCTCTTACTAGTTCCTTTATCTGTAAACATAATTATTTATATGAACTTAATTATATTATTTCTCTGTAATTTGTCTTATCCATGCTACATAGTTTCTTTTTATTTCTCGCCAATACTGTCAATGATGCCAAATTTAGTGTAACTCAAGAATTTCATCAAAGTATTTACGATTCCAGAACCTGTCCTCAATTTGATGATGATTCTTTAACTGTTATCTTTATCTCTGTAACTCTAGTTGTTATGGTCATTGCACACATGTTTTAGTATTAAGGTATTAGTATTAGGGACTAATTTTTTTAATTAGTTTTGACAGAGAGGGTTTTTACTCTAAATCAGTCAAGAAGTTAATCTTGTGAAATGTTGATCCATGGTTCAAGGGAGACCTTTGCAATGGAAAAGTATTACTGCCTTTGCACAAAGGACAGGTAAGTCCTGCTTCTGTACAATCTGTACATCTGATCAGGAAAGGCAGGAGCAGAAGGTCAGAGGAGTGAAAAGTCCATTTTGTTGGAGTAGACTAAGATTATATGACTTTTTTAGGTAACAGAACAGAAACTAAATACGGATAGCCAGGTTAAAGCCTAGATGGGAACTCAGCTTTATAATTTATGACCAGTGTAGAAGAAAATAGCTCAGTAGTAACTATGAATAAACTTAGGATGAACGGTTTTTTAACTCAGAAAGTGAAAAGTAAAATAGAACAAGAGTTATCAGTTAAAAAAAAAAAAATACAAAAACTTCTATCTATAGCAGCTGGAAATTGAACTTGATTCCAGAGGGCCCTTCCAGTCAATGTCATATATTTCTGTGCACTTAAGTTTAGGCCTACTGACAATCTTAAATTATTCCGTAAAGAGGTTATTGAATTACAGCAAATATATTTTTTGGGTGTGAGTATTTATTTGGTCTGACATTTATAACCGTGTTGTAATTCCTGTTTAATCTGACAGCAATTAGAATGATACCTTAATTTTAAAAGTATTATCACAGCTGGTGCCTAAGACATAAGCAATGCATGTAGAACAGCACTTTCTTGCATAACAGAACAATAAGGATGCTGCTATTTTCTCCTTTCTGCATGTGGATTCTCTGGTAACTAATTCAAAGTGTCTTTTCTTTATTTGATCTCACAGTTTTCATCAAAAAGCTAGAAACTGCAAAGACAAGACCAAAAACTACACAAAGAAAACAATTTTGATACATCAGTCAATTACAGACATGTCATTGCATGCTTTTTAATCAGAAAATGTTGGGTCTGAAGTGCTTAAACAAATGTCCACATTTCTCAAAGAGTCTCTGAAGAAGCACACATTTATTGTATTTTTTTTCTGCTGTTCACATGCAAAAATAACACTGAACAACTGCAGCTTATGGCCCCCACATCTGAAGTTCCACTCTGCTAAGTACAATAATTCATAAAATAAAGGTATCAAAAGGAGGATTTCTGGTTGCATCTTTATTCTTCTGCAAATATCATATTTAATGCAAATACAATATATGGAAGTTGATTTACTCTTCTTCATTATTGCAATCATAATGCAAATGGAATACAATATTTCAGTGCATATCTATTTGTTCAGGTTAGCAAAAAAAAAGGTCGATAATTATTTGAACATGGTAATAAAATGAAAAATGAAAGTGTTTTGTAATGGATTATTACATTTTATGACCATACATTTATTTTACATATTTCAAATAGTTTCATCCCTATTGTGTGTAAGGAAAAGAACGTATGTGGGTACTAGTTTTAAGCTGGAGTCAGGTGCAGACAATCAACTTGACAAAACAACAAATAAATATGAATTTTCTTGCTTTTCATGGCTTTGTTGTTAGGATACACTGAGTGGGCAATTTAATGCAAGTACTGCTTGGAGTAAACTCCAGTGGAAAAGAAAACGAGTTTTCACATGGGCTCAAATTCAAACTGATCCTGAATTTCCGTCCCTCTTAGTATGGATAATCATTAAAATCAGAGACCACTGAATCAATATCAGTTTAAACATATGCTACAACAGTCAAACAACACATGCTACAACAGTCAAACTGATCAAATTGTACCCTTGTACGGAGATTGCTTTTACCCAGTTCCCAGAGCAATATCTGATGTTTTCTCTCAAGCATAGCAGACTAAGGACAGAATAAATTGGTTAGTTGATACATCTTTGAGTCAGACCAGCCCACATACAGCTTTCCTGAGAGCTTGGAGCATGGGGAGAAACATCTCTCAGCCCATTCCCATCGAGTACAGAGATGGGAATTTCTCCCTCCATTATGCACAAAGCTGGGGTGCTCCCAGAGCAAGAGGGGACTTGGGGCAATAATGGCACTAAGATCCAGGGTGAATGCAACTCCCTGCTGCAGGGACAGAGAGTGCCATAGAATCACAGAATATGCTGAGTTGTAAGGGGACCACAAGGATCATGCAGTCCAACCTCTGGCCCTGCACAAGACAGCCCCAGGAACCCCACCATGTGCCTGAGAGAGTTGTCCTAAAGCTTCTTGGGTTGTGACCACTTCCCTGGGGAAAGGAATTATGGAATATCTATCTGCAGCCTCTAAACTCTCATGAAGGAGTCAGAGGAAGACAATAGAAAACCAGTGTATCAACTATATCTGTAACTAGCAAATGAGTTTTTAAGAGGGTTAAGGAGTCAGCTCAGGTTTAGTCAGTGTTGTTTTGACCTATTTGGTTTCTTCCTAGGCATTTAGGGAAAAAAACACATAAAAATAAGGAACATTGGAAAGGTCTAGAATTGTGCTGTCACCTTTACTCTAAAGATACTTGTCATGTGTTTATTAATCTTCATGTTTTCACATAGCAGGTACAAAAAGTAAAACCAGGTAAAATAATTAAAGACCAGGATGGATGGGGAATTGAGCAACCTGGTCCAGTGGAAGTTGTTCCTTCCCATGGCAGGGTGTTGCAAAAGATGATCTTTAAGGTTCCTTCCAACTTAAACCATTCTATGACTCTATAATTTGGCATTCCTCTGAGAAGCATAAAGTTGGGTTTTGTTGTCCCAATTTCAATAAATGCTGATGGACGTCTTTCAGTTTTCTTGGAGTAAGAAGTTTCCTGGATTTAACTTTTCCTATAGTAATTTTCTCTTCATTCCTTTTGCACAAGTGTGAAGAAGAACAGCTGCTGCCTGATAGAATTATTTTAATTGTGTTCATGCTATAAAAATGTTAAAAGCAATTTTAATTTTAACAGTAAATAGGTTTTATTGCCAAGTTATACTTGTGCTTATAGCTATAAGATGGCAACGGGTGGTTAAAAGTATATTTGATTTTGTACTATTATTTCTCCTGTATCCACTGGATAATCAATGAAGTGATACTATTTTGCCCTCAGGAACAAAAAAAAAAAAAAAAAAGAAATGGTAATGGAAGCAATTAAAATATATGAATAATACTGACACCTCTTTATTATCTTTCAGGTGCACTCAGACTTGCCCAACACATTAAGTGGTAATGATGCAGATACAGTTATTTTCCAGTTGACATGATTAGTTCAGTGGCACAGACACATTTATCTTGTGCTTTGAAGCCCTTCACATTAAGCTATTGGATTTGGGAAATAAAGTAAATAGATATATGAAATGACCTCATTCTAATATTGAAAGACATGGGTAAGAATGGCATTTCCGTACTCTACAAAACTACTTAAAGTTATAGGAGTTGTTCTTGATTCTTTGCCGTGTTCCACAGACTCAGGAATTTCTGACAGGAATGGGGTAAAGGATAGACACCTATGGCCACAGGCACAAAGTGTTCATCTTTGTATGATCTTTGTGTGATCTTTGTGTTAACCATGTTTACATCCTCAAAATGTACCTGTGCTTACAAGTTATTCACTGTACATTTAAAGAAGATGTTCCTTAGTCTCTCTTGAGTCTTGTGATGCTGATGTCTTCATCTGAGTTTGGGTTTTCTTCAGATCCTACAGTATTTGTCCTGGCTGGAAAGGTGGTGCATAGTAAGCCCTTTCAAGGGATGCAAATGCTGTCAGGAATCTATTCGACATCTGGACAGGAGCTTTTAAAAATCAAATACATATCTGTGGTGTATATCTGAGACCAATACTCACTGAAACATAGAAGATTTATGAAGTGTTGCAAGTGACAATGTTAATAATTACATCAATAACAATAAAAAATAAAAATCTGAATAGAAATTAAAGATGGGCATGAAACAGCATAATAGACTTGACCGAAGATGACCTTGACATTCCTCTCTTCTGTATAACTCTTAAGTCTGGAAAGCTCTTGTTTTGAGTCCAGTCTATTCACAAAATCACAGGATCAATTAGGTTGGAGAAGACCTCTGAGATCACTGAGTCCAACCTATCCCCAAACACTACTGCGTCAACTAGATCATGGCACATCCAGTCTTTCCTTAAACACCTCTGGGAATGGTGACTCCACCACCTCTTTGGGGCAGGCCATCCCAATAACTACATAGAATTTCTGTAAAGAAATTCTTTCTAATGTCCAACCTAAACCTCCCTTGGTGCAGTTTAAGCCTATGTCCTCTTGCCCTGCCACCAGTTGCCTGTAAGAAGAGACTGACCCCCACCTGGCTACACTCTCCTTTCAGGGAGTCAGAGACAGTGATAAGGGTACCCCTGAGCCTCCTTTTCTCCAGCTCCCTCAGCCCCTCCTCGTAAGACTTGTGCTCCAGACACTTCACCAGCTTTGTTGCCTTTCTCTGGGCTTGCTGCAACACCTCAAAGATCTTCCTGAATTGAGGGGGCTCAGAACTGGACACAGCACTGGAGGTGCCTCTGCCCTGGTCCTGCTGCCACACTATTTCTGACACAAGCCAGGATCTCCTTGGCTTTCTTGCCCACCTGGACTCATGTTCAGCTGGCTGTCAAACAGCACCCCCATTTATTTTTCTCCAGGGCTACTATCCAGCCATACTGCCCCAAATCTGTAGCTCTGCATGGGGTTATTGCGGCCAAAGTGTAGGGCCCAACACTTGGTCTTGGTTGATTTACTAGAACTGTGGGCCTTGGCAGGGAGCAAAATGCAAACAATATTTCAAGCGTTACGATAAAGAAGTTTGTCCCACTAAACAAAAATTCAACAGCTCAGATATGGCTTAAACCCTATACCTAAGTTTATGCTGTTATATTGTAACAGTAAGGAAATGAGGGAGACTGAAGAACTCCAAAGTACTGAGCATGTACAAGATGTGTAGTGACAAGATGTGTAGGGGGAATGGCTTCCAGCTGAGAGTAGGTTTAGATTAGATATTAGGAAAAAGTTCTTGATTGTGAGGGTGGTGAGGCCCTGGCACAGGTTGTCTGTCCAGAGAATCTGTGGCTGCCCCATCCCTGGAAGTGTTCAAGTCCTGGTTGGACAGGGCTTGGAGCAACCAGGTCTAGTGGAAGGTGTCCTTGCCCACGGCAAGGGAGTTGGATCTGAATGGTCTTTAAGATCTCTTCCAACCAAAATAATTCTAGATTCTATGACTAATAGAATGAAAAAAAAAAGCTGATATTGTTACTTAAGAAAAAGAATTGCTAGCTTTTAAGGTTCCTTCTAGGATGATACATACTGTCTTCACTATTTTCTGTGCACTTTAAATAATTGTCCAATGGAGAAATGGTGTCTTCTTTTCAAGAGGTAACTGGAGCCTATTAATATGTACTGAGATTCTGTATGCTGGAAGTCATTAAGGGCCCCCACTCGTTAAAAGAAGGATCTGGGTAATAGCATTGCTCCATCTAGTTTAGGTTTTGTACTGGGCATTGGGAATATGAATCTTTTTATACATTAGATAACTGCCTGTATTTCCAAGCACTCATCAACTATCATCATTTGGTTTATCTTATTCACCTCATTATTATTACTTGCGGCACCTGCACAAAAGGTGCTTTTATTGTGCTTAAATATTTACTTTGTTAGCTTGATCGGCTTATATGCACAACAGCTTACTCTTTGATCGTGCTGGAACACTGAGCCTCCTTCTGTGCCTTCCATGTGATCAGTCACTCAATCAATAAGAAGGTATAGGGGTTTCCCCTTATTTTTGTATTGCTTAAATACTACATTGTGTGGCAACTATTACCCAGCAATTGGAGCTGGACAAAGGAATAATACATTTCTTATTTTGAAAAGTTGCAAAAGAAAGCTTCCTCCAAATGGTATCATCAAGACACTCGACTTAAGAAAAGGCTGATAATGTCGGTTTAACAAAATCACACCCTTTGTTTAGTCCTTAAAAATGGACATTTATTAATCAGGATGACCACTTAAAGCTGCGTAAAGGAACAATTTGAACTTTGTTAGGCAACTGATCAGGTAAATCTAGATGTCAGTAGCTTGGAACCATAACTCTAGGAAACCTGAAAATTAAACAGAGGATGTCTAAAAACAGATCAACAAATAAAAGGAATGCCATAGTTTAATTAAGAGAGATAAGAATCATAGACAAATGGGTAGCTTAAGGTTAAAAACGACCTGCTGGTTGCCAGTTGGATACAGTATCCAGAGCTATAACCTCAGAAGAGGTTCAGGGACTTCCCAAGGCTGCACCTTCAGCTAAAGTATGTGTTCCTTTTAGAACATTTTTTGAAGGAAAAAAACAACAAACAACAAACCTTTTTTTGATTTCAATAAGTGGCTTATGTAAACGCTTGGGAGGTGCAAGGGGCTACTAGGATGTTTTTGGAGAAAATGTGACAAATATGATATAATGAACTATACTAAATAAAACTAACAGAAAAAAAAACAACTACAACAACAACAACAAACCAATCAATCAACACACCAAATGAAAAAAAAAAACAAAAAATCTACCAACCAAAAAATAACAAAACAAAACAAAAAAAACAAGTTCCACTTCAAGTTCTGATGTCGAAGTTGAACATATTAGAGATCATGATTATGAATTCGTTTGTCCTTTTGTGAGTGTTTTTTTTTGTGCAGATGGATTTGATCCATCTGATACATAACTTAAAACCTTGCAACTTAAAAATTTGAAGTAGACTGAAGAGGAAACACAGTTAAAAGTCACCTCTTTTAACATAACATTGGAGTTATGCTGGATTTATTTTTTTATCTTTTTTTTTTTTACCTTACTAGCTTCTGAATAGGAAATGTGAGGATCAGGTATGAAGAAGTCGGACCAGTCAGGCTCCTTCAATCCGTATACAGGCTTTTACCTGAGTGTTTAGCTCTGTTTTTACTTTCAATAACCAAACCAGTGAAGCCGTCCAGTCAAAGAGCTTAGGCAAGATTTATGCAAAGTGTCAATTTTTGTGCAGTTGTTATAGCTGGCAAATAAAAATGGGATTCCTCATAATTGAAAAGGACGGCTAGGATTTTTAGAAAGCGAGACCGTAAATGTCAGTAAACTGCATTTTTTTCCTTTTTAGATGTTGTGTTTTGCTGACATTTAAGCCGTATGGTTTGCTATGAGAGGATTCACTCGACTGAGCATAGACCTCTGTGTTGTATAGGTTTATGTTTGAGCTATTTACCTTAGCTAATTACAGACAAAGGTGAGAAACAAGGAACTCTGGAAGAAAATCCATTTTTTACCCCAAATCTCAATGCTTGTTTTCTTTTATTTCTTTCCATTTTCCTGTGTCTTTATCCCTCTTAGCTCAAAGTCAGTGTTACACTTTACATGGCTGACTGAAAAGTGATCTCATTTCCCAGGGGAAGAGGAGGGGAAGGAGGAATAAGGATGAAAACATACCGGGGAATGAAAAAAGGAGAAAGTTTTCTAGTAGCTTCCTATATTTCCCTCCCTTTGCCAGGATTGAATATCTAATCTCTCCAAATTATAGTCTGTCGGAGGAACGCGTCCCATTTTAAGAACAAGTGTTTTAACTCATATTAATTTTTAGATAGCCGTAACACTGTGCACAGTCTCACTTTGTCATCGTTCTCTCTCTTTTTTTATACCTTGTCTTTGTTCCTGTCTGTTTATTAAAACTGAGTATGCCACGACTTACATGTCAGTTTGCAAAATCTGCGGAAACTCCAGACACCAGAGGAACGTTTTGTTCCAAAGGCTGAACGAAGCCCACCACTACAATCCCATTGCTCCCTGTTGTGGCAACCTTCAGGAGAGGTTTCCTTGATGCACACCCAATTGTCTGGACAACTCGATCAGATGCTCGTGGTTGCTCACTCAGGTGCAGGTTTAGGGAACTCCATAATTTACAGTACCTGTCATAAGTTGTACCCTCTTTTTCAAGCCTAACAACAATCTGGGATTCTGTATTAGGACTGAAGGCTCAAAAGTACCAGAGCTTTTTCATCTTGAGTTCATTTTTATGTGTGATTTCCCGCAAATGAGGAATGACTTTAAAACCAGGGAAAACATCCTTGGGTTTATGACTGAGCATGGGCTTGCAGAGCATGGTGAGACGGTGTTGTCAGCGCTATGCAAACATGGAAAGCCACTCCCTAGCTTCCAAAAAGAGAAGAGATGATCAGATCTCTAACTCTGCACTCTTATTTCCAAGTCCTTTCAACATAAATATATTGCTTTTATTAAATGACTGCAAAAATATGTCATACTTATAAGATCCTGTAGGGAGTGCTGAGTACAGTTTAGTGTTATTTGTCCCAGAAGTTAGTACTGAACTCTCATTCAGTCCAAACACTTTTCTTTCCAAACCCTCTGAATGTTCTCAGCAAGTAGAATCTGACAGTAGCTCCCAGTGGACCAGGTGAGCTTCCCATACATGGACCAACACTTTCAGTTTCTCAAGTTTGCACTGTTTTTCTCAGGCAAATGGACACATCTAAAATTAAAGACATTTAAAACTGGTTGATCTTTGTATGTCAGACACCTTCCAGTCTTTTAACGATTTTTTTTCCATTTTGATTCCATTACTTTTCTGTTTCTTTCGTGATATTGTATTATATTCCTTAGGAGTTTTAGCTTGATTTTACACCAAGTTATCTGTTGGTAGAAAAAAAATAACTCAAATAAATTGTGACAATAGATGAAAAAAGGAAATAAATAAATATTCATAAGCATTTTAAAATTTGAATTCAGAAGAAATAAATATAGTACACCGCTCTGGGGAAAATATGTAAATACTAAGGAAACAATTATTAATGTTCTGGTTGTACATTCTCACTTTTGTGAGTCTTTGTTTAAGAAGCTGTGCTGAGTTTCTATTGCTTATGCATAATAAAATCCAATATTGTAGAACATCTGGATTTTATTTTTTGAGAAAGAAAAAAAAAACACAATAGCAGTTATGGAGAAATGTGGAAGCAGTCCACACATATCTGCTTAAAAATCAAGAAATCACATTGAGAAATAAACTTGATGGTTATTTCTGACCCATCTGTTTCCCGTAATTGGATAATAATATATGCATTTTGCTCCTGAAAGAATCCCCCTGGGACTACTTCATCTGCTTCAAATGACCATCCATGACCCACGCTCACCTTGCAGCACTTTGATGGGACACACGTGCTGTCCTTCTGACTGAGGGAAAATGATGGCTGCCCATGTCTTTGGGCTGAAGGAGAAAAAAAACTCTCAGAGTTGTAGGTGTGACAAGGCAGAAGCTCCAAGGCAGTGGAGTTTTTTGCCACATGAAAGAGAGAGGTGAAATCTGGTCTCTAACTGGGGAAGGCATTGTTGGTGTCTAGGCAGTGAGCTTCATTTATAAGCAGAAGCAGATGCAAGGATAATTTATTTATTTCATCCTATACATCTGTTTTTATGTGTTTTTGTGACATAACACTGAATTTATGCAAACCAACGACATCAACAGGTTATGTGGTCTAGAGAAGATGTGACAAACAAATAAATATGTGTGTGTGTGTGTGTTTGTCTCGAAAAGAGATAGATGAGTCCATTTTCTTCGTTAACTGAGTTCTTAGAATAAGAGAATTTCTGGAAGTGCTTAAGACCAGTTTAGATGGGACTCTGAGTGCTGACCTAGTGGCAGGTTCCCTGTCCATGACAACAGAGTTGAAACTGGATGTCTTTAACATCCCTTCCCACCCAAACTATTCTGTGATTCCATGATTTTGTGAAATGAGAGGAGAAAAAATTATGGTAGTTTTCATAAATATGGATTTTTCGCTGAATAATTTTCTTGAGCAGGGAGGATTGAAAGAGTCATGTTTATGGCACTGCTTCATGCTCCTACTCACATGAGCTCTTTTAAAGAAATATTGTAGGACTATTTATTCTCTACTGGTCTGTAGTATCTGATAAATACACTGAAAGGTGTCAGTGGATGTGTACAATCAAAGGCAAAGCTGTTAGAAGAACATAAATTTCCAAATAGTCTTCCACTTCTTGCTTTCTGGCTCCCTACTCTCAATTTCATGGCAGAAGCAGCTTTTCACCTGGTCAAGGGTGGAAATTTTTTGCCTTCCACAGAATCCTCTTTCTGGAAAAAAAAATTGGTACACGTCTCTGTGCTTTCAAAAGCAGATATGAAGACATGCATTTTTAAAGGTAGTAAATGTTGTAAGATGTTAATAACGCTTAGAGTGATGTTACTTTATAAAACATGATAGGGGTTTTTTGAAGACATTTTTCAAGGTTTTGATAACCTGTGAAGTTCAGTCCTACACTATGAGCACAGGGTTTGATTTTGATCTGGAAGTTTTGCATTTAGAGCATAGATGGGAGAAAAACTTGCTTTGTTATCATAAAATAATACAGTCACAGAATAGTTTGAGTTGAAAGGGACCCTAAAGGTCATTTAGTTCCAGTTTCCCTGCCATGGGCAGGGACACCTTTTTTGATAACATTTAGGCAAAATACTTTGACCAAAGAGGGATTACTCCTAGTTCATACCCATGTCATGACTTTGACATCAAAGAGTAGCTGTGCAGTTTTGTCAGTCTTTCTTCAAGACTTGAGGGCAGAATGCTCTGTAATCTTTTTTTCTCATAAGTCCTTGCAATATGATTAAGATGAATAAACCACATCTACAGACTATCTTAAATTAAAAAAAAAAAAATAAAAATCATAGTTACTGCATACTCAATATGTTTTCTTCTTTATATTGGATGTCGTCACAATGTTTATGTCCTTCAGTAATGGCACGAGATGGAAATTCATCTGCCCATGGAGTTCAGAGTCACCTGTCCAAAGCAAGGTGTTTGATACCAGCAGATAACAGTCATTAAACATGAAGTGAACTCCCTGTAGACGTAATACACATTTCAGAAAGCAGGGACTTGATGGAGCATAATTCCAAAGCAGACTCTTTTTCATACAGTGAAGTCTAGTATGAGTTGTCATGTTATATCCAGCAATCTAGGTGATTTGCAAAGGCTTTTTATTATGGAAAGACAACAGAAAAATGTTCTTTTTTTTTTTATTATTATTTTTATTTTTTTAAAATGTTTAAGCTGTACTGCTTGGCTTTCACTGGTAATGAATGAGGTCTTGGAAAAACATTGTTAGGTTGATGTGACGATTGATGGCCAAGAAAGATAATAGAGTCAGAATGAAATTGAAGAGAAGTTTCAAAATTCCTCCATCCTCCTGAAAAACCATACTTTGAAGGTTTGCCACAAGAGCTTGCCTTCCATTTATTGTAATATAAATATTATAATGCTGAAGTGATTGCTATTAGAAAAGCGATTTTCACCAACAAAAGATGATCAGCACAAACTCCTTTGGCCAGAGTCTATCAGAAAGTGAAAGCACCGTGTTTAAGTGAAGATATTTATTTAAAGGTAGAAAATTTCATGTAATAACCCCTAGAATCCTTTCTCCACTGTGAGAAATGGCTGGTGAGAAGGTGTTTGTGAAAGTGCATGCCAAGTAAACTGGTAAGCATATAGATGTTTTTAAAGCTCTCACTCTGCTGCATTTACACCTGTCATAAAATTCAAAGACATATTAAAATAGGACACAATGTTGACACACTTGACCTCAGACCAGGAAGCAGAGGAGGCTCCAGTACACCGTATGTTTCTTGTGAAGCCAGCTGGACCTTCTGTTTGCTCACCAGCCAGCAAATGTGCAGCAAATAGAGAGTGAAGAATTCAGGCTGAAGTTACAGGTGTTGCGCAGACAGTCATGAGGAGTCGTTTCTAAAAACAATAATTTATTGGGATCTTAGCACAAAGTAGTGCTGAGTATCCAGTCTTTCCAGTGGGGTGGTCAATCCCTGTTCTAACAGTGATTGAAGTATTCTTTTGCAGGAATCCTTGGAATAGCACCTTCATCTAGATCAGGACTGGCTCCACATAGTTTTTCCTAACCACCTTTTTGTTCGACTAGACATCGATGCTCCACCTCCCACTTATGCCATTTACAAACACCTTTGTTGTGGGCTTTGTGGCTTTGGAATAATCACAGAGCTGTAGAATAGTTTGGGTTTTAAGGGACCTTAAAGCTCATCTAGTTCCATCCTCTGCCATGGGCAGAAACAGTTTCCACTATCCCAGGTTGCTCCAAACCCCGTCCAACCTGGCCCAGAACATTTCCAGGGATAGGGCATCCACAGCTTTTCTGGGCAAGCAGAGCCAGGGCGTCATCAACCTCACAGGGAAGGAACTATGAGAAACCTGAAATTTCTGGCTGTAAGAAAGTAAATGATGCAGCAGCTTCCCTTACTGATGTTCATATGTTTTGTGCAAACGAGGCTGGTAAACAGAATTTTGAAGAGAAATGTATCAGAAGCTACAAGATAATCTTTTCTGAGATTCTGAGCTGCAAGAGAAACAGTACCTGCTGTTATTCATTTGAAAAAAATGCATATTTTTAGGTATACTTCAGGCTTTTCAGATCAGCTCTGAATAAGGTGTTCCTGTGCTAGATGTCTCACTCAAGAAGCTTTAATCTCCCTGAGCTCTACAATTACCTCTTGGAGGAACTGTGGAGGTCAAAATGGTTAGAAGAGATTAAGATTGCCCCTTTATCATGAAAGGCATTCACACAAGAATATTTTTATAACCTATTTCAAGCCTTGCTAACCTACAACCTGGACCTGTTTCAAGTATTTTCACATCTAGAAGCAACTTCTGGGGAATGTGAGACAAATAATGATGAATGTTTTCATCTGCTCAAAATATAAATTCAAAGTAGGCCCTATACAAACCTTTTGAGTACTTTGGTTGCTTTAGAAAATGATATCAAGGTGAATTTTGACTTTTAAATGTATTTGAACATTTTAATGTGCTGCTACTTATTCACTTGGTTAGAAGTAGTTGTGATTAAATTACAAAGTTTGATACAACTATTCTAACCCCAGTTAGAATTGATAATATCTGACATTTCAGAACATTTTCTGTTTCTGGAATGAATCTTACTTTGGTCTGGTTGGAATTTATTATGTTATTTATTAAAATAATAACACAGATATATCAGTTGTATAGCTCAAGTTTGTTTATGTATTTTTCTCCTTTGCTTAAACTACAGTATTTGTCTTGGATGCCTTACTCTATTTTAGAGGAATATAATTAATAATATGAGCTAACCAACTACTTTGCTAAACAGTTCTATTTACCTTAGAGTATTAAATGAATTAAAATGAATTAAAAATTCTACATAATCATCTGGGATCAAAGCAAAGGAGCCTTTCAAGCTCTTCTTGAGACTTGCTTTAGTTTAGGTGAGATTTGAACCAGTCCAGAACTTTCAGTACAGAATGAGTTCATATCACTGGCTCCTGTTTACATCACTGATTCTGTTGGATAAATAATTTAAAATGCAGAAAAAGATTTAGGAGAGGAACCTAAATGTAATCTTACTTCTCCTGCCACCAGAACCTTAACATGAAATTATCCCTTGTCTCTCCAGTTGTTAGTTTCTTCTAACAGTTTCCAAAGTAAAGCTTATAAAAAGAGTCTTCAAATTAACTTTTTTTTCCTGAGATTAGGAAATAATAGTCCAGGGAGAAGAGAGAAAAAGTTGAAATTACACCCATGATGTGCATTCTGAATTTATTTATCTCATATTTATCTCACAAAAAACAAACCAAAACAGTCAAAAAACCAAACAACCAAAACCAACACAAAACCCCAATCAACCAACCAAAAGCAAAACAAACAAAAAAGCCCAAAACATATAAGTATTGGGAAAACACAATTTTCCTTCACCATTAAAGAGCAAATTCTCAATGGTGTAACAGTAATAACGTCCATGTTATTAGTGTTTTAACTTTGGAGACTTCTTTGTTTGCTGGAGGAACGTGCTGAAGCTGTGGAGTGGGAACTGCTCCAGAATGGTGTGGGTAGTGCTGAGACATCAGACGTGCTCTGCAGACCACAGAGGGAATTTTCACAAAGGATTTCAGGTTCCTCTCTGGGAATAAGGGAGCTGTAACTGCCTATCTTTAAACTAAGTGTCAGAAATTTACCCTATGTTTTAATGGGAGTTCCTGGTGTATCGTGTAAGAAAGTCAGCTAGAGGGGACCCTGATAAGCTATCTTGCATATCCCTTGTAATAGGGATGTACGATAATAAATGTGGATGTATGACAACTAATTAGAGAATTCCCTTGCTGAACAGCTTATCTCTTTATGTTCAGTATCCCCACGCTTCACTCAAATTGTGTATCCTTTTGCTCTCCAAGATAACGAATACAACACAAAACCCCCCTCACAATCTGTTACTTTGACAGTTGTAAAGTTTTGAGGAAGAGCTGATTTATCACCTACTGGCTTCTCGTTTCTGAGGCTGTGTGCGAAATCATTCACCGAGTCTAAACAAACTCAGCTCTTGGCTGAACACGGGAACATGTGAACTGTGTAACTGCATCTCAGCATGAAGGTTTGGGATGTGCTGTGAAGTGCACCATTATCCAAAATAAACAGCTGGCTCCATTAGGAGTTAAGAAAGGGGACTGATAACAAGCCTCTTCTCCCTAGGATAATAAACATCTATTGACTTAGCTGGTAATAATTCAGAAAAGCTAAATGGATTCTTGCTATTCACTCAAGACTTGTTTAATGGTAACAACTGAAGATTAGTTTCTAGTCCAAATTACTGCTAATTGAATCTTGTTCTCTGTGTTTGTTTCTAGCTTTATCTGACTCTTCAGGATTATCTGCAGCTCTGTAAATGTTTTGTGTTAATTTCAGCAGACTCTCAATAAAATTTGTTGTGTTTCTCAAATCCTTTTCCATTACCTATATGTACTCCATTCTTTATCCACTGATATTTTAATGAAACTCCCTTAAGGTGGAAATATCAGCATTTCTGACACACAAACTTGAAGGAGATAGACTGGCTCTAATTTGAAGTCAGATGCCTGATGCAAAGATATACATTTCCTGCAGTTAGTCCTGCTGCAGACTAAAATCTATTCTTTCATTTCTCAGACATGCAGAACCAGTGCAAAAGTAGCAGTCTCCTGTCTCAAATAATGAGCAGAAGAACTGTACTGCTCCAGCAGTCTCAAATGACATGGGATACAAACCAGACAGCCCTAGCTAACAAGGGGAAGGGAAAAAAAGTACAATAATCCATGGGTCTTCTTGATAATCTACAGCTGATGCAAACTGGAATTAAAGGGCAGCTTAGGTCTACTAATGTCTTAAGGTGACTCCTACTGTTGTCCATAAACAAATAAGCTACATAAACACAAAAGTGATTATAGTCTCTTCTTATTCTCAAAAAAATGGATTTCAAATCTCCCAAATCACGCTTTATGTTTCTTGTTATAGAACCTGCCCATGTGCCTTTTTTGACCTACCATCTGGACTGTTTTGCAGCTGCCCTGTTACATCAGTAATTTCCAGGATGGAACGTGATGAAGTAATTTTCTTCCATTTAATGGAAACTTATCAAGTCTTACTCAAACACAATGCAGAGGGATGATGTAATTCGTTGCCCTAGAATTCATGTCATACTCACTGAAAGCTTTTAGCATTGTAGATGTGCAGGCTTTCATTATAGATTTGGGTCATATTACTCAGGTCTCCTGCTCATCTTCTTAGTTCATCTTTGTGCAGAATATGCTTAAGTGCATTACAGTATTTCTCTGTATAGAATTTGATTTCGGTGATGGAGTCTGCTCCTTGGCCTGCAGTTGCACCTTTCTGTTGGATCAGAATGATGGAGAGAAAATTAAACTACTTAAAAAAATGAAAGTTAACCCATTCATTGACTCTAGAAATATTTGCTTGTCTCACTGTCTCCAGGTGCCTTTCACACTTGGAATGATAGCTTATTAGTGATCCATAAGAATGGGGGGACAGGAGAAAGGGTACAGAAAATAGTCTAGTAGTCTAGGTGTAAAACTGTAGTTTCAACTTGACCATTCTACTGACTGCGAAATGACAAAGGACAGACTGCCTTCTTGTCCCCCCACCCAAATAAGGGAACTAAGGAAACAGCTTTGTCTGGTTTTCTTACTTCTAAGAATAATTAGTCCAATTTTATTTGGAAAGATGTTTACACAGGGTGGGAGAACATCCAATGCTTAATCAAAATTGTGACAATAGGAATAGCATGTTAGATTAATAAAAAAACACGGCTTGTCAAGGCCTTCGTAACTGTTGATAATTTTTGATATGTTAAAGTGACCATGTGATACCCTGAACAGAGTAAACAACATTTATCAGCTTTTAATTGGTAGCCTGGCATTAGTTTATTAATTTCCAGTGGCGTATACTACTTTAATTCAGACAGAGAATAAAGAAAGTGGGTAAAATAACCAGAGTGCATTTACTGTATGATACAGTGGTCCTACAGATACAGACACTGTGCTTTTTCTCTGCCACTGGCTTTGTCCTTGAAGCTTAAATTCAATTACACAGATCTTCACAGGAAAAAATCTTGGGGGCAAAGAAAGGCAAACCCTGCAATATGACCTTCTAAGAGATGAGGAGATTTCCACTATCTTCTATCAGGAAACACCCAAGGCTGAATTAACATCTGGCTGAGTTCAGGCAGCTAGATCCACTTACAGTTATGTGGTTTTCCTAAACTGCCTGTTCAGGCTTACACTGCTAGAGACGAGGAAGAGGTAAGAAAAATCATTCATTGTAGTCTCTTGCTTTTCTCTGCTCACTACAATAGAAACCAAAATTATGACTTTGAAATAAGTGGCTGAATTTTCAGTCACTAAAGGAAAGATGACTCCTACTAATGTAAATTCCTTTATGTGAAGAAAATTTGAGCTCTGTTGTTCTAGGGTGGAGTTTCCCAGGACAGAAAATGACAAAATCTCAAAGCTGAAAGTAGACATGTTGAGTATATCTCAGTTACACAGAGAAAGAGCTGCCACAGCTACCAAATTCTATAGCAATGAATGGCCATCAGACCACACTCCTAAATAGGAAGTTTTTGAAATACTATATTCCTATGAAAAGTCCAAGAGGTTTATCAATTGCATTTCATGATACTGGGGGAAAAAAAAGGAAGATAAGACTTCAGGATGTGTTCCATAGAGCTTGTGACCTACTTCTGTATTGACGGAATTGACAGTTTGAACTGTCTTGCTGGAAATATCCCAGCCAATCCTACCAGGAAGAAAAAAGCAGAATAATTTCAATCTAAGAATAAAGAATAAAGATAGAACAGTCAGGAAAAAAAAAAATCTGAAGGTGGAGTGATTGCTTATCTTCACATTAAATGTTCCAGCAAAAAACCCAGTTACTGATTCCTATGTTCATGTCCAGAATGAAATCTAAGAGCCTGCTTTATGAGAGGTCATATTATACTTAATTTTGGAACTTAAATATATGAATTCTTATAAAATTCTTATTATTTTATTAAGCTTTCAGTCATTCTATATGTTGTATTTTTTTAGCTACTTTGAAAAAGCCATTTTTTCACTTATAATGAAAATTATATCTTTAATTTTCTATGTAAAACTTTCTGTTTATATATGTAAAGCTTTCTGTATTACGAAAATAATTACACAACATGATTGAAAAATTAGTTTTACTGCATTTATAAAGGAAAGAGAAAAACAACTCCATGTAATCATATTATAGGTAATGTTTGCAGCCTAGCTTAGTGACTAGCATTAATATACAGTCCCTCTTATATTTGTTTCCTTCATCAGAGCCTAGGAGAAACAATTTCTTATAAAAAATAGGATGCAAGCAACCCCAAGGAAATTTCTTTGTTTGTTTTTAATTTAAGTTTCATATTAATTACAAAAACAGCGTGAAGTAAATGAGACTCAAATGTCTCATTTTCATTACTGTTTGTTTTGTTTTGTTTTGTTTATTTTTGTGTTTGTTTGTTTTTTTATTGGTTTGTGCTTTTTTTTCTTCAGTGATCTGATTTTCCACATTTCTGGGAAACCGTTGCTACTTCATTTACTCCACTGCATCCTCTCCCTTGCTCCATGGTGACTAAAAACATAGCTAGAACTACAGAAATGAGAATGAGTATCAATCCTGGGTGCAAGAGTACGTAATATTGACCCATGGGAAGTACTGAAATAAAGATTATGCATGATTTTTCTAGTTCTGCCTCTAATTTAACCTCCATCAGTTTTGCAGCTTTAAACAAAAGAAAATTATAAGAGCCTCTGTGAAATCTAAGTGATTAATGACCTTAATCTCTTTGAGATTCTCAGATAAACTGTGCTTAGAAGGCTAAACAACCCAAAAGTAGTAGCAATACTGGCAGTACATCTCATTAATATCTCAGCAGCATTAATTTAATTGTATTTATTATGATTGCTTTCGCCTGGAATACTATTTCATTCTTACAAACCACAGTCTTTGCTATGAACAGGTGCTTTTGAATGGCTACCATGTAACATCAGATATGCAATTAATATAAGTTGTAATTAACACAAGCTGCCTTGACCTTCTCCTCTAAGCAAGCTGTGTATTAACAGGCAAATCTAGCTGGTTTCAGCAGACAACTCTACAGCTGGCACACTGTCTGCTCCCCAAGGACATATGTAAATCCAGAAACGCAAGAAAATCCCTTCTTTTCTTTTTTCTTTTTTTTTTTCCTTTACACTGCTGTGATTCAGAGTTGAATACATTGACCTTTCTCGCCTGCATAAACTTTCAGTAGCAAGACACTGAGACAAGCCAGACACCCGTTCACTCATCCAGCAAATATTATTAAGGGGAGAAGAGCGCAGATCACTCGAAAACACAGCAGCCAAATGTTCAAGCAAGGTGTTTGTGGGCTGTCTACCTCTATATTTAGTCAGACCTGTATTTCATTTTTAGAAGATGCCAATCTTCTCACCAGTGCCAAGCAAAATTGAATGGTAAACCCCCTTGGCCTGTTGGCTGTGGTTTTCCCAGTGCAGCCTGGTGTGTGGTTTGCCTCATTCATAACTAAAATGTGCTGTTAGCTTGCACATGTGTTGGCGCCCACTGTTTCTCCAAGCCCTTTTCAGCAGAGCTGCCTGTCTGTTTCTGGCCTGTACCAATCATAGGCAGGTTTGTTCTGTCCTGAAGCAGAATCTTTGCACTTTTCCTTGCTGAACTTCGAGGGTTCTCTAGTGATCTAGTCTATAATTTCAGCAAGATCTCACTGAAACGGAGATCTGCTGTTCATTAACATCTCCTTCTCCCAGAGATTTGAATCATTCAGAAATTTCCTGAGGAAACACACTTTCTCAACACTGGGGCAGCTGATGAAGATATTGAGCAGTACTGGCCCACACATCAATGTCTGTCATGCTCCACTTGTTACCAGCTGCCAAACAGTCTTGGAGTCATTGATCAGCACTGGGTGAGACCAGGAGACTGGGAAATTGTCAGCTTATCACAGAGTCTGGACAGCATGTGCTTTTTCAGCTTATCAATGAGGCTGGGGTGGGAGAGTTTTGTGTAAAGTTTCAGCAAAGTAATGATGTATCTCATCCCCTCTACCTTCATGAAGCTGATCATAGTCTTTTGCTCTGCAGTGCTCAGCACTAGAAAGATCTGAACATTTTAGAGGGGAGCCAGAGGAGGCCACAAAGATGCTCAGAGGGCGGAAGCACCTTTACCATGGAGACAAGCTGGGAGAGCTGTGCTTGTGTGATTGTTCAGCCTGGAGAACAGAAAGCTCCCTGTGAAACTTATAGCAGCCTTTCAGTACTTAGAGGGGGCTGATGAAAAGAGACAGAGTGACTTTTTACACAGACAGACAATGATAGCACAATAAAGGATTATTTTAAACTGAAAGATGAGAAATTTAGATTAGTTATTAGGAAGAAATTATTTCCTCTGAAGGTGGCGAGGTCCTGGCACAGATTGCCCAGAGAAGCTGTGGCTGTTCCACCTCTGGAAGTGCTCAGTGCCAGGTTGGACAGGGTTTGGAGCAACCTGGTCTAGTGGAAGGTGTCCCTGCCCATGGAAGGGGTTTGGAATGAGGTGGACTTTAAGGTCCCTTCCAATCCCAGCCTTTATTTGATTCTATGATTCTTTGATTATTGAAAGAAACCAAATTGGTCAAACATGATTTACTTTTGTTAAATCTATTACCATTCTTCTTCTTCTTGAAGTACTTGCTTTGTGAGTTCCTTGGAGACCAAGATGAGAATGTCACACCTATACTTACACAAATCATCACTCTAGCCCCCTTTGAAGGTAGGTTCAACACTTGCCTTTGTCCAGTCTTCAGGGACTTCCTTTGATTTCCATGACCTTTGAAAGATTAAGTAGAGTGTTCTTATAGGGGCATCTTAATTGCAATTTTAGGTTTAGCCTATTTGAGCATTGGCCATTCTGATTTCATCCTCTACTGCTCAACTGATGATTTATACTCTTCCTTTATGTTCTAGTTTCCAACTCCATTTTACTTATATGCAATTAAGAAACTCTTTGCTTAGTCAAATAGGGTTCTGCAAATACTTTCAATCTTAAAGAAGAACAGGATGGTTTTTTTCCTTGACTACAAAGTCTATTAAACTAAAACTTGTTATTCTGAGGTCTGGTGTCCTCACTTCTCTAGCTTTCCTCTAGATGCTGAACTCTGTGACACTACAAACCCTGCAGCCCTGACTGCCACTTGTGACTGCATTCTCCGTGTTTCTTCTCAGTTTGTTAGCAACAGGATGAAGTTTTGGATCAACTTTTAGTCTAAAATCTCTGCTTTTTACCAAGACTATTAACCTCCTCCTGACTCATCCCTATATACCTCCAACTGCCTTTTTCCTTCCTAGTAAAAACAAATACATAATGAGTTTGTTATAAAGAAAAAAAAAAGTGAGGGCAAAGAGGGAAAGATATTATTCCAAATAATTCTTCCTTTTCCCCTTCTGATATTAATGGATTATCCTGACACATCTATTTGCCTCAAAGTCTCATTAATTAAAAGACCTAATGCTCTCCTACTAATTGGTCTTCTCCATAAATTCAAAAATCAGTGTTAATTTTCCTGTTTTTCCCTCATGGTAAGAAAATTAAGGCCTTCTGATTCTGCATTATCCTTTTAAAAAGATAGTGTCCAATGATCAGTTTCCTGAAGACTTACACAGGGGCTGTGCTAGTACTGGTCCATTGAAAAATCCTATGTTTCATGTTCTCATGTGCCTGCAGACCCTTGGGGTTTGCAAGTGACAGTGCTCTGCTTAAATGTCAACTTCAGAGCTCCAAGGGCCTCCAGACCAGAGAAATCTAGGAGTTCATGTTTGTACAATGGCTCTATGACATTTATAATGCTACCCTTCCAATATAATACATTTATAAAGTCATTATTTTGTTTCTCTTATTCTTCATCCCATCCAGTTGCTGTGTTTGAATGTTGCTACTCAATCATTTATTCCCAAGCCTTCAGTTCTCTACTTTCTTGGTTTGACAAAATGTGGGAAATCTGCCCAGACACTGGGATTACAGAATAAATTAAAATATTTGTCTTTAAATGTTATTGATTGAGCAACTGTTACATGACTACAATGCTATTTTGCATTGTTTTGGCTCAGTGAGATTAGATCTAGATTAAAGGCAAAGGGAAACAGATTACAAGAAACTAAGTGAAAAAATGGAAATTGGTACATTCTAAACAGATGTCTGTAAAACTTCAAGATGATTCATAAAATACTCTGTTCTGGACAAAGTAGTCAGTCTGAGGGAAAAGCAGATTCACATGTCCTCTGTAGAACAGAGGACATTTACTTTCTGAAGACCTGTTGTTCTTTTTAAGAAACAGACCTATATTTTCATATTAAAAAGTTTTCGTTGTAAACTTTAACACGTGACCATTACAACAGCTTGATACAGCTGAAACACAATAAAAGATGGTGCTTGTTAATGCCAGTGTCATTCTTTAATGTCCTCTCCCCACTCTTGTGAAAAAACTTCCAGAAAGAAATAAAAAAAAAAAGAGCTTTGTGATGCTGATGTGTTCTTACATGGACTTCTCCTCACAAGACCTATTCAAAATGCTTTCTTTTTAAAGGAAGGGAGTGATTATCCAAAAACATTTTTTAAGAGGCCCACAGATACTCAGATAATCCATCCTGCCTTCTGATGTATTTAGCCCAAGGAATTAGTGTTCCTGATCCCTGAAGCATGGCTGTGTTGTCTGCTTGAGCTGCAGTTTACCTTTTAAATTTGCTTTAAATACACAAACCATCCACCACATACCTACATCAGTTGTTAAAATGATTAATCCCCCACAGCTTTCAGACGTAGGGAATTCTAAAGGGATTAATCCTTTTCCCTGCTTTGCTTGAGAAGGAGGTGAAGGTAGATTATTACATGCAAAGAAGATTAAGAAGAAGTGGAAACTTCCCACAGCTTTTGTTAAGAAAAACTGAAAAAAACCTCAGACAAGTGTTAAGGAGGAAAAGATTTAATGATGTTCAGAAAACAGAATCAGAGGGTGAAAAGTGCTGGAGGAAGCAGTGATATCTCGCCTTGATGCAATCTCAAGCCTTTGACAGCCATAAGGAAGGAGTTTTGCCACCATCTATTGGTGAACGGGGGAAGAGGCAGAGAGAGCAAACGTGTTTGTTTCCTTCCTTCTCACACAAAACCAGTAATTTCTTTATTTCCTGAATTCATACATGTTTTGGCTGCAGGTTAGGGAACCACTGATCTCCCCTTTATGTGGCAAAGAGTCACATGTGTCTTTCGTACAACGATGGCAAAGATTTGCCCAAATCAATACATCTCCTTTAGAATGAGTAACAGGGAAGGGAAGGCAGAGGAAAATGGCAAAGGACTTTGATCTCATTAAGGCTTGTTTCACAGGGAATGCCTGAGTTGTAAATGACACAGCCTTCCTACCCCGAGGAAGGAGGGGCCATTGATCTCTCACTTGAGCTCTCTTTTGAGCTGTCAATTGGCTTCATCTTCTCATGATGAGCTGCACCATTTCCTTACTTGAACCAATCTGTTTGGAGGTATATAAGGTGTCTGCACAGCACTGCAGCTAATAGTACCTATTAGAGGATTGTGGAATAGTTTGGGTTGGAAGGGACCTTAAAAATCCTCTAGTGCCAACCTCCCTGCCATGGGCATGGACACCTTCCACTAGATTAGGTTGCTCAAAACCCCATCCAGGGGCCAACCTGGCCTTAAATACTTCAAGGGATGGGGTAGCCACAGCTTCTCTGGGAAACCTGTGCCAGTCAAGAGTTTTTTCCCAATGTCCCACCTAAGCCTGTCTTCTGTCAATGTGAATCCTTCACTCCTTGTCCTGTCGCTCCAGGTTCTTGCATAAAGCTCTCTTGGAGCCTCTTTAGGCACTAGAAAGGGCTCTCAGGTCTCCCTGGAGTCTTCTCTTCTGCAGGCTGAAAAACCCCAGCACTCTCAGCCTGTCTATCTGTATGTCCTACAAAAAGAGGTACTTAACAAGGTCACATCAGTACAATCATACCTCAAAATTATGTTCTAAGTCGGGTTGAAAAAGAAATCAATAGCAATAAAATCCTCTAATGCTCACTAAACCTCAAGAGAATTAAATTAATTTAGAGGATTGGAGCTGTTCTTTCTATCAGGCACCATACTATTAGTATTTATTCCCTGTTAAATGAAAACGTGCTTTCAGGGCAGAAATAATTGTGTTATATATATACTGTAAGAGCAGTTAACATATGCCATGGATGTACTGCTGCTTTCTCCTCTGGATAGTAGTTTAGCAAACAAAATCTATGTAATATGTGCCTGGATATCTTCTTGGATCAGCAGCAGTTGCAGGAACAGATTCTCCATTCTAAGTCCCAGTGGTTTTTACTGGCTGCTTCATTTCACAATCCTGAATTAAGTACCTAAGTCCCTCTAAACCTTACTGAGCTCCAAAAACTAGTGCTCAAAGAAAGCTGCATGAATTTGCCAGCTGCTGATAGTGATAGAAAAGCTTTCCTGCCTTCTCCTATATTCTGTTCCCAAACTTTGTCTCTTAGGCTGACGGAAGGTAAAAAAACAAATTCAATAAAATGCAGTTCCTTCCAGTGCTTAACTCTGACACCTGGTCCCATGAGTGTGCAGATACATTTGTGGCTCACTATAGAGCAAAAAGAGTTTTTCAATATAAATTTTAACATCTGCACTTGATGCTGGTTAGGCCACACTTGACACTGTCCTGGCACATAGTAGTAGGTTTTCTTCATAGGGAAACCAAATTGAACCTTGTGCAACAAGGGCCACAGCAATGTGTGACATGGGAAAAGAGACCTCTGTTGGGATACTGAAAAGGAGGAGCAGGCTTCCAGTGCAAAAGGATCATCCATCCTACAGACAGGATATAAAGAGATATAAAACTCTGTGCTTTTGTAAAGGACAATCACGAAAGGTATCAAAAGGAGTCCAAGCAGCAGCTGTGGGGTATCAGCCTTAGAACAACTGTAAATGCTTTTAAATTTTGTTAGTTTTTGCAGGATACATTCTTATTCTAATGTTACACTGCTCAACTCTGATTAGTTTCTACTCTTTTCATCTTGATTCGTTGAATATTCCCCTCTATTTCGCTTTTTTATTATTATTATTATTATTATTATCTATTTATTTATTTATTTATTGTGCCCACAGTACACCGAAGGCGGTATCTTCGAGTAGCAGCCAGATGACCTGTGGACAGAAAATAACTGAGTTGCAGAAGGGCAGAGAAGTTTGAAAAAAGGCAAACCTAGGGACAACAGAAGAAAATCACTTCAAGGCAGTTGCAGAAGGGCAGAGAAGTTTGAAAAAAGGCAAACCTAGGGACAACAGAAGAAAATCACTTCAAGGCAGTTATAGGCCACTGGGATTCAAGTGATAGTTTACTGTTATTATATACGTTTATTCTTAACTATTGTCAGTGGATGTTATGGAGGCACCGGGGGGCAATGGTTAGCACAGCAATGCTGCATCCTCTGTAAGAGTCTTTGAGAGATAGTGGGAAGAGAAGCAGAGGGAGCTTTGCCCTCTTCTGATCATGAAATTGAAGAAAGACGTTCTACTGTTTGCAGAAAGAGAAGAAGGTACATGGAAGATTGTAGAAACATAGAATAGGTTGGGTTGGGTTGGGTTGGACCTTTTTAGGGGTCATCCAGTCATGGTCATCCCCCTACCATGAACAAAGACACCCTCTACCAGATCAGGTTGCTCAGAGCCCTGTCCAACCGGACCTTGAATGTTTCCAGGTCAGGTTCCACCCACAGCTTCTCCTGGGCAATCTGTGCCAGTGTTTCACCACTTAAAAAGCACTTCTTGTGTGAAGGCAGTGGACATGTATGTTTTCAAGCTTCTAAATTAGCACTCCCTCTTCTACACAATCAAAATACTGACTCCCATCCAAACTTCAGCTACAAATTGAGCAAAACTCTGCTCTTTTCCAGCCCACTCTCCACAGAGAAGCAGGAAACACTGACTCAGATTCCCAGGGCTGTGAGTGAGATTGGCTGCTTGGTCTTGCAAACACTGTGTGAGAACTTTGACTGTGGGGTTAATTTTAAGCAAATGGGGAAAAAGGAGGCTCCCACATCCCCCAGTGAGTGATGTGGGCATGGTGTGGTTATGTGGATATCACCAGGCTCCAGTAACTGCAGAAGTCAGGAATTCATTGTTTAGTGGCTCCTGATGGGACCTGGGTAGGAGCCAGGGTTTATTTGCTCAGTGCTGCCAGGGACAAGCAAATGGCCTTGAGAAAATCCAGCAGTGAAAATTTAAACTGCTCACTGCAGCTGCTGTGTGTACCTATGGGACCTTAAAACCCCGTGGAGACATATAAATTTCTGACATCTCCTTCTGTATTTAGGCCTCAACCACTTTAATGACCTGCTGATGTCTTTGCTGGTGCCATTAGATGCATCATAAATCCAAAGAGCCAAACCCACTCAAATGAAGAGCCACACAGAGATTTTGTTGCTGGGAATGCCTCACAAAATGCAAAATTAAATGAGAGGGAGCTTCAAGGGCCAGGCATATGTTAAAAAGAGCAACAACCTCAGGAAAAAAAAAAAAAAAAAAAGAGGCCTTCATGAGCTACTGTAAACTGAAGCTGTGACAAATACAGTGAGGGGTGTTGATGTGCTCTGTTGGGCTGTACAGAAACAGAAGAGCTGACTGAGAGGAGAAGGACTGCATTGGAACAACTGCCCAGAAGCAGAGGTGTTGTATCTCTGCTGGACGTCAAGGGACCCACCTGCCTATTCTCTTCTGCTCTGAATCTTTATTAATATAATTGCATTTAGAACGCTTAAGTGCGGTTCACGATGTCCGTTTATATACTGGGCTACCCTGAGGCTGAAATGGAAGGACTTGAAGAAAGGAGTTCAATATTTAAACAGCACTTCAACCCACTGCCTAAAACATGTGGGTTTTTTTAGGGGTTTATTAGTATTGACTTCTGGAAAGCCAAACAATCAATTTGCTGAGTGTTTTTCTATTTTTGAAAATCCATGCAAACACAGTAGATAAACACTCCAAAACCTAACTTCAAAATGCATCTGAAAATTTGCTTTATGCATCTTCTGTGGCAGTGTTAGCTCTTATGGGAAGGCATATCCCACAATGTCAAAAGAACCTGTGTGTACATCTTCATTAATCAGTTTTTTGGTCAGAATTTCCACATCTCAATATTGCCATTAAGTGAATTAATGAAGATCAGAGATAATGGAATATTTATGTAAATTATCTTAACTTCATATCTTCAACCTTTCCAAAGCTTATAAGTCTTTATTATCATAATGCTCTCAACATGTATGTCATGTGAAGGCTACATTAATTATTTCAGTTATGTTAATTCTAAATTATTCATGTCTGGGCTTGGAGTTTTTTGGCTGTCGTTTGGGGGTGGTTTTTTTTATATTTTGAAACACATAAAATTAGCCCTATTTCATAAAACTGCTGAAGTCTACCTAAACTCTTACTTAGGCTCACAAGCACAGATGGCTACAGTATTAAAAGCATTGTCACAGGGTATAAATTTTTAATAACCTTTGCTAACTTTAGTTCAATTTATTTGTGCATTTTCCTCTTTTCCCTGGTCTATAAATTAAAAAGAAAAAAAAAAAGAAACCAAAAAACAACCAAACACTGAAACCTGCATTATTCATATTTCCCTAACTCCCAATATAAAAAGGTAATTTCTGCCTTTTTTATTATCTTTGTAAACTTTTGATGTTTTTATTGGACTGGGATAGAAGAAACTGCAGGTTTAGACTTTTTTTTTTTTTAATTATTATTCAAGTCAGTAAGGTGCAATGAAAACAACACTTATGGAAAAGTCATTTACTGCCACTGGGACTCACTGTATTCTTCTAATACCATGCCTGGGAGCAAGAATAGATCTTGAACGCTGGGGTTCAAGAGATTCAGCAAACTTTTTGTGTGTGCTTGCAGATGGAACCTTGAGTGCACGGTGCAATGCTGCTGCACAGCAGATGTTGTGATCCCTGTGCTGGCAGGTATGTGAGACATCAGCAGTGCCAGAACTAAATGCTGCTTTTCACATGCCTTTATTGATCCATGAAACAACCTTTTGCAATGCTGTGTGGAAACGTGCAATTAAAAGCTCTGTTTTCCTTCACCTTCTCCATCTTATTTAAAAAACCTCCATTTTTAATCACCGGCACGTGTTCAGCAGCCAGACCCTAACAGAAATATTTTATTCCAGATTAGTTGAAATACGGAGGAGACTTCATGCCTGAGGTTTTGTCCTCCCCTCCACACAAGGTGTGGCCCTCCTGTGCCTCTCCATAAAAACACACACACACAGAGACTACATCATGGGAAATCTAACGGCTGAGGATGTTCGTGAAAACCGACTGCAGGTGGCCATTCAGGATCTCATGTTTGCAGATTATGAAAGACGTGTACTTTTAAGCACAAGAAAGACGCATTAATCAAATGAGATTCCACAAAGCAAATAACCACCCACATCTACAACTGCTCAGATATGCCAAGCTGATAACGTTGCTAACCAGAAATCAGGAAAAGCTATAAAATAATCCTTAGGCTCTTCAGCTGATGGGTAAAAGAAAAAGCAGATGAAGGACCACTTCAGTGTTTACCGCCTGCAGAGTTGGTCTTTAAAAATGTAGCTGCTTCAATATGAAGAAAACCTAGAGGAGAGGGGGTACAGGTTTAAACATGAGTGAATTTTTAAGCTTCCTTTTTCTGACTGCCGTTTTGTTTGGAGGGTTTTATATTTTTATGTTATTTGATTTGATTTTCTAAATATCTGAAACAAGACAAAAGAGAATATGCAGCTGATTGCAACACCTAAAAAAAGATCAGAGGACAGGGCTGAAAAGATGGTTTATTGTCTTTGTAATAGGCAAGCTGATGAATAAAGGCAAAAACACATCTTGCTTCTTTAATTTTTCCTTTGCATTTGCATTTGCCACTGTGCAGTTACATTGTCAGTCAGATCAATTCTCAGCCAGAAAGTGAATTCAGCAAGGTAATTTTCAGTTAAAGCAAGGAACTGCTGTGGCTTATTACAAGCACATTCAGGTAGAATCCTGGGATGGTTTGAATTGGGAGGGATCTTAAAGATCACCTTGTTCCATCCCCCTGCCTTGGCCAGAGACAACTTCCACTAGACCAGGTTGCTCAAAGCCCCATCTAACCTGGCCTTCAGTACTGGAGGAGGCCCAGACAGACATGGGAAGAGGCAGAATGAAAGGAGAGGAAGGGCTTTTTCTGCAGCAACCTGTAATTAGTTTCACTGACAGAAAGCTGGGCTGTTGTGTGTTGCAGCTGTAGTAGAGAAGTTGGTGGCCTGGATGGGACACAGACACACACAAACACAGTAACAGTGGTTCTGTCTAGAAGTGAAAAACTTCACTTTTTTCAGTAAAAAGAGTAGATGTTTACTCTTTTCTTTTAATTTTTTTTTTTTTTTTTTTTTTTTTTTTTTTTTTTTTTT
>JAWWES010000094.1:67224215-67239799 GCA_035583135.1 Lophotriccus pileatus
TGTCCCTTTTGTCTTTACATGCTTCTCAGTGAATGAACAGTGTAAAAAAGGAATTTGAGAACTTCAGCCTTTGCAGAAGTCTCTCAGTAAAAGACACAAAAGAAAACACAGCGAAGAAAGCAAAGGCATGAGCTTATCATGTTTTGGTGAGCAGGTGTGGCTCAGATAAACATAGAATTCACATAAAGAAATAATAAAATTGTCATGAACAAGGGTGGGGGTCTCAGAAGGTAGCTATTAGCCGGACACAGTGATAGAATAACTACAGAGAAATGACACACCCAGATATAGAGAGACCACATTAGATGTAAGGGTATGGAAAGTCTTTCTGTCATCAGCTGATTTGTTAAAGAAAACTCAGAAGAAGGCAAGTCATAAGCAGTAAAAAAATATTAATAAGACATTGATCGACCTACCAATTAAGAAAAAAAAATCTTAAAACATTTGCTTTACCTCAAATAGTTTTTCTACTTCTGAAGTTTTCATACCACATCATTTCATGTCTTGTTCCTATATATCACACCACTCCTTTTATTTCATTCTCTTCTCCTGGAGGTAATAAACAACTCATTCTTACTTTTGGCTCATATTTTTCCTACATTTTTTCTCCTTGATATTCCCTTGAATTGATCTGATCATACAAGAACTCTCCATACCACTTCTCTCTCCTGGTCTCAAAACATTTTAATCTCCAAAGATGAATAGAATCTCATTGACTACAATAGAGAAAGATAAGAATTTAAATCAATGTTTTATACAAAATTATGGCCCTGTAAAGTATTTAACTAGCTAAGTATTGTTTTAAGGTCAAAAGGCAGACATAGTTTTTCCATATTAACTATCTTCATCAATCTCCACCGTTCTTGCCTTTGATTTCTTAATATTAATAGGCTGTTATTCTCACCCAGGTTAAAACAGGGAGTGTAGAATATATAACTTCATAATTGCCATTAGTCCTGATGAGGCTGATTCCTATACATCTTCAAACACAAAGAAGAGCATATATCCTCCAGTCTGTAATAAGTCATGTAAACAACCATTTGCAAGAATTAATGAACTGCACAGCTCCTTTGTTTAAAGCACTGTCAAATTATAACTATATACAATGATTAAAGAAAAAAAAAAATCTTCTTCAATTTCCATGACCTATTCCAGGCTTAGAATTTTACTGGCCAATTTCCTACTGGAATAAGAAGGAAAATCTTGCAGAAGCTAGATCTGGGATATAACTCTTAAGTTATTTACCTTTATTTATTTTTTTTATAATCACAACAACTCCAGTTACCTTTATGCATTTTAAAACAGTAAGGTTTGTTATCTAATTTTATTTTCTCTGTTGATGTATTTCACTTTCTGCATACTTGACCTACTTTGTGGAAGTCAAGTCTCTAATGATGCAGAGGGTTATGTCTGACATTAAGATTATGAAAATACTACACTCAGACTTTGGGAAGAGTGAAAAGGATAAAAGCAAAACCCTAGGCTTCTGAAAATCCTGTTAGAGGTCTAAAGTAATAGAATATCATAGCTTTCACTTATTTCTCACAAAGACAAAAATTAAGTATTATTTTTTGCTAGAAATAGAAAAGTAGAACAAAGAAAGATTTTACTGTCAGCTGTTGTCCTTGGGTCTAGCCACTGACCTTGGTCCAACTGGATGTGAATACAAGAAAATTTGCAAGTCTTCCTCCTGTGCTACTACTAAATGATGAGAGGTAATTATGAGAAGCATCTGGGAATTACCTAGTATTAAAAAAATAGATTAGCAAGCATGATCAGAATCTTAATACATTCATTTCCTATCTATTTTTCTTTATATGCCTGGGAATATTAAGAAGGAAATTAGTAAGTGAATGGGGAGGTATTTTATATTTGTTTTGTTGGCTGTGGATTTTATTAACAACACCCCTCTCTTTATCTTACATTGCTTTTATGCAGGAAAGGAAAACTAAATTGAACAAATTGGATAGGAGGAATATCAAAATTCCTAAACTTTAGGTAGGGGCTTATTTTTGTACCATATGGGGTACCACATGGGCATCATAGGGGCATATAGGTGTGGGAAGGAAAAAAAAGGAATAGTGGTAAGAAGTAGCAACTGAGTCAGAAGATAAAAGGTATAAGATTTGTTCTTTGGTTTTGGATCCAGAGTTCATTGGCAGGGTAAACAGCAGTCAGATATGGGTAAAATCTGAAAGGGAGATAAAGATAAAACAGAGAGCTACATGGATGCATTGGATGATATTTGAGCAGGTAGGAATGGACAGATCTGATACTGCTAATGACTGCACAAAGGACATTAACTCTGGTAGAGTCAAAAAGAGAGGTTCAGCAGGTCAGCTGGAGAGGGTCCCTACAGAGCACGAAGAGGCCAGGGGAGTGCTGAATGATCATAATGTACTCACCTGCCTGAATATCTACTAAATAATAGTGGCATATTTCCCTCTGATATGCTCTTTGGCAAATAATGGATCAAGAGAAACACAATCTGAATAACTATTACCCAAATTTCTCTCTAGCAAAATGTGAGGAAGAATATTAGAAAATATTCTTCAAGCAGAGGGTGGTTGGGCAGTGGAACAGGCTCCCCAGGGCAGTGGTCACAATACCAAGCCTGACAGAGTTCAAGGAATGTTTGGACAACGCTCCCAGGCACATGGTGTGATCCTTGGGGCTGTCCTCTGCAGGGCCATGAGTTGGATTTGATGATCCTCGTGGGCCCTTTCCAACTCAGGATATTTTATGCTTTTATGAAAATTTGTTCTTCAAAAGGGTTGCAAAGCCTTGGAACAGGCTGCCCAAGGAAATGGTGGAATCACCATCCCTAAAAGTGTTCAAAGGGCATGTGGATTTGGCACTTGGGGTTATGGTTTAGTGGTGAACACAGTAGTGCTGGGTTTTTGGTTGCACTTGATGTTCTTAGAGGTCTTCTACAATCTTAATGATTCTATAAGTCAATGATTCTAAGCATGTCATATATTAAAATTTCAGGACTGGTGAGCTGGCTGAGCACTATTTCCTGTGTCATTGTTTTCTCAAAGATAACACAAAAGAATCAATACAGTGGGGAGGAAGGGGCAATAGTCACGTTTATTGCACTTTATTTTAATCTATAAATAATATAAATAAATAATAAATAATAAATAATAAATCATACCTATAATCAAATCTAAAATCCAGAGTTTCTAAGCAAGAGTTAGAACATCTCCTATGCTTCTTTTCTCCAGTCATTAAGTCTCTGACTGAGGCAGACAAAACATTTCTTCATAAAAATATAAATACAATAACTGCACTTTAGAAAGACAGCAATATTTGTCATGTTTCCAACAGAAAAGGAGTTTCTCTAACTTTTTAAAAATAGAACAATGTTAAAGGAAGATTTGAGAAGTCAGTACTGTATGTCATCACAAGAACACTTCATATCAAAAGCTTAACAGTAGAATTGATGATATATTTTTTTCCAGAATAAAACAAAACTCTAGATAAAACTTAATTAAAAGTCTTTATAAAATGTGTCCCAAGGTTGCTTGGACTTCTTTTTTTATAACTAAATTTTAGCCTTCATGACTGAATAAGCAACGATGTAATTTAAAGTATTCAGGGAAGGTAGAATTGGGTGAGCACTGTGATTATGAAGGAAACATATGCTAGGGGAATTTCTGAGTTCTCCTTGAATTGCTTCATCACATTATTCAGGGCTTTCTTCCTCTACTTTGTGCATATCTTTGATTCGTAATACACACAGTTTTGTTAACTCTTACGCACTTCAAATTCTGCTGCTCGACCATAGTGAGAAAACCTATTAACAGACTTCTTGCTAACAGAATGGAGCTGTATTCCTAGGGATAATCAATGAGCATATTCCCTGTGAGAAAGGTTTCTCATTTAACTTTCAAATAGGTGGCATGTAATTTGACAGGTTCATTTGGCATGAATTTGGAAGGGATTTCTCCTGTTGTCCAAGATTTAAATGATGTTCCAAAAATGTATTTTCAGAAAAGTTTTTTTTTAATACTAAATCCTAAGGCCTATGTAACATCTTGTAGAATAATATCTTTACTATTAAGAGTAGATCAGTGATGTAAACTGTTTTAAATTTGAATACACTTTAGGACCATGTTGGGGCACTTAAGGCACTACAGCTATTCTACCAAAGAACTGGATTACTGCAGCTCATTAGGTAGACCACAGTAATGGAAAATTTGGACTGCAAAAAAAGACCCCACAAAATCTACCCTTTTGTTGAGGCAGCTTCTATGTGCCAGGCACAATCCACCCATTGAAATTTCCTGAACTGATAGAAGAACTAATATCCCCAAAGCTTCTAAATGAAATCCAGGCAAATTTACTTTATATAAGTACTAAAGGCTTTCCAATATCCTCAGTCAGGTGTGTGGAAGAGAAAAAAAATAAGATCCATACATTTCCCTGTATGCCAAACGTGTGCTTCCCCATTAACAAAAAAAGTATATGATCTCCTCCCTAAAGGAATTTAATTGGTCATCCAGCCACTTATATTTTAACCCTGTATGAAACTCTGAATAGATTTTGGTCTCTGTTGCTGTGACAAAGTCAGTTGGATTACAAAAATTGATACCAAGGCCTGCACCAAGGTTCACGGATGCAATGCCTGAGAACAGCAACAGCTGCTTCAGTAGTTCAGTGATGTCAATGTTTTTCTGGATTCTGGAAACCTTGAATATGCAAAGCCTCCAAAAAAATCCCAAATGTAGCTACACTTTTCTGGCTAGTTCTTCAGCTTTTGATTTTTAGTAAAGGTTATTGACCAGCTGATCAATCATGACTGAAAATGTTATTTTTGTGTTACTTTCATGAGTTTTGTGGATTTAAAGATTTATCTAATTTCAGATATCAGACCTGCAATTAGAAACAATAATAAAAAAAAAGTTACTTTCATAATTATAACCTGTATAATGATATATTTTATTTTTCTCTATGAATTTGAATTATCATCAGAGTTTTGTCTTCTTGTTTCTCCTTTAAAAAGATTAATTCCAGAGAATTTATAAAATGTACAGTTAGGAAAAAAAATGTTATTTTTGGTATTGTTCTTTTAATATTTTTGAGACTGATGTTTGTAATGTTGAAATGTCTAGTTTTGGGCTGTCATTGCACACCAGAGTACATGTAATTTTCTGTGACTGTGGAAGAAGTGAGAATTTTGTTTCTGTAGGACTCGCATAACCCATATTTGGTTGTGATTGTGTTGTTTCTAGGGTTGTTGGTGTCTCAAGAGTCAGAAACAGTTAAAAATTCACTCAGAGAGTTGCAGAGAATGAGAAAGACGATGTCTGTCAGCAAAACAGGCCTCATAGGTCAAAGGACCTATGAACAGAGGACCACCTGAGCTTTTATTTCATGGTCTGGGGTCTTCCTGTTGAGTCGTGGGCTCCTGATGTGTCTCTTGCCTCTTGCTGGCATCACTGACTCAAGTAACACACCAGAAAGATTTAATATGCAACCTAATCAGTATGAGAAGCAAGAGAATTATTTAACTGGTAGAACATAGAATACTAATTAAGAAGAGAACTAGTAACTTGTAGCCAATGAACTGTGATTTATTTGTTTGCTAAAATGTCTCTATAGTGTAAGATTTTGAGAATCAGTGTGCTTGATTTGTGGAAAAACTTCCTCCTGGCATCCTGAACAGAATAAACAACATCTCCTTTCTAAACTGGACCCTGTGTCTGTGTTTAGATAGTCCCTAAACTGGCAACACCAGGAGCCAGATTATGTAAATATAAATGTCTGTACCTCACTGAAGTGTGCTGTCTGAGTTCTCTGTTCAGTGGAGGTAAGTTTTTAGAATGCAACATCCATTTTAAAATTTAGGGTGTCTGACATTTCTGAACTGTGTAATCTCGTTTTTTTGAGATCTCTGCAGTCTCCATCTGAGAAACTTCAGCTATTGATTTTGCACACCTTTCTGACAGAAGCTGCATGAATAAGGCTAGTCCACAGGGCATGACACCCAGAGAGATCAACAGATGGCTGGTCTCCTTTTTTATTGTTCCAGAAAGTATCAAAACTCCATAATTAAAAATCTCCACAAGGAACGTACCATAATGTCATACATTTAAAAGTAGTGCAGATTTAAAGACAGGCATCAACAGAAGGTCATTTTTTGTCCTGGAGACCAGATACTGCATATATTTCAAGGGATTTTTAATTTGGAATAACCATAGTCCAATTAAAGGACCTGACTGCCCAGTGCAGCTGAAAAGAGTTAGGTCAGTGCATCTTTTTCGCAGCTTAAATTACTTCCCATCAAAACCCAAACCCTAATTTACCTATAATACCAGTGAACCTTCCTAAAGTCTTCACTCTCCCAAATATTCTTTCATGTCTTTGTATTAACCAACAAGTAAGGACACAGCCACTTCTTTCCTTTTACAAGCTCATCCTTCAGCCTCTTTCAGAATGAGCTTTATCTTCTCTCCCCACTTTTTTGATAACCCATTCTGCTGTGCATAGTCCATAGGGATGAAGTACCCCTTAGTACAGGGGTCTCTGGCTTTTTTTATCCACATGGGGTTTTTTAAGTGTACCCATATGGAAGGTATAAGCTCTGAACATGATTTAGTTACATGTCAGAAGAAGACCACGAACATACCATGAATTCTTTCATGATCTTATTACCGTGAAAAGAAAATACATTGACGTGACCATGGCCTCTTGCCTGGAAAATCGAGGAATCTGTTGTCGTGCACCCATCTTAGAGTCTAGACACATCTAGAGAGAAAAGTCTCTCTGCTATTAGAATTTTAACAGCTCTAAAGTTGTCAAAAATCTAAACTTTGAAGCAACAGAAATTCAGAATATCATCATGTATCTTGAGACCGTGCCAAGTTTCAGTGCACACATCTCTGTTTCAGAGTGCAATAAAGTAACTTGAAATGAGTTTATTATATTACAGGAGGGAGCCATCTTTCCAGTGTTTCCACCTGCAATTGGAATAATAGGCAATTAATATTTTATAAAACCTTGTGGAGCATGTAAAGCAGCAATTATTGTATCTATGAATATGTATGATAGCAATTTCAACATAGCTGTATACATGAAAGACTTGATCAAGATGTATTAAGTTAGGAATGAGATGGTATGCAAGGTCTTTGAAAACTAAATTTCATGGCATTTTTGAAGGAAATATTCATTCAACTGTATATATTAGGTATGATAATAGAATTTTCATGATCATGTCATCTGGAAAAGAAAATACTTGGGAATTTTTATGAGACATTATTTGGTTAAGGATTTTTAAGACAAAAAGATCAGAACACATGGACATATTTAGGAAACATTGATGTGATTTTTCTCTTATTATTATTATTGTTATTATTTTTATCTCTTTTTTTTTTTAATGTTCTCATGACAGACGGTAATTTCTTCTGTCCAGTAATTCTTCATTCCAGTGGTATTCACTAAAATTACATCAGCATTAAAGGGAAGAAATACAATAAAACTCCTTTCTCAAGATCCATACAAGAGAGTAATCTGTTAGGTAGGGAACAGATGATGGAATCTCCCATCCCAGTATTTTATGACTGTGCTCATGGGCGATTCTTACCCTGGTGATGGTGGGTCCACTCCCACCAAAACTTTAAACATGGCTAATATCTTTTCTTGTGCAAAGCACAAACAGTGCATGCCCCAGCACAAAACAAATCATGAACAGAAAGACATGCTGGAGCTTTATCTCCTGCACTCACCTGTGAGATCTTCACCAGCTAGAAATCATCAGCACTATCGGCAATCATTCTTACACTGAACTGCTCTGACTGTTTCTACTTATGCCATATCTCTCAAAACACTGAAACCAGTAACTTGTACTGCTTTTTAGCTACCATTTATGGTATTCAAGTATGTCACCAATTTCCCCAGCTGTGAATACAAGCATCTATTTTGCTGTCTGCAGCATTCTGTGATATCTTACGAGCCTGTCTCTGTGTTGTCACAGAGAAGGGAAAGGAGTCATTAAGGATTAAAGGATGCTGAGGTGGTATCATGGTTTAAACCCAGCTGGCAACTAAGTACCACACAGGTGTTCACACACCCCTTCTTTCCCCTCCGCTCCAGTGGAATCAAAAGTAAAACTTCTAGGTTGAGATAAGAACAGCCTAATAATTGAAAACAAAGTAAAATATAATAACAATACTAAATAATAATGATGATAATAATGAGGGAAAAAAACCAAACAAGTGATGTACAATACAGTTGCTCATCACTTGCTGACCAGTGACAGAGCCCATTCCTGAACCTGAATCTGTTATTCAGTTCCAGTCCCAGTGGAATTGCCTAACTGGCATCACTCTTTTTTTTTAGCTTGTCCTGTAATTCTTCCCTAAGAGGGAGGATGAGATTGTGTTCCTTTTTGGGAAATGGTGTCCAAGGAGTTGAAATAGCTCCTTCCCTCTACCATTTTCTTGTTTCTGGAATGCCTCAATCAGACTCCAGATAATGCTAGTAAGATCTGGGAATGCCTAGGGCTAAGGCATTCCTCTATAATTCAGTTCACAGGTTTTTAAATTTATTTACCTTTGATCTAGCTTCTGTTCCCTGTTTCACAGATCTTGGTTTGTGATCTGCTCCCTTCTCCCGGGCTTTGGGTTTCATTTTTTCGGCTGATGCTTCATCCCAACTCACTCCACGTGAGCTGGGATGTTTAACAATGCTGTACATTAATTCTGCTAATTTTCCATAAACAGGATTAGATGAGGTCTTAATCACTTGGCTATTGTGGTGTTGTTTGTTTCCCCCAAATCCACTTTGAGTGGATGCAGCTATTAGGATCGGACACACCCATTAGGAACACTGGTGGAGCTTATGCCTTGAGCAGGATTAGGGAAATTAAGGTCAGGTTGGATGGGTGGGCAGGGAGAACACCATCACAGATGGTCAAAAGGGATAGGCCTGAGGATGATTTCATGTTTAGGTTAATTATTGTTGCACACAAGCCATAAGCAGCAGTTTAAAGCACAGCAAAGGTACCAATTTTATGGGATTTCTTTGGTCACAAACTGGAGTTTAGAAATTCATCATAAGTTTTGTATTTTTACCTCAATTTTACAGGCATATAAAAGTCTGCAGCTGTTTTGAGCACTTTTGCAGAAGGAGGTTGTCCCAGACCTGTAGGAAATGCTTGGCATTTTAGTTTTCCTTTTTGTGTTGACTACAGGCTGAATTTACCTATGCCTGTATTAAACTGAATTTGTCTTTCATATTACCAGGAGGGCCAGAAACACTGTGGTTTCCCTGGTCTCACACCCAAATCAAGGTGTGACATACCTGAGAGATGTCCTTGTACTTGGGAAATGAGAATGACTTCTGGCTCCCATCATACAGACATATCCACGACCCACACCAGCTGTGACTAACAGAAAGGGTCTTGAGCCTGGCTGGTATTCTCTGAGGATGTGAATGTTGTCTCTTCTGTGTGAGTGTGTGAAGGCAGCCAAAGCTCCATTCATTTCTATTCCCTCTGGGCTCCTGGGTGTGTGTTCTCAAGCCTACACTCAAGCAGAAAGCATTTATTTCTTTGTATTTCTATTAATTGAGGATTTGTCAGCTCCTTTAGGGCTATCAGGAGGCAGTCAGAGTAGTGTTCCCAGCAGAACTATCCTACCATAACTGTAGCCTAGAATCCTACAGCATTTAACCCACTATGCTGTGGTGTGGCAGGTTTGTGAGGATGGTGAGGCCCTGGCACAGGTTGCCCAGCGAAGCTGTGGTTGCCCCTGGATCCCTGGAAGTGTCCAAGGCCAGGCTGAATGGGGCTTGAAGAAACTTGGTCTAGTGGAATATGTCCCTGCCCATGAAAAGGGGGCTGGAACCAGATGTTTTTTAAGGTTCCTTCCAACCCAAACCATTCTAGGATTCTCTGACTCTCCATTTTATCCCCACAGCATGACAAAATACAGGAGGCTGCAGCATCATCTTAACCAGCGAAGTCACCAAGGGGGAAATAATACCACATTTAATTTACCACATCAAGGTGAAATATGACTTTAAGACAAGGTTTTCCAGGGTTTTATCAGGAACCACCAAATAAAAAAAAAACACTGGCATCAGGCTCAGGATTAGAATCATATGATTTTTAATGAAAAATACATACTGAGCTAACAAGCTTGTGCAAATTAAGTTTTTTTTTCTTTCCTTCTTAACACAGGCCATAATATTCTATTTCATTAAGTGACTCTATCAGAATATTAAATTTTTCCATTAGCAGGATTAGATTAGGTCTTAATATTAAACTATGTACGTCGCTCCAATTAAACAAGATACATTCCCTAGCCCTGCTACCATCCTGGTATTATTCCAGCTAAATACCTTATTCTTACATTCAGCAGGGATTTGAGCAAGACATAGCTCTGAATATTAGGAGCTGTCCTGGGTAACTGTTGGTAATGAAGAGCAACAACTGGGAGGCAAATCCCTGCAGTCAAAGAGGCTTAAACAAAAATAACATTTTTATTTTTTATGGAGCAAATTACATGAAATGCCAAGTGTATGGATTTAATGAATATGACTTTATAAAACCATAAACAAGATTGGGTTTATATTTCTTTTTCCTATCTTTTTACAGCACAGCGGAAACAAATTAAATTTGCTCTGAGATGCTCTAGTCATAACTATCATCTGTGTTGTAAACATCTTACCCATAATCAGAAATTCAATATTGCCGACCACAAAGCCCACTGAGGTGTTAAGCTGGAAGGTAGGAGGAAAGCAGGGTGAGCTTTTTCTTTGGAAAACATATGTTGTGTTTTTTTTTTCCCAATTGAAAAGCCTCAAATGAGATTTGGTTAGTGAATGACTGGAAAATTACGCTTCATGTTGAATTAGAAAATTGTCTTATCAGAGCCATGATAACTCTGCAGCCCAGGGGTGGATACTCTATTTTGTATTTTAGCTTAGACACTAGATTTTTATTCTTTCTACTACTTTATATTATTTAAGCATACATTAGCATAAGTGGCCAAGCAAGAATCCTGTGCTTACACAGGATTACTCAGTAAAATACCTATTGATGTAATAGAAGCATTTTGGGGCAATGCACTGAAAACTTTAGAGATGGGTTGAACCAAACAAGGTTCCAAAGCATGTTAATGCTAGCAGCTCCTAATCTAACAAAACAGATGCAAGTTCCTGCCGATTGTCAAAGTATATGGATGAAAGCAATGGAGTGGGATAATCACTACATTCTGAAAGCATAAAAATAATAATAAAAAAAGACTGATGCTGTAGCCATGAGCTTTCTCCTTCCAAGGAGTCTCATGGTACTTGCTTTTTACAGATATGCTTTGGTATAGGTCAAGTTTTACACTGTGTTGTTCTGTAATTTTCATTTCTGAGGCTGTTCAGGCCAGAAAAAACGGAAGATGATGGAAGTCGTGGTGCAAGGCTGTGACCAGGTCAGGACCTGGTTTAACAGAGCATGAAATACAAACAAAAAATTATAGTCAGGAATCTTAGTGCCCAACATTAAAACTCCAAAGCATATTATGGCGTTTATCAGCCAAACAGTGGCTACAAGTCCCTTTTTTATTTGTGTATCTGACTGTTATTACCATATCCGTTACACATAAGAACTATGAGGGGCCTTGGAAGGGGAAGACTCCTCAATTGCTAAAGCCTCAGAGGCTAAAGCCACAACCACAGTGTGAAAAGCAACAATGAAATGTTTGTTCTCTGGTGACACAGAGTCACATTCTTAGCCACAAAAAAAAAAAAACAAACTGATTTACAACCTTCACAATATGTTTTGTGAAGGTATCAGTGAATATAATAGACTTTGTGGTGTGTCACAAAGGTTATGCAAGTTGTTATTCTGCCTTTGATAAAGAGTTATAGGCCTTTGGGAGTGAAGTAAACATTTGGAAGCAGGAAGAGGATTTACATCGCCTCCATTCTCCCTCTCAACAATAACTAGATGTTGTTTTGTAACTAGGATGGTCGAGGGGCCGTATTGGTGCTGTGACACACAGCAGTTGTGTCCCTTGAGGAATATACTGATTTAGTAACCTGACAAGGAACATGAGTCCATTCTGTTTGGCACTGGTGAAGTGCTAAGTCACATTAATAGAATTACTGGAGGTTTAAAGGAGTGCAGGGTAATGAAACTAAGCTCAGGCACTTTGCAGATTCCCCCTGCCCAAAGCAGTTTTAAATCAAACTCCTGGCTGCAATACATTTCCAGAGAGATGTTGTTAATTTACAGGCAGCAGAGGTCACACATTTTACAATTTCATTTTGAATTTTGCCGTATTGAAATCCTGTCCTCTTGAAATAACCAGTACATTTTCTGTTTATTTCAGTGAAGTCAGTATTTCACTTGCCCTTTTAAAAGCCTGATTTCGTGAGCACTTGAGGAATCCTGTGCTTTTAAATAACGACAATTATAATATCGCAATTGTAGTGAGAATTTCGTATAACTTTGCAGCTAATATATGAAAAATCTTCGTACATATTTTTAAATCTCATAATTTAAAAACTTTATAGCCAAGACTCATACTTTTTCAATATTCTGACTGCTGATATTAAGCAATGTAACCACAGAGTATTGAAATAGATCAGCTCCTTAAAACGTATTAAGGTAATAAGCAATCAGCTCAAAATTGTTTGAAATAAACATGTCTACTTACTTAAATAAAGTCGGTTCATTTTCCTTCCTTTTGGTATGACTTACACCCTTTCCCAAGCACTTTCATCTTTTAGCATAATTAAAAACCACTAAACACTACTTCAGTTCATCATCCCCAACATCACTAATGGATCCTTCCTGCTCTCAGTGATCTGACGATTACAGATAATATTTCTCTGCAGAAAAGTCATTCGTATCAGAAGCACATCCCAGAGTAAATTTAATTTGTAACTTATGTGCTGTAAATATAAACACTGCACTGAAAAGGTTTGTGTTGTTTATGCTTTTATGTAGACATATTCATTAAACCTGTATTTTCTACGGTTTATGACATTCATTCAAAACTGAAATGTCACACAGTCAGTTTGGTCTATATGACTATAGAGACTTGCTTGCTGATTTTCCTTTTCATTATTACCCATTACCCTGACGTCTCTACTCCATCAAGCTTGCAAAAAGTATATCACACTTACTGGTTACAACTTCTTGCTTCCTGTGCCTTTACTGGAAGGGGATGTCTTTCTCCTACAGGAAAGACATTTTATGGTGCTTCTGGGAGGCAGCCAGGAACAACTGGGATGCATGAACCAGCTTATCAAATAAGACACAGCTTTCTTTTGTTGTTCAGCTGCTTTTAAAGGTGTGCCTGACTATCAAGAGACATTTCTCTTTGGGTACAAGAAAAAATACAGATGCATATTGGTGAGCGGCTCTGTGTAGTCTTGAGGCTGAACTTTGCCTTTGAACCATAGTCCAGCTGTGATGAACAGTTCTCCTCTACCTGGAAAGGGTAGGGTGATTCCTAAAACACCAGGGAGCTTGCAGAGCCAAGTCCTTTGTCATGCCCTCCATGACAGAGACAGCTCTGTGCATCTCTATGGCCTCTGTTGTTTTGGAAGTGAACTGAGATATTCACATCAGTCCCCTTAGGGAGTCTCAAAATAGTTACAAAGCTTTTATTGAGCTTTCTTTTTCCTGTCTCATTTCAAGAAAGAATCCACAACACTTTCCAGCACTGGCAGTGTGCCTTCTGCTGACAGCACTGCACTGACCATGTTTTGCTTTCACCCAGATACACAGATTTCAAGAATGGTCAGGACCTACTCATGGGTGAATACCTTTGATATAATGCCTTGAGGAAAAATAGTCTGCAAAAATCAAGAAAGAGGAAAAGAAGAAGAATGAATCCAATAAATAGGCATTGGCATGAGATGTGGGGATCCAAAATTCAGTACACAGACAAGAATAAGAAAAAGCAGAGCCTGGGATCCAAAGCTGGGAAACTGTTGCCCAAACAGCACTGAAAAGCCAGAGAAAATCTGCCTTCTGCTTTGTCTTCTAATAACCAGTACTAATACTTCTACTACTTTTATTGTTACAATTATTATTATATTATTATTGAATATTAGTAGTTGATCCTTGGAAATTCGACACACTTCAGTAGTGTTGAAGAGGACATTTATTCCTCCTGATGAATCACTAACATCAGTGGGCATAAGAATTGGGAAGAGCTGGTTTTGTGTCCTCTACTAAAACTTCAGCATTTTTCTTTCTATCAGGTCACTGTTCCAGCAGTCTCATTTCACTTTAATGTGATTTTGTGAAATTTTCAGGTCTCTAGGAAGCTTGCTATCTGATTTTCATTTATAGGTGTTTAATCCAATGCTCTCAGAATTTTTAACAGTACTCAGTAATTAGGAAGAGAAATAAAAGTGTAAATCAGAAGCAGCTACAAGCAGTTTTAATCATCTACATCCTGATTCCTTACTGCAGGAGAAGTGTTATGGCTAATGTTAGAAGACAAGTGAAAGACAAGGATAAGGATGGGATTCAGGGTTGGACTCAGGGTATGACCCACAGCATCTCCCACAGAAATAAAGAAGCTCCTAAAGAAACTCTGGCTGCTTAAATCACCCTGGGCTGTGTTTCTTATGCACAGTCTAGGAAGTAATCCAGGCATCAAATTTTGTAAAACATTTGCCTAGTTTTCAATTCAAATTCCACATTTATTATTTATCGTTTGGTGCTTGGATTAATATTCAGACAGAGGCACTGTTTGTACTTTCTGGGTGAGTTATAACTCCTCTTGAAGTTCATGGAAAATCTCCCACAGATGTTGACAGGAAGCAAGGTTTCACCTCTCATATGAAAGGAAGATTTAAAAAGTAATTGCTTCCAAGTGTTTTATGACAAAAGGTAATCATATAACATAGTGTAGAATTTGATAATATCTCCAGAAATACCTTAGTGGGCTTTCGTTGTTAAAACTGTGGGTTTGGTATAGATTTTAATTGTGTTAAATTAAATTCCTGTGTTATATGAAACTTGCTGTGTTTAATCAGAGAACAATTTCTATACCAAAATTAAGTAAACTCCATTTAGAAATACTTTCATTCATCATATATTGCTAAAAGTCCACAAAGTGCTATGTTATAGAAAGGTAGATAAGACTAGTTTAAATTTCCTTACAAAAGGATACAGATAATATATGATAATCAGTTTTTGAACACTTCAATACAAGAAATACATTGACAAACTCCAGTGAGTTTGGAAAATCCAGCAACACATTTTGGGTGCAGAGCATGAGCCTTGTGAGAAGTTGAGGGAACTGAGCTTTTCCAGCCAGCAACAGAGACAGCTTAGTGGTGACCTGACAGCATCCTTCCTATACCTTCAAGGAACTTCTGAGTGGGTGGAGTGTGTTTGATGAAGTTGGTGGCAGGTGGACAAAAGAAAGCAGTTGTAAATGGGAATGGGTATGGTTACAATTTGACATAAAGGAATATTTCTCAGCACGAGGATGGTCAGGCATTAGAATATGTTGCACAAGGAGGCTATGAAATCTTTCCCCCAGGAAGACATCGAACTCGTGAAAGCCAATAAGAACCCTGTTTGAATTCAGGGAAGTCCTTCCTTGAGCAGA
>JAWWES010000094.1:67247187-67270938 GCA_035583135.1 Lophotriccus pileatus
TGGGGGGGCTCATCCTGGAGAGAAGGAGGCTCAGGGGGGACCTTCTGGCTCTGCAACTCCCTGACAGGAGGGGGAGCGAGGTGGGGGGGATCGGTCTCTGCTCCCAGGGACCAGGGACAGGAGGAGAGGAAAAGGCCTCAAGTTACACCAGAGGAGATTTAGGTTGGACGTTAGAAGGAATTTCTTCACAGAAACTGTTGTGAAGCATTGGAATGGGTTGCCCAGGGAGGTGCTGGAGTCACTGTCTCTGGGGTGTTAAAAAAAAAAAAAAAAAGGGTGTGAGACTTATTACCATGGCTTAGACTGACAGGGTGGACTTGATGATTCTGTAAGTCTTTTCCAGCCTAAACAGTTCTGTGATTCCCACACCTTCAGTGTTCCCTGGGAAATACTTTTGTTTTCATATGAAAGAGACGTAGGGGGTCAGAGCTCTTCCTCCACTTCTTGTCAAACCTAGCACACATCGGCTAACTGGAATTGCTAGCCTTGTTCTTATCCTTGGGGTGTCATAAGGAGCTCAAAGCAAGGATTAATTTAAGCATTACCTTAAGCTTCCTCACCCTTGCAGATGAGTAGTTATGGAGAACTTTCACCTGAAAATTTTTGTTTATTTTAAAGGAGAGAGGGTAAGGAGATACTTTTAACAGAATTTAAATTTCTACAAAATCTGCTCTTTTTTTTTTTTTTCCCCCTAAATGAATGCTGTTTTTTGTTGAAATATTCTGATTTGCAATCATGACAATAAAATAAAAAGTATGTCAGTTTAGTTCAGGCTGTGATACTGAAGAGGTGAGTCACACACACAGTTTTTTTGGCAGCAAAGTCAGAAATTTGCTTCCCTTTAATAAATTTGACCCCAGCTGCTGGTTCTGGTCCCCATGACAAAGGTTACTTCTCTCGCACTTCTGCCAGCGCCATTTGAATTTGTGACTAAAGGAAATTTTTCTTTAACTTCACCCTGGACTGCCACAGTGTAGTCTGCAAGGCCTTTTTTTCACTTTTTAGCCTGGGAGAGGTACAGGAGCAGATGGTGAGGGTTTACAGAAAGAACATGAAAGTGACGTTATTGATTTTGGCCAGAGATTCATATATTCAGAGAGTCACATAATCATTAAAGTTCTAAGATCATTGAGTTCCACCATTAATCCAACACCACCAGGTTCACCATTAAAACATGTCCCCAAATACCACATTTCAGAACATTTCAAGGGAAGGTGACTCCACCTCTGCCTGTTCCAAAGTTTCACCACCCTTTCAGTAAAGAAATGCTGTCTATATATGGAATCTAAACTTCCCCTGGCACAACCTTGAGGCCACGTCCTCCTGTCTTGTTTAGCTTCTGCCTCTGTTTCTGAAAGAAGTTAAAAGCAACACACTAGGGAAAAATCATGCCCAGTACAAACATACAGTGATAATTTTGCTGAACATTCTTTCCTGTGTGGCTTGGGAACTTCCAGAGGTGGAGGTAGTGTTATAGGTAGTGTTATTAGCAGCCTTCATGAAGTGTCTCTCCTATTCACTTGTCCAGCCTGCCTTTGAATTTTGGCCACTGTTAAACAATACACTGGTACTCGCATAGACTGTTAAAAACTCCAACTTTATCTCTGACCTTGAACAAATAGCACAGAGTACTATTTTTCTAACATAAACATTAGGTTGTTGGGGTTAATTTCCCCATGTGCATCACTTTATATTTGTTTTAAATATACTTTTTCATCTATTCTGCCACTGATTCTTGCAAGCTCCCATAATTCTTCAGTTAGCCTTCATCTTTCCTACAGGTAAATATTATAGTGCCAATACCAAAATGTGATATTATACCATTTATTGAATTTTCTAGGCTATTTATAAATGTGTTGAGAAACATGAATCCTAGCACAGATATCTGCAGAAATTCAAAGGTGTCACCCTGGAGCAGTGAAAATGCTTTGCTTCTGCTTTCTAATTCTGACCTTTCAACTGTATTTTAATGAGTGTTAGGACTTTACTAACAAACTTATTAACCTGGTTTTCTTTAACACTTTTATTGTGAGGAATTTTGATAAAAAAATCTTGAAAAGCCAATCAGACTGTATTAACCAGCCCAATTCTCCTTCTCCATGAGATTTTAAATTATTGCTTTCATGAGGTACAATGATCTCAAGCTCTGAAAAAGCTACCTGTCAAATGCAGCCATAAAAATAATGAAATACTTCATCATTTTTGCAACTATTCCACTATTTAGGCATTTTGCTTGAAATTTTTTGGAGCATCACTTTTTCATCTGTCTGGGATGGAGAAAACTTGCTCAAATAAAAGATGAGAGACTTCAGGAAAGCAGTTGTAGAAGAAACAGAGTACTTTAATAAACTGGTAACTTTTATAAAACCTGCAACCTAGAGACCTTTTTTAAAACAAAGCAATTTGAATATTTCATAGAATATATAAGGAGTACAATTTTGCAAATTTAACAGAAAAATATTAACACTGAAACAAAGATTTAAAGATGTTAAGAGAATATTATCATGTTTTAACCAAGGACAAATTTTTCCCAATTTTTTTGTTTGCTTGGGTTTTTTTGTTTGTTTGTTTGTTTGTTCGGTTTTTTGAGTGGGGTTTTTTTGTGTTTATTTATTTATTCATTTATTTATTTATTTATTAATTATTTGGTAGGAATTAAATTCTGAGAAAAGAAGGAAAAAACATTGGAGGGAAGTGAGTAAAATGACAGAGGAACACTGTTTCAAAGCAAAAATCCTCTACTATCTGATCACTAATATAACTCTGCTTTTTAAAAAATGTTTTAAGTGAAAATATTTCATTTTCTAGCTTTTTCTAATTTACATGTCCTGAACAGATCTAAGCCATTCTATTTTGATCTGTGACCATCAGTAGGTGTGGAAGTGAATTTCCAGTATAACCTCTTATCTGTAGTTGGATTTACGAGCTTTCTAGCACTTTTCTAGAAATTCATGTTAATTCCTTTGGAAAGCAGATCCAGAGGGTCTGAAGCCCCTCTGTTCTGGAGACAGGATGAGGGAGCTGGGGGTGCTCAGCCTGGAGAACAGAAAGCTCCAGGAAGACTTTAAAGCCCCTTCCAGTGCCTAAAGGAGCTCCAAGAGAGGTGGAGAGGGACTTTGGACAAGGGATGGAGGAATAGACAAGGAGGAATGGTTTCAACTTACATAAGGCAAGGTTAGATTAGATATTAGGAAGAAATTATTGACTGTGAGGGTGCTAAGACCCCGGCACAGGTTGCCCAGAGAAGCTGTGGCTGCCTCATCTGTGGAAGTGCCCAAGGCCAGGTTGGATGGAGCTTGGGGCAACTTGAGAATGAAACTGATCACAGCTATTCTGAATGGACTACACTGAAAAAGTCCCCATTTACTGCCAAGTGGGAGTGAGGAGTGACTAAGTCATGTGTAGATGTTTCTGTTTAACATGGTCATTAACTAGAGAAGTACAAATTATGCCTTTGCATAAAAAGTCGAGCACAACAGGTTAGATTGCAGTATAGGCAGACAGAGACACCCAGTTGATCCTCAGTTCCTCTTCCAGATGAGATATTACCATGTCTAATAGTCTGTTTGCTTCTGAGCACTTTCCCAAGGGTCCTTTGAGCACATGATGTTTACATGCTGTAAAGCAGGAGAAAGGATTTAAGAAGCCTGTGAAAATCTAAAGGCCACTCCTGTCACACAGCTGTTGTCCAACATCTTTTGTCTGCCTGTTTTGGTCAGTCTGTAGTAATTAATATATGCTAAAGACCTTTGTAATGGGTAAGGCTTAAGGGTACTAACTGTCAGACTTCCTATATTATGAATTCTACATGTTTATTTTAACATTTTAAAAATATTTCATTTAAGAAAACTTTATTGGTAATTATTTTTGTCCACAAGAAAAACAAATTAATACAATTAAAAATTTATAGGACAGAAAAAACATGCTAAACATGAGAAAGGAGAAGTTATTTTGCCATGCTAACTGGCGCTTCAGTATTTCTGGCAGCCTGATTTTGCTCAAATCAGGAGCCCTAGCTGAGAGTCTTAGAACGGACCACAGGGTAACAAATGACCACTGAGTGATTTTTCACACTCTGTAAAGGAGCTATGGAAAATCAGGCTTGTTACTGAAGATATTGCAAGATTTTTTACCTGCCTTTATTTTTTGCCTCCTTGCATTCAGCACAGAGTTTTGTCCAGACTCTCAAACTAAACATGCAATTAAATATGCTTCTATTTCTATGAGGCCTTGAGTCTACTCTGTTGACACTAGATACTTAATTCTTATGCTTCCATTTCAAGCTATTAAGGGTGAAAAGTCTGTCACTTCACAGAGCTGAAAAATTAATTAATTCCTGGCTTGAAAGAGCAGGCTGATAAGTAGGGTTGGGCTTTTATCAGAATAGGAGGTAACATAGAATAAGCATCTTTGTTTTTTCAAACCAAGGGCAGAATCAAATAATCCAAAAACATCACCATGAAACAATAGAAAATTCCAAGGGATGGGGGAAAGGAGAAGAGAATCAAATTTCACCAATTTAACAGGTAAAATCTCTGTAGAGATTATCAGGCGTAATATCATTGGAACCAACTTAGAAATGTTTAAAAAAGGAGATTGCAGGAAAAAGTACAACAAAGTACATTATTGGATCAAAATCATAGTGTTTGTCTGGAAGACACTGGCTGTTTTTCAAAAAAGTACCGTGTTGACACTTCATTTTTGTGCTTTTATTCTCACAAATTGTTGCTGAAATGGTCTGTATATACCGATATATCATTCCAGCTCTCCGCGTTTGCCTACCAGCTTCATTTCAGAGTGCCTGAATTACCATTTCAAGCACTGCCTATAAAACTCCCAAGGAATTTACTGATAAAAGTGAGCAAAAGATCATCTGCCACGTATAATAGAACTGAAGTGATGTGTAACAAATTCACTTGCATGGAAATCGCATTTCAGAAAGGACTTCAGATTCAGTCTTGAGTGTACAGGATAATTCCATAAAGGCAAAAGAACGATTTAAAAGCAATCAAAATATTGTGTTTGGCTTCAACTATAACAATGCAATGTTTCATCATCAGATAAAGGTAAAAAACTGAAAATGCCTGGAGACTCTGTCCCTTCTGACAAACAAAGATCTGGCCTCAGGTAGCCCATGTCACTTCTCAGCTGCTCTACAGCAACACGATATTCCTCGGCATGATGCCTTCACTGTTTAGGAAAAGCCAATTAGTACCAAATACTGGAGCAAAACGAGTCTCTCCACTGCATATGCTGCTTTCCCCTCGGGGAAGAGAATGAAAGAGAAACAATATATGACAGTACAGTCATGTTGCTTAATGTAGTCCTGGAAGGAACCCAGCTATTGTTGTGAGCAGACTTGTTTAAAGCCTCTGAGGAACAGAATAGGGTGTTTCACTCCAAAAAATGAGAGAAAGGGATGTGTGAAATCCAGCTTCTATTTGGTGTTATTTCTATTGTTGTTGTTTGGTGGTAGGTGTTTGTTGGGTTTGTTATGTACTTTTTTGGTGTGAAATCAGAATAATTTCATTAAATACTTTACATGAAGGAAATCCCTAAATACTGATACACATGAACAAGCAGATATAATGAGTAGGGGACTTTTATGTGAAATAAATGGTGTCATCCAGTACAAAATTAGCTCTAGTTTTCTTCCTGACAGAAGTTGGTTCCAATTAGGTTTTTCCATGATAATTAGCAGCCTACAGTGGTTGTAGCTGGAGGCTTGTGAGAGAAACAAAACTGATGCTAAGAAAAAGTGTACCTTAGTGTCATAATCTAAGTGCCAAAAATGGAGCCTGTCGACCTATCTGTGAAAGTGTTCCACCCCTGGAATTGTCCAAAGTCAGGCTGATGGGGCTCTGAGCAACCTGGTCTAGTGGAAGGTGTCCCTGACCATGTCAGAGGATGGAACTGGATGAGTTTTAAGGTCTTTTCCAATACAAACCACCCTTATGAACAGTGTTGGTGATGATTATCTGTCAACATTCAGTGGCATAGCTCCCACTTCCTTCACTTGGTGGGATCAGTACCACTCCTTTAACCCTCAGGGGTAATACACAAATAAAATCCTACTGGACCAGTCTTATCTCTGCAAAATAGGCACTCCCTTAGTAGGGAGCAAATTCAGAGCTGTGCCATCTCCACATCACTACTTAGAAACTACTGGCCTGCAGTGACTGCTACTGATGAAGAGACATTCTGTGTCTATGATTTTATGATTCTATGATTCTATGAGAATCACAGAAGGACTGTTCTTTGAAGGTGAAGGAAAGTATAATTGAAAATCTGAGAATCATAGAATGGTTTGGGTTGGAATGGACCTCAAAGTTCATCTAGTTCTGACCCTGCTGCCATTGGCAGGGACACCTTCCACTATCCCAGGTTGCCCCAAGCCCCATCCTACTTTGTCCTAAACACTTCCAGGGATGGGGCAGCCACAGTTGCTCTGTGCAGCTTGTGGCAGGGCCTCACCACCCTCACAGTCAAGACTTTTTTCCCAATGTCTAGATTAATACTACCCTTTTGCAGTCTGAAGACATTCCTCCTTGTCCTATCACTGCATGTCTTTGTGAAAAATGCCTCTCCATCTCTCTTTGAGCCCCTCTGGGTACTGGAAGGGTCTCTCAGGTCTCCCTGAAGCCTTCTCTTCTCCAGGCTGAATAGCCCCATCTCTCCCAGCCTGTCTTCAGAGCAGAGGGGCTCGAATTCCCTGAGCATCTTTGTGGCCTCGTCTGGACTCCGTCCAAGAGGCCAATGTCCTTCCTGGGAACCCCAGAGCTGGATGCAGTTCTCTAGCTGGGGTCTTACAATGTGAAAAGAATGATCTACTGGCCATTCTTTTTAATGTTTACTTATATATTACATTTATTATTTTATTCCTTTCTCTATAACATTCTTCTGAGCAGTGTGATAGTGTAACTGTCTTGTTCCTGCAGAGCTCAAGGAAGTACCGATCTCTGCAGATCAGCTCCAGAGGCGACGACAAGCCCGGAGGGTGCTGTCACCATCCCCACTGCTCACTGTTCCCTCTGCCCTTTGGCCACAGGCCTGGACACGGAGGAAAGGGAGTGAATTGGTTTGGCATTCATTAAGAATGGTGAAATTTTGACGTTTGTTTCTGGATGTAAAAGTGGATCTGCGTTGGTACACAGCCCCCCCGAGGGAAGGAGGGCGAGCGCACGGCACCTGCCACAGAGGATGCAGCAGATGCTCGGTGCCATCTAGTGGGATGAAGCAGAGTGAACACCAGGAAAGCTTAACAAAAAGTGCCTAATCTCACAGGTTATTTCATGGACTTCCGCACCCGATGATTTGTATTTCTCCGTGAGGCAGAAAGCCGTGCTCCCGGATGCATAAATACATACTCATAACACGCACGCCAGCACAGGAAAGTTTAGTGCCATGGCACTAAAGAGCTGGTTTTCTCACAGGGAGCATCCACTGCCTCTTATCTTGAAGCTCCAGCTCTAAAATATATGGTTCTGCAACGGCAGGCAGTAGTGAGCAGCGTGGATTTCCACCACTATGCCTTTTCTGTTTTCTGCGAATTAAGATTAAAAAAGGAAAGAATGAAAGAAAATGAATTTGTTCGTGTGGTTATGAGGAAGGACTGAGAGAACTGGGACTGTTCAGCCTGGAGAAGAGAAGGCTCTGGGGTGAACTTATTGTGGCCTTTCAGTACCTAGATGGGCTACAAGAAACAAGAGAGAGACTTTTGACCAAGGCATGAAGTGATAGGAGAAGGGGAAATGGCTTTAAACTGACAGAGAGAGGTTTAGATCAGCTGTTAGGAAGAAATTCTTGCCTATGAGGGCAGTGAGGCCCTGGCACAGGTTTCCCAGGGAAACTGGGGCTGCCCCATCCCTGGAAGTGTTCGAGGCCAGGTTGGATGGGGTTTGGAGCAACCTGTGATAGTGGAAGGTGTCCCTGCCAATTGCAGAGAACATAACAAGATGGGCTTTAAATTCCTTTCTAACCCAAACCATTCAATGAATTCTATAATTCATACCCCAGAATTTCTGGTGAACCATACAGTTATTTGGTGTCTGACTAACAATTAACAAATCAAAACCCATTCTTGCTCTGCATCTCTCCCTAACAAGCCCAAGCACTGTAGAGCACTCTTTTAAAAAGCACAGAAGAATCAGAGTCTCCAATCCCTGTCCTGTTAGGAAGGATGACAGGGTAAAGCGTGAGGAAACCAGAAACACAGTTTAGCTGGTATGGTTGCTAAAGATCTTTGGAAGAGTCAACACACGTGCTCAGTATTTGCCTGGCTAACACAACATACTGAAGTTAGGTATGTCCCTTTCTAAATAGTTGCTGAAATTACTATAAGAATTCCCAGGTCTACTTAACCAAAAGTAAAGAGGCAGACTTAACATGCTTTGTTTCTAAAACTGAAGGAATTCTTTACCATGTTTGTCTTAACCTCACGCGTGAGTATGTGTCACTTCCAGAAATTTCACTTGTGGGGAAAAAAAATATGGAAAATACAATCTAAGACATCACTCTTGCACCATGGCTTATGAATTTTATATCCTGTTTTCCAAATATCTCATTCAATATGTTTTAGTGTGACTTATTTTCACCAAATTTACATCAGTCCTGCTTATATAGGATTACAAGTTCACTTTGTAGTTCTTTAAAAGCTAAAAACAACTCTACTAACAAACTATAACAGACCCACTTTACCAAATATTTTACCTTTTTCTTCTTAAATCAGTAGATTACTATAAATATTCTAATTTTCAGAAAAGACTATTTGCATTCCTAACCCAAATTAATTTATTTTCCTCTGGCTTGTTTCCAGCAACATGACTATCTTGAAAGGAATAGTCTTACTTCCTGCCATCAGACCTCTCTTACTCACTGTCTGTCTGCCTCTGCTGGAACTCTATTTCTGATCAATCAGGCAGGAAACTATTTCAGAAAAATAGTCTCAGATATGGTCAAATTTTTGACCAAGATGCTCAAAAACCACATAAAAGTGCTGCCTTTCTTTTTTTTTTTTCATTAACAGTTCAAAAAATCTGAACCGTCTTAACAGGCTTAGCATAAGCCTTTTGAGACTTGGTGAGCAAGTGTCTTTTCTGTACCTCAGAAATCTAAAGGGTTTGTTCATTCCTCAGACGGCACTGGTCTCAAAAAAAAAAAACAAAAAAGCGCAAAAATATCCCAACCAACCAAAACCAAATAAACAAACAAACAAATCAAAACAAATAAGAACCCAAAACCCAACCCAACCAACCAACAAAGACAACAACAAAAACAAACAAACAAACAAAAACCACCTGTAATTGAGGATCTGGAATTCAGCTAAAAGTAATTAAATAAATGCAGTCAGCTGGTAAAGCAAATGAAACCATGTTGGGGCTCACAGTCCAGCAATAGACTTTCCATCTCCAATTTGAGATAGTAATTTTCCTATTTAAAAAATAAAGTTTTTCCAGTCATCTGTGGTCAAACAGCTGAAATTCCCAAAAGTGGGTGTCATGTCCCAAGCAGTGACACAGACTGTCAGAAGCAACCTCACCTGGCTGCCAGGGCTGTGCCTGACAGCTCCTGCTGGCTGACACAGCCCCCTCTTTGTTCAGCAGCCTCTGCTCTGAGAATTTTGTTGCTGTGCATCTCACCTCTGTGTTCAGGGAGTTAATTGAGGAGTCTGGGTCTAGCTTAGCACCACTGATGAGGATTGAGTGCGTGAATCTTCTCCAGAATAGCAGTGGGAGCCCCAGGGTAGGAAGAGATAGATCTGTGTGCCAGAACTTCAGCCTGTCATCTTCATGTGGTTTTTTTTGAGAACAGTTTGATCAATAAGTGAATGAATAACTCTGGGATTCCTTTGCTGTTAAATCAGTGAAATCCAGCTTTATTACTTCCTCTTGCTCAATCTCTGACCATAAGACATTTGTGCCATTTGAATAAAAGGTGTTGGAGAGCTTTAACAACCTGCAAGTTGGTGGTAAAATGTAGCCTTGCTGGTAAGATAGGCTCTTCTTCCTCCTATTGCAGATTTCCATCCTTTTTTCAAACAAAATTCACTTAAATACTTAAAATATCTGAAAAGAAACCCAACAAACAAACAAACAAAAGTCAACACCCCCCCCAAACAACCAAACAACCAAAAAAACCCACAAAAAAACCCCCAAAAAAACCCCAAACCAACAAATAAACAAATAAGCCCTGAAAATCCCAGAATAAAACCTCACTGCCTGTTATTATACCTCACTTACTGTATTAGGAATACTCTGACCATGACGATAGACCAGAGCACATGATGATGTCAACTTTGATTTTTTCTGTTTATTTGCAGACATTATAGGCAGAATCATCAACAAATAGCTGTTTTGTATAAACAGTGTTTTTAGGAAGCATTGGGATAAGTTATGTTGCAGATAGATCTTAAAGACCTCTAAAAAGCTATTTTAATTCAGTAAGTGTTTTAAAATTGTTATTCTGAACTTTACAAAAAGTCTCTGCTGAGTCTTGCTTTTCAGCATATTTTTTTTAATCTGGTTTTCAGAATAGTTTTCAGCAGTTTGGATGCTGAATGCTCCTGAATATCTCTCCACAGACACCAGGATAAATTCCTGTATACCTGCTATATCATTTGAAGTTCATTTGCTACTGGAGTGATGGAACGAACGCCTGGTCCCTGCGGGGTGCACAATTTTCAGTGGAATAATGCCATGTGTGGGAATTATAGCTATTCATCATGGTCCTGGATGCTTTATAATGAAGAGCTGTAGTTTCCCTCTTCACAAACCTGCAGCTATGTAAGATCCCATTAGCATCTTCAGGATGAAATGTCTGACTAGTCTGTGCAAAAAGCTCGAGTGCAAGCAGAAGGATTTACTCCTGCTCACACTGAGGACAATGGCAAAGACCACTGCTAAGGCAGGTGCTTTTATCTCTGAACTTATAAATAAAGGGAGGTGCAGATAAAAGACGAGGACATCCAGCATGACAAAAGGCACGGCAAAAGACGCTGTGAATAAAAAGAGAAGGGGGGAAAAAAATCCTCCCGACCATGTGTCAACTCTGTCTGCAGGTGGCTGCATGTCTCATCCAAGCCTGCAGGTGTTTCCCTCAGAACTCCGACACCCACAGTCTTTCCTAAGGGCCTCAGCCTTAATCAGAGCAGGAGGAAAAAAATACAAGATGAGTATCACTACTTATCGAATGCTGCCAGAGGAATAAAAATAAAGCCAGTTCATTTAAAAGAGGGGTATAAAATGGAGCGCCCACGGTACCCGCCATCTGTCCACAAATTGGGAGGACAAAAGTTTTATTGCTGAAAGCAAGCCCTTTTTGGTTTTGACTAGAACATTATTACCAAGAAATAAAAATATAGAAATGCATATTTCAGTTCATAAAAATTTTTGGGAAATAAACATCTGCTCTGCTCAATTCTTTCAGGCAATTTTTTTTTCTACTTTGAAAAGAATCCTCATTTCACTTTGGCATGTGTATTGATATGAAATATTCCAATTATCAGTTCAAATTATGCTGTCTCAGAAATTGCATTTCTATTTTTAGTCCACTTCCATGAAGTTTGAAAACTTTATTCAGAAAAAAATGTTTAAAAAGTAGTAATTTAAGACTTTGTGTCCAAAAATAAAAGGATCATCACTGATGGAGTATGTAACTTGCTGTGCCTCATTTTAACACATTTGCTTCCTCTTTCACAAAAAAAAACAAAAACAAAACCAAACACAAACTATGAGATGCATAATAAACCCAAAACCTCCAGAAACCACAGGTGTAAAACACCTGAATTCTCAGGTAATTCAGGTCGCAGATTTTCTCCTGATGATTCCTACCATAAAGGAATAATTTTCATACCCATAGACTTACAGAATCATAGAATCATTAAGTTGGAAAAGATCATTGAGTACAACATATTGCACTGTTCTCATTAGCATTGCAGTCCATGACACTCAGACATCCTTATTCACATAGGAGGAGAGCCAGTGAACCTCTAAATCACAGCAAACCTTTGCATGACAAATAAATATGATGGGCTGGATAATGTGGAAAAGAGAGCATAAAACTCTGCTAACTTCCCCTCCAAAAATCATATGTCCAAGGTGAACATTACAATGGAAAGCCTGAAAGATACCACCCAGCTAACTAGGAAAATGAGGAGGATACATCTCTTACAACCTGTGCACTCATGTGCAGATCTCAGTCAAATATAGAATAAACCATTCTGGACAATCACAGAGTAGGAGGTTTGGGAGACAGAAAAAGCTCTCAAAAAGCGCCTTTAAAAGACAGAAAAAGAAGAAATCTCCCCATATAAAATCTCATTTTATTTTTTTTTATTTTTCATCACTGGGTAGTAAATGTTTATAACATAAGAGAAGAATGAGCTACAAGATGCTTCTAAAGCATCAGAGTCCACAGAGGGTCCATAGGTTCTAATTAATTCAAGCTTTATATAGATTCACAACATAATATGCCAGAGAAGTGTTGCTCAACCTATCTACAAAACTATCCAAATCCAGACTTTCAGACTGTACTCTTTCAGCTCTCATTTTAATAAAAATATGGAGGAAAAACATCATTGAGGCTTTGACAAACATCTGTTTCTGGCCTGCCACCCACGCAACTTCCCAGGCACAGAAAATCTTTTAATCCTGCAAGTTAAAAAAAAAAAAAAAAAGAAAACCAACATTCAGACTTCTTCTAGGAACATTCAATCCTGCTCTTGCTGTGTCCTGTTTATCAGGGCTTCTGATACAAAGAGTTTTCATAGCAATAAATGCATCCCATATGCTTCAAAGCTCTTCCTAATAGCAAAAAGTGCGGTCAACTTATGCAGCTGCTGCTGCTGCCTTCAGTTACATCTCTACCTTTGGGGTCTGAAGTAGAGGGAGGTCTTCCCTTTGACTTGTACAAACTCCAGAATGTGCTCTTGAAGGAGCACTTTTTCATATATCTACCTCCTATATGAGAAGAAGATATGATTTAAATATGCCAGGGGCAGCTTTAAAATTCAAGGAAACAGTGCTAGGTGTGTGGTTTTCAGGTCTTTGTGGTGGTTTAAGCTGAGGCCTGAATGGAGAAAGGATCTGCAGGACACAGGAGAGTGGAAATGACTGAGGAAAAAAAAAAAAAAAAGTCTTGAACAGTCTAATCTGCCATCTTTAGCACAGCTTTCCAGTCACATTGCATGCTGTCCTCACCATCAGAAAAGACCTGAATTTTGACTTTCCAGGGCTTCAGTGTGTTGTGTTAACTGGAGTCACACAAGATATTCTCCCAGGTGGTCTCGAGAGAGAGATCACTGCGCTGTGTGGAAACCCCCTGTAGTTCACTCACAGAATGGTTTAGGATGAAAGATCATCTCATTCCAACTCCCTGCCATGAGCAGGGACACCTTTCATTGGATCACGTTTCTCCAAGCCCCATCCAATCTGGATTCGAACATTTCCAGGGGTGGGAAGTTCACAACACTGTCTATGACTAGTTCAGAATAGCCAGATTTGGTGAACTCTTTTCTTCTTTTCTGAGACCTTATTAATCTATTCCTTTACTGAAATATTTCATGAACTTTTTGAACTTTCTGCCAGGAGTAAGGACTAACAGAGACCTTTAGTCTTCTCTTCTCTGCCCTGCCCTTCTTCTGTGTAGGGGGAGGGAATCACCTTTACAGACCCCTTCTGAGTTTGAGGAGTGACAGGAAAAGGGGTTTGTGTTTGACCCCAGCCAAGGAATGTTTATGTAGGGTGAAATAGTGGGAACGAAAAAGCTACTTCCATTTGAAATGAAAGCATCTGGTAATTCCTCCATTTAGTGTGTGCATGCCTGTTTCTGCTTTTGTAGTAGAAGTGTGATCATTGTTCTTTATCACTTCTATAATAATTTCTAACAGTTCACCAGTAAAATTCTTTAGGAGCTGAGATAAAGTAATTCAGCAATTTAAAATATAAAGAAATAGATACAATTAAATGAGATGTGATTAAATGATTATTTTTGACCCTTTATATCTCTGTATTTCAGTTAATTGAAAAAATAGTGGCATTCAAAGAAGAACAATTAGTTCTAACAGAGAATATCATCTTAATTTTTGTTGGTTTTTAGGGCTTTTTTTCCCTGCAGTAAGAAAGACAAAAGTAAAATTCAGAATGCATGAAAAAGAGAAATGAGGAAAAAGATCTTCTTCAGCAGCAAACTACATGATAAGAAGTAAATAGTCATTTAAAATTAAATACTATGTAAAAGTGCTATATAAAACAATGCTTGTATAAAGACAATAGTTAATTTTTTTCAATTTATTGATTTTGCTGCTTTGTGATGTTATCGTTATGTATGTAGACACATATCATTTGTGAGGAGTGGGAAAGTTTTGCCCTTTACTGCAAAGTGTCCTTGTCATAAGGAAGAGGAGCTCTCACAAACACAGACTGTCTTAGGAGCATCCAGTAGGGAAAGATGGAGAAGGGGGAGAAATAAAGATTTGCAGAAAGCATTAGGGAAGAAGTGATGCTGACAGCCTCAGGTGGGGACCTGCACTGGGACACAGGTGAGTTCTGGGACATGGGTGAGCTCAGTATCCTCTGAATTAATTTGCTGAAGAGGAAACTCAAATACATTTGTCAGTGATAAAAATCTGTGATGCATCAGCAATATCCAAGGATAAATAGACTGAGACGATCTCCACGTGTCTCGGCTCTGTTTTTACTGTTTGTTGCAACAGAGCAGCAACGAGGTTGGGATCTGCAGGGAATTTCATAATAAAAGGAAACATGAGAAATTTAGAAACGTGGCATAATTCTTTAAGGATTCAGAGAATAGAAGCATAGGTTATCCTAGTCCTTAGTTAATAAATTGTAGCAGATGAAAGAATCATATCAAAATACAGATCAGGCATTAAAAAAAAAAAAAAAAACACAACAAACTATTTTCCGTTCTCAGAAGAAGTGGGAAGGGCTGCTGCAATCCACAAGACAGAGGCCTTGAAGCCAAATTCTGCCTCCACCACCACTTGGGAACTGTCCTGATATTCAGCCCACTAAAATGTTGATAAAATGTTTGGTTAAGAAGGCCACCTCATCCAAATGATAATAACTCTTCCTCTGGTAGAAGGTACCCAAAGAAAATACTAAGCTGCTGTTGTATTGGGGGAGGGGGGGGAGGGAGAAAAAGAATAGATAAACAGTTCTTGGGTCCAAAGGGTGGCTTTGATTTAGAGACTGGTCAAAGTATTGAGCCAGAGTTTGAGGATTTTTTTTTTTTTGATAAATCAGAATCATATGTTCACTCTCACCATCTATGGTACACCAGTAGCACCAACCTCTCTTTGTAATTCATGGGTTCTCATTTTAACTCATAATGTGTCTCCAATCTTAAGATGCACAGAGGTCAGACTGAACTCTCTATCCCTCTTATCTTTGATTACCTACATTCCCCTGCCTTCTTTAAACCATTGCTCAGATATGATAAATAACAGCTCTCCATACCTACAAACTTTTGACTCTAAGAACACTGCATCTGGGTCTGTTTAGTGACATTGCTTCTCTGGTTGTAAGGTCTGCTAATAATTTGGACCAGGAATGTAAGCAGATAGACAAGGGAGGTTATATTTTGTCTGTAAAGCTTACATACATAGGGTAAAACATATTGAGAACATAGAACTTCGGGGAATAAAATGAGTCTGAGATAAAAAACAAATGTTTCATAGCTGTAGTCTCCTGTGTGCTATCAGCCCTATTCACTAGCTGGGGATTCAAAAGGCAGATTGAGGTTTGGACCACTTTCCCACTGGGCATTTACAGACCATTTAATCTGAAGTGTCTTAGATTTTTAGTTGAAGAGACTATAAACTTTGGAAATAACAGTCTTATCTCAGTGCACACAGCTTCAGTTTTCTCCTACTGTTTTTTATCCTGAGATTGAACCCTGGCCTCCTGAAATGTTCTGAAAGGTCAGGGTACAGCAGTCATTTTGTGGTGAGCCCTCTGAGGTTACGAATGCTGGCCATGCCAGGTAATTTCAGCTGTATTTGTTCACACAGTGTCAGTATAAGTCCCAAAACATCCATCAGTGGAAAAGTCAGTTTTGTCAAGATCAAAAATTATCTTTGCAACAAAATTCCTCAGAGCTTTCTTATAAAGGGAAAAGATTGAGATTTAAGTCACTGTTTCCAATCAGAGGCAACTGAACAAGTTCAGGTAGGCATGAAATTTTTCTCTTCTCTTTTTGCTGAAGAGAAAAAGGAAATTCTGTGGACTAGAATCTCAGCATTTCACAGAACAGAAATTTCCTGTTTTTTTCTGGCAGACCTGCTAATAGCTTTCTTTCACACTGGACAGCTGGCAGTCATCAGTGGCAATTAAATCACAATTAGAGCAGACGCAGTCTCAGAATCCTACCAAGAGAACCCCCAACTTTTTCTTTTAAAATGCCCCTTAATCTCAGAAAAAAAAAATAGAATTAATAGCTTTCAGCTTTTAATTTATTATCTCTCCAGAAGAGCAAAATAGTTAGCGTCACCAGAGAACAACCCATAATTTCTAAACAATAATCACATAATAGTTCAGCATGGAAAATAATTTGAAATGTGATCCACAGATCACCATTCTCATCTTTCCAAGACAACTTGGAAATATACCAAAGCTTTTCTATTTGTTTGTTTTCCAAATCACAATCTATCTGCAAGTCTGATGACACAAGATGTTTTGTGCTTTGTTTCCAAATGATCATATTTTATAATTCTCTAACTGGACACCAAATAATTTTAATTTTAGGTTTTTTTTCATAAGGAGCACAGCGTCTTTGGACTTGATGAAGATTGAATAACAGTTGACAGCCCTAGTTGGAGGGGTATATCCAGTCTTGAAAATTCTTCCTTGTGCTTAAAGGAAAACAGCTTTTAAGGCAGAATGGAATACTGTTCTTCTGTGGTGTTGCACAATGGATGGTTAAAGAATCAGAGTCCATAGTCTGGGACAAACATCAAGCAGTAGGCAGTCATTCCCTGTGAAAAAGCCTCCCTGGGTTTTCCCACCCAGCCATGCATGGTAAGAGGGTTGCTTTCTTTGAGAAGCAAATATCAGGTTGATCTTGAAATGTTTGAATATCAGTATGGTAGAGCAGGGAGTCAAAACAACCATGATAATTAAATCACTAGTAACTGGGTGTCTTTCTATCTGCTGGTGACATTTTTAAAGTTACCTTACCTGTTTTTCTATTTGTTCCCTTTTTCATACTTTTGTTATTAGGGTGGTGAGGCCCTGGCACAAGTTGCCCCGAGAAGTTGTGGCTATCCCATCCCTGGAATCTTCAAGGCCAGGATGGATGAGTCTTGGAGTAACCTGGGATAGTGGAAGGTGTTCCTGCCCATGGTAGGTGATGGAATGTGATGAGCTTTAAGGTCCCTTCTAACACAAACCATTTAATTTTGCTATGAATTATGATCTCTGTAAGGCATGGTTGACTTTACTATCCACTTGCTAGCAGAGAGTGTCAGTGAGGAATGGAACACTACAAAAATTAACTGTCAGGCAAGTGAGATATTTGTGAAGAAGATGAGGGCAAGAGAGCTTTATCAATATTGGGAATGAGAAGAAAATGCCTAGCCCTGAAATACTGCAGACAGGTAAACAACAGTATTTTGAGAGTGTTTTTCATATATCTACTAAAGTGAAGACACTGATAAACTAAAATATATCCGTACCTCTAAGCCCCAGGGTAACTGAAGAGAGCTTTTGATATCTGCCAGAGGCCCCAGGTATCTCATGTGCTCTGGGTGACATCCCTCTGTGTTGCCAATGGTTACTGAGGATGAAGATTAGGAGAAGACTGAAGAAGGTCAGTGTGTATGACTTATTTTATTTAGACTGAAATAAAAGAGAAGAGTTATGTCCTAGATGCAGAAAGACTCAGAATGGGAAAACCAGAATTTTACGGAAAGTTTTTGCAGTGAAGATCGTGGTAAGATATGATATCACCTACATTAAGATGCAAAAGTTAAAAAGAAGAGATATTTCCATACAGAACTAGGGGAGACTTATGGAGAATGAGAGGAAAAATATCAAAGGGAAAAGATGTCCTAGAGACTAAACAGAAAAGGAAGACTACACAATAATGCAAGGAATGGTGAAACTCAGAGAGAATTTAACTGCCAACATCAAAAGCATCACCGAAGCAGATAAAGGTGGAATGAAGAGTCTGAGATCTGACCCGGGCTCCTGCAGAGTGTGTAAGTATTGTCTGTGAAAGTACAAAAGTACAAAAAGTATCACAGTGAAGCGTCTGCAGTTTTGTTCAGAACTCAAAACACCACGGTTGCTCTGCAGTATGTAACAGCTCTGTGTGAAAAATGTCTTCCCAAAGAAGGCAGTGTTAAAATTAGAAGACAAACTGATGCTGAACCAAACTCGTGAGTTTCTGATGCCAACAGCTGGATTATCAATTATTATTTAGTTAGCTTGATCAGACCACATTAATCACTATAGGCTGTTTAATGTGAAATAAATATAATCTTTCAACCACTGGCACCAAAATATAAGAAGATATACTTGGATATAGCATTACTCATAAACCTATACATAAATTATATCTGCTTTAAGAAATGAAAGATTCTTACCTAAAACTCTGAGCCAGCAGACAGGAATGCTGTGTAACAGCTGTACAACAGCTTACAGCAGGATTGCTCTACAGCTGTGATGGTTTTAAGAAACAAGGGGTGCAAGGATTTTGGAAGGGGATGTTGTTTTTTTATTGGATCAGTACTTAGGGGGAAAAAAAGGCAAGTTTTAATTGCCCAAGACTTTCTTTGTGCAAGGGGAATCTGAATGATAGTTGGCTTGTCTTGTTTTAATAGTTAAATAAGGAATTTAAAAAGGTTTAAGAGTTTACCATAAAGACATTTAACAGGTTCTGAGAAAAATCCAACACACACCAGGTGCTCTGGATTTCTGCTCTTCATTTATGTTTTTTTTTCCAGGAAACCCAAACCAAATATTTGCATTATGAGATTTCAGTTTTCCCAAGTGCAGTCTACACTTTTGCCAACAGATGGAAGTAGAGTCAAGGAAATAGTGGGCTCCTAGTGTTAGCATATTGTTTGGGGCACTAAAATGTACTTTGAAGCAGTGCAAAAAGAAGATAAAATAGTATTTTCAGGATGTGGCAGAGATATATCCTCACGAAATTCTTAAATCCTGTGTATATGTTATTCACAGAATGTGATTTTTTAAAAAAAAAATATTGTTGTAATTTAAAAACCAGTTCTTGGGGTTTTTTTGTGTCTAACAGCTGTAATTACTTTTGGGCTGCACAGTGAAAAGCAGACCTTGTTCTTAAAAGCAATTAAATCCAAACAGGCAAGACAGGAGAAAAGGAGGAATAGGGAGAGAATTTCAGCCATGGTGTAAGTGTGGGGAAGACCAATGACAGTCAGAGAAAACATGCAAAACAATACTTCATATATATCTTCAACATAGTGGGTTTCTTGACTCTTGAATTGTCCCATGTTGTCACCATTCCCCAATCACCATATTGATCAGTGTCAAGGAGGAAGAAATCTCAGAACTCTCCAACTCCAAAGGAAAAGGTCATTCCTGGGCATAGAAGAGACACCAAAGTCATCAAATCTGACTTCCTCTAGCAATGACCAGAGAGGAAGAGGCCTTGAATTAAAAGCTTTTAAGTATAGTAAAATAAACCATCTATATACTTTTCAGGTGAATACACTTGCTGTTACATCTCTTTGAGTGATGATTACTGCCTAGTCCAAATGAAAGTTTGGGGAAACATATGTTTATAAATAGCTTCTATTATGAGAAGACTGATTGTAAGCTCTGATGCATCTTTAAAGACAAATAAATGTTTTGGTTAAGCACTGAGAAGAACATCATAGCCTTCAATACACTCACAAAGATTTAATTGTCCTACTTTTTAGTTCTTAGGTCAGTGTCTAATCCTATTTACAGCATATATCCTGAGGTTCGAAACACTCTCCTATGGTGCCTGCATTTCCCCGTTGACCACAGAGAAAGAGTAATCAGATGCACACCTAATTAAGCATCCCAAATATCTGGCAGGGTGGGATTGGATAACAAGGTTGCACTTTTGACTAGAGAATTGATAAAGAATATATCAAAAGGTATCTGGGGAAAAAAATTTTTTTTTCTTTGCAGAAGCTGGAGAGCTTGAAAGCCCCTTGTACAGTTAATATTGTCTAAATAGAGCTACTGTGCCGAAATATGAGCAAAAAGTACAAATTTCAGGCCTGTGTGATCTGAGACACTCTGAACTGTTAAATTCTTTAGTGAAGTTGTAGGCTTAAATAAATTCTAATCAAGTTTATTGAAAAATCCAACATATTCCCTCAAAATACTTTGATTTAACGGAACAAACAATTTCTGGTGAAGGTATTTACCCGTCAGAAACCATTCAAATGTCTGCTATAGCTGCATGAAAGGACTTATGTCAGCATCAGATTGCAGTCATGCATCAGAAATATATAACAACCTTGCCCAGTTTCCAACGACAAGCAGTGAAATAAGGGGCAACACTGGCACATCATGAAGCTGCACAATAGGTTGGTCACCTCGTCATGGAAGTGACCAGGACATCAGTATTATACCCTTCAATCCTTCAGGAAAGCACTGGGGAGGCCAAGGGCTGCAAGTAATGAGCAGAATCTTCTCTCTGCCTCCTGGCATGAGGTGATATTGAACAAACAAACTGTAAAAATGTAGAAATGTAGGTGCACACGTCCAAAGGTGGGGTCACCACCACTGGCCACTGCCCTTTTCTGCTTCTGTCTTTGAGCAAGAATGCCAGTGGTTTCTCCTTCCTCCTCAGAGTATACACTAACTCTTAACTTTCATTCCCAGAGAAAAAAATCTGGAATTATTAATATGAAAATCAATTTTTATTAGCAACTACTGAAATTATATATTCCTACTTTATTAGCATGTAATTTTATGAATATGTCAGGGGGGAAAAAAACACAAACAAACAAAAACAAACCACAACCTTCTTCCAGTTAATGACTTCTGTTCTGTGTGCCTGTAATATAAAACTTCCAAATCTCATTAGCAGAACCAGGCATTAAAATGCACAGTGTTAACAAAGCACAGTGGAAAGCTGCTGATTCAGTAAGTTTGAGGTACAAATGTGGTAAGTTTTATAATCACAGTGGAAAGTTGAGTACTGAGAGTGTACACTCTTATCTTAAGTAATGTGGAAAATACCTTGGCAGATTAAATAGTATAGGAATACACTTTCTGTTCTGTGAGTTGAGGCAATCCAGCAGTTTGGTGGATCCCACTTAGACACTCAGGTTGGTTAAACTTTTGCACAAATCCACATCTCAGGTGTGGCCTTTAGATTCACAGAGATGATCCTATCAATCCTTTAAACATATTTCTAGTTTTTTCCAAGTATGTCATGTAGGATCTTAGGTATAAGACACTTTTTTCCACAGACTGATTTGTAATCCAAGATTTATCTGGTAATCAGGGGGATTTAACCTCTTTTCAAAAGCTGAAGGCCATAAGCAAAGCTAGTTAATCTGTTTATACAAATATATATTAGCCATATGCACAGCCCTTTGGAATGCTTCCCATACTATTCTCTGGATACCAGGAAGGCAAACAGTTTTGATAGGATTACTAAGAGAGGACATAAATAGAATTTGGGGTGGAAATTAGCTTATGTAGTTGGACAAATAAAAGTAGATAAAAAATAAACAAGTAAAAGTAGATCTAAACACCTAGATATCTACATGTGAGTTTACTACCAGAAATCGTACTTTAGGCAATGCAGGCAGCTCATACAGGGTCTCAAAAGCTGGTTTTAGGTGCCTGCTTACATCTGTTTGCCCTCATGTGGGCTGGGTGGCTGTTGGGGCACCACTGAAGTGTATTGACCAGGTTGCTGTTGACTGGCAGATGTGCACCTCTGCAACTGGCTCCACAATCAGAGGTCAGGCTCCCAGCCCAGATATTCTGCCACCATCAGCTTTCTTCCAGCTAGAAACAAGCAGACAGAGCCCATCACAAAGACAAAGATGACAGGAATAAGGAAGAACACTACACTCTTCCAGTCTGAAAATGGGTTTGGCTCAAGACAATCCTGGTTTGCTGTATGTTTATATTTTGTCAAAGACTTGCTCCATTTGAATACTCAGTACAAGAGAAGTTTTCTACATCACTTTATGTGAGATGCAAAATAGCAGGGAGCAGTTCCACATTAAGTGATGACTCATCGTAGCCTGTATGATATTGTTGGCCATTTGGAAACAGCAATTGTCATCACTATACCATAGTTTATGCTAAGCCTTATGCAAACTCCAGCACAGAGTTGATAAACTCATTGAGTGATGAGCCCTTGGAGGTACTGCTGAGCCAAGGCTAATAAATAGACCCCAGTGAGAAGCTTACATCTGATCCCTTTTTATTCCATTGAGACTGTATCTTACAATACTGTGTGTGGCAGTATTTCAGTTGTAATTAAACAGGAACTGATATATTATTTCCTTCGGTGAAGTACAGAACCACTTCTTACTAGGACTGCTAATTAGGCAGAAAGGAAGGCATCATGAAAAAATAATGACCACTTTGCTAGTCCCTAGAGTTTCTTGGGTTGGGGAGGGGGAGAAGGAGATTTCAAATACAGTTAAGATGTTTCATTTATTCTGACCAGGACAATAGAAATGTGTAATGGTCCACATTTTCGAAGGTATGGCATATCACTCACATGGATTTCACTTGAAGTAGAGGTCTTCTGGATTTCAAAGTACCATTAGAAATCTACCTTATAAATCTACCTGTTTCCTCTTATGTCTGGCAAAGCAACTGATGATGAGTTTCTAAAAAGGAGGCTCTGTTGTGGTATCTAAACAAAACCTGTGAAAAACCTTTTTATACTGATTAAACTGCTCTTGCCTTCATAATCATGTTGTGTAGCAGATTCTTAACTCAGAATATGAGCCTTCAGCTCATATACTCATATACTGCCTCTAGCTCTCCTGTCCTACATCTTACTCTGAACAGGCTTTTTCTGATTAATGGATTAAAAGTTTTTTGTCAGGTGAAATGATGGCACGACTGACTCTGCTGAAGTGGGATTATCCCTTCTGGAGTCACACAAAGGACAGCTGAAGGCAATAATATTTTAAACTGACACTGCAAAATTTTCTGGGCTTACCTGACAGGATCCTGTGTTTCACAGAATCAAAGAATGTTTTGGGTTGGAAGGGACCTTAAAGACCACCTTGTTTCACACCCTGGCATGGGCAGGGACACCTTCCACTATCCCAGGTTGCTCCAGGCCACATCCAACCTAGCCTTGAGCACTTCCAGGAATGGGGCAGCCACAGCTTCTTTGGGCAACACATCTTTGTTTCCCTCTCCATAGCTATTCCAAACCTGACATAATCCTGTGGATCTCCATCAGGTTTGGGAACCACCTCTGAAACCAAAAGCCTGACTGTGGAAGCTAAACATATGAAAGCGTCCCAGCCAGGCAGAAAGGGACCTGGGGGTGCTGATTGACAGGAGGCTGAACACGAGCCAGCAGAGTGCCCAGGGGGCCAAGAAGGCCAATGGATCCTGGCCTGTATCAGGAACAGTGTGGCAGCAGTAACAGGGAAGTGATTCTGCCCCTGTACTCAGCACTGGTGAGGCCACACCTTGAGTGCTGCGTTCAGTTCTGGGCCCCTCAGTTCAGGAAGGATATTGAGGTGCTGGAGTGGGTCCAGAGAAGAGCAACGAGGCTGGTGAA
>JAWWES010000094.1:67271038-67291775 GCA_035583135.1 Lophotriccus pileatus
TGCCCAGAGAGGTGGTGGATTCACCATCCCTGGAGGTGTTTAAGATGAGGCTGGATGTGGCACTGAGTGCCATGATCAAGTAATCACATGGCTTTGGATCAAGGGTTGGACTTGATGATCTCAGAGGTCTCTTCCAACCCAGTTAATTCTATGATTCTATGATAAGTAAAAGTGGTATCAACCTGGAAATTTGTCTGTGGGCTACATGGTCTGAAACCTTGGCTACATAGTTGCTGAAAACTTTCCTTCTGGCCCAAGATATCTGTGGTTTCTTTGTAAAATGCATCATTTACCCACTCAATGAAGAGAAATCCCAGTGGAGTAGAGCATGGCAGCTATTTTAGCATCACAGTTATACTGATACAAGAACAAAAGAGGAGTAGAAAGAAAATAACAGAGTAGTTTTCCATGCTGAAAAATCCCAGAGCAATTTAGCTTTCCTTACCATACCCACTCTTGCAAGAAACACCTAGAAAATAAACTCTTTCCTGTAAAAAAGGACAGATCTTCCATGGTGACAAGCAGTTGAAAACCTTAGTTTTGAGCACCAGCTGCAAAAACATTTCTAACTATTACTAAATGCTTTACTTTTTCTTCTCCTTCTGACTTTTTGCTTGAGTTTTCCTTCCTCTGTGCCCTTGCATTCCCTAGAGGTTCCCACATGGTCTGAATCACTGTCCCCCATCAAATTAATGTTTTATTAACTTACCCCTTAGTCTGTCACTTTGACAATTTTCTTTTCCTGTAATTTTTTCTTTTCTTTTTTTCCTTGTTTTGTGTTGTTTGTTTCAATGAACAAATCTATAGTAACTGGGCTCATTCCAATAGGAATCAACAACTGGTGCCACAAGCACTAAGAAGAGCTATTAAAGCTTCTCAGTTGTTGGGACTTTTCCCTTTCATGCTTTCTGTTTTTAAATATACAATAAAGAGGTTATTTATTATTTACAGTATGATTTGTTTTATTATCCTTCATTACTCCCAATGATTGCAGACATAGGCTGCGCGATGCTGGGAAGTTCCAGCATCTTCCTGGAGTTCCTACCCTTTTACCATGTATTATAAATCAGATAATGAATTACTAAAGAACCAATTTGTATTTTTCTGAACAAGTTATACACTGGCTACTCTGCCGACATTCTTAATGTTCTCTTTAAAGACTGAAATGCTGATATGGCCAGGAAATCTTTTCAATAATTCTGCAGCATGCAAACTATGCAAAGAGTGACCTCCAGGTCTTAGATAAGCACAGCGTGGCTCCTGCAGAGTCAGACAGAAGATGAAACCTTTTTTGGCTCATCTGCCTTCAAAACCCACAAGATTCCCATTTTAATAGCTATATTTTATTTATAGAGCAGCTGCCTACAGGGCTAACCCTGGATATATTGGACACTCAGTATAAGAATTTTTTAATCTCTTTTTTTTTTTTTTTTTCACTTCAGCAGGCTTTCATTCTTCCTTTGCTTGACCCTCAGGTTTTTTCCCTCAGTTCCCACCTCTCCATCCCATGTTCTATAGCCCAGCATCCTCACAACCCTTATCCTAATTTCAGGAAGGAAGGACTTTTTAAAATGCTGAGTTTCAATATGGCAGTAGTTACGACAGACACTCAAAGTTATAAGGATGGATCTCCTTTCCCAAAGCATCTGCCTTTAAGGAACAAACTCAGGCCTCCAGTTCCCAGTGCCTGAAGTGCTCTTTGGCATGCACCATGTCTCTGGGGAAATGTAGTCTGTGGTAAATATACACCCCTGGACTCACCACACTTCACTTCCAATGCCTCATTGAAGCATGCGGATGCCCTAAGCTTCTTCTCTTATCAGCAGTGAAAGTATAGATATCTGTTCAGAACATTTTATTCAGTCCTAAATTCTGATTCAATTCCCATAATATATCTTCAGTTCATTAGCAGTAGACACTGTCCAGAACAGTCAAAATTCTCTCTAAGTTTTCATCTGCAGGTAGGATGAACCTGCATCCCAGGGATCATTTCTCTCCCAGCCTGCTGGGGACAACTTCAATTACCATTGCACTGTCCAGGAAAAAGAAACCTACTCTGCAGCATTTCCTTTGCATTTGGTAGCTAGCAGCAACAGAAAGGAGAGCAAGAAAAAAAAAAAAAAACCACTTCTGAATCTTCTGCTATATTTAGCTATTTTTGTTCCACAGTAATATTATTCATAAGACTTTCTTAAATTGGAAATTAATAAGAAAATAATACATTACACTCCTTCTGTCACAGAGATGTGTGAAGGGCTTGGTGAAACACCCCCAGCATTCGCCTGAAAACCGCACAATTTAGTGCACTTCATTTTAACACAAATTCTCTCAAGAAATTCTTGCTGCAATTAATTCAAGCCATCTAAATTTAAAGCATACTAATTAGGGAGCCATCAAAAAAGAGAGTCTACCCTTCCAGGAAATTGGAGCCTTAAATATAACTATCATAATTTAACTATTTGGATTTTAAAGGGAAGAAAGGTATTTTGAGGCAGAAGCTTTCTGAGCTGTACAGATATATGAGCTCAGGGACTCACCTTCAAACAAGATAAAACTCTGTAACAGTCTGAGTGAATAATGTGATTTCTGGTACATTGTTATCTTGCTACAGCTAAAAATTTTATGTAGTGTTGTTAAAGGTTCAGAACTAACAGAACAATATGCCTTTTCTTGCACAAAGCTCATGAACTGAAGAGTGTTGAGTTAGACTGGATGTCTCAAATCCAAAAAAATATAAGGGCTAAAGGATAACTGCAGTTTCTGTCCAGGACTCCTAGGAGTTATGATGTGTTCCCAAACGACTTAATAAATGTCTGCAGCGCTGCATGTGGCCTATGAGTTCCAAGAAGTGAATTTCAGAAGTCTTTGTAAGATCTCCTGTTTCAAATTCTTTGACCAAAAGAAGCTCATAAAACTCAGTTTAGTTGCAAATTTCCACAGAAAAAATTCTGGTTGCTTTTCTGATTATTTATTTTTTTTCCACTCAAGGCCTAAAATAAAACCTGTGAGGATTTAAACTGGAACTGGTGGGGTTGCAGGGTTTCCTTTACTCTGTAACCTGATGAGGAAAAATGCCAGCTTGAGGTCTTGCTGTACAAACTTCTTCAAAACTGGAACTTTTTCAAACTGCTTGTCCAACTGCTACATGGAAACTATCTCTTTCCTCCTCCTCCTCCTCTTTGAGCAGTTCTTAGAAATGAATGTAAGAGAAGCAATTTATATGAAAATGTACTATTTTTTTTCCTTGTCCTCTCTCCGTCTCTCAAATACAGTCATTACTTTAGAAACATGTGCAAAGCTCCACAATCCCTTAATGTCAGCTCCTGGGTAAGGCAAACTCAGTTAATTTAAAAACTTGGAGGATGATGCATTGCCCTTTTCTTCCCGTCCCAATACCACAGTCATGTCACAATGAGATGAGTGAATATGGTCAGCATGACACAAAAGGAAACAACATTCGAAGACTCTTCCATTCCAATTAAGTTTGGAATTGAATTAGCTGACAGAGCAGATAACATACAGTTATAAAAATACAGTTGACCTGCACCCTAACAAGGGAATATCAGTTTGGATGAATATGTGATTTATAACCTAATCTCCTCAAGTATTTTTCTCTTCCAACAAACATCTACATCAATCCATTCCAGTGTTAGTGAACTAATGTGCCCCAAGCTTGAGAGGGCAGGTATGAAGTCTAATTTCTCTCTTGATGGAGGATACCACTGGCGATGTCAGATTAACATTAACCTAAAAGTGATACAAGCGATTACCATTTCTAATGACTTGGGTTTTTTTCTAGTCATCCTTTCAAGCTTTGGAAGGCTGGAAACTTGCAAGTCTTTATTCTTCATAGTATTAATAATAACTATTTAGTACTTTTCTATTTGGGGAAAGACGTGGGTGTTTTTCCAACTTAACCTAAAATTGTTCAGTGGCAGATCTGAGCAGTGGTTACATTGGATCTTTAGCTATATATGCACATCTTTAGCATTACACTTTTTTAACATTCTGATTGAATGAGTGGTCCCATGTGTAGGTGCCAGTTGAAGGCCCAGTCTGATTGTACATGCATGCTGCAGGTAAGCACCTCTTCTGATACCGTTTTCAATTTCAAGAGGTGAGGAAAAAAAAAAAGACTGGTCATTCTAAGTCTTTTTTTCATCACAAAACACATCAGAAGCACAAGTAGGACTGACGTCTCTGGCCTTCTCTTTTGAAGTATTACATGCCTAAAGTGGTGTTCATAGTTATATCTCTGAATTATTTTGGACCTGAGCAAAACAGAAGAGTCATACCTTTGCAAACTACTTGTGTGTCTTTGAAATATTTCTTGAGCATTCTGTGTTTTCCTGAGTAATTACTGATAGGCCCAATCAACAAACTCCTTGCAGTCCTCTGAAAAAAAATTAAATCCAGGCATTCTAATTTGATCTCAAATGTCACTGTTATTATTTATGAGATTTCCTGATGAGTTGCCCTATAATTTTTATACAATACAAACTTTTTGAACTAGATGTGTAAAGCAAAATCAGCTCATTTTCAACCTGAAGATTTTCTTTTAATCTTTCCTCCTTTACTTAGAAGAATCTAATAATTTTCAAACTATCACAAAAACTGTAAAAAAAAAAAAAAATTCCCTTTAGGCCACATCTATGAATTAGCAGACAGACATCCACTGAAGCAGAGCTGTATCAAGCTTTCAATTGCCACAGACCATTAGATAACATAGCTAAGGATGAGATGATTGCAATAATATATATCCAGTGACAAAGTCACAAGCCAATAGTCTAAAATCATTAACGAAATTCGCATTGAAACAAGTTCTTATTCATGTAAATAATCTGGTAGATGATGATGGTAAATGTGTGTAATATCTCATATGAGGAAAATCTAAGTATATCCCATCACAGCTGTCAGAACAGAAATTTGGAATCTAATCATTGCATTTTCACTTCTATATTTTTTTTTTTTTTTTTTTTTTTTTTTTCCCAGCATTATTTTGGCATTTCCTGCAGCTAGTCTCTGTTGGATCACCTGTTGTTCTTTTCAGTGATACAACTGCTTTATACCTCAGTGAAGGAACCCATATGCTGTTTAATCTGCTACTCCCTGCTATGGTTCTATCTAAATTTTTATTTCAGAGAGTCAGGAGTCTTATGCCCTTATCCCTCAGAGGCAAGATGATCTCAGTGTAAATTTTGGGAGAGTATGAGTTAGCTTTGGGAGTTTCAGGTTTGATCCTTCAGATGCCCATCTTGACTGGCAAGTTTAAAATGCTAAAAAAACCCAAAAAAACAACAAAAGAAGACTTGTTTCTAAATGTTTATCTAACTTATAAGCAAGAAACAAATAACAACAATCTTGCCATCTGCTTCGTACATTTTAAAGAAATGATTTTCAGAAAAGAGAAAAATTATTGAGGATGGAGAAATATAACCTTTGAGGATTAAAATTCACCCTTTAAAACTAGAGACTAAATCTAGTGTGAAATGATTGATTCTTAGTTTTATATTCCAAGTATTTCAAGTACAATATTAATCAAGTTCTTACCACAGATATTCCAGTAGTGTCAAATTTCTTACAATAGAGCATACAAGAAAGTTTAAATAAGTCTATGATATTAGAAGGTAAAAACAGCTTAATGGATTTTTTCACTTCCCTGTTAATTACCATCAACATTTTAAAATTATAAAAAAATTTTTTTAGGAATATAAACACTTATTTGGTATCAAAATAGATAATTTATTTTTTATTTTAAAGTATGAAGAAATAATTCTACACTGTAGATTTCTGATTAAAAATTAATAATTTAAACATTGGTTCAATCAGGGAAAAAAAGGTTTATATGTACTTAACCAAACATTGTTTAATGAAATTATTACAGATTGTATTTATGACAACAATTTCAAAAAATATTTTAATAACAACCCAGAAAATTAATATTTTAAGGGAATAATTTTATCTATTTGAACAATAGAATCAAAACCAGGTAACTCAGAAAAGGTAGACGAAAACTCATAAGAAATAATTTTAAGCTGTTATAGGTTTTTCTTTCAACTTTTCAAAGTGTTTAAATTAAAAGATAAATTATTTTTAAGAGTTTCTCAAACCAGATTGCTCCTTTCATGTTAATCAGCATATCACTTGAAAAGACTATTGACAATCATGTTCTGGCTTCAAGTAATTAATGAACTACTGAAAACAAAAACCTCTTCAAATATAATACTTTCTTTGAAAGAATGCACTATAGTCCACCTACAAAAGGGAGATAACAATTAAAAAATAATATTAGAATTTGAGTTTTTTAATATATTAGACCAGAAGAAGGATATCTGTGTCTCCCTTATGGAATATTATAGCTCAACCTTTGTCTCCGGATTTGTAAAGTCAACAGTGCTGTGCTCACAACTCTGTTAATCACCCAGGGCACCAGAAGATTCAATGGTCAGCTCCCCTTTTCTTTACTAGGCATGTACATAGCCTGTCAGCTAGAATATTTTATTACCTCTAAACCATCAAAAAATTCATTGAGGGCACTTTTTTGTCAATTAGATTCAAATTCAAAAATCAAATTTGAAGGTTTTTTCTGTCAGAAGCTAAACCCAGCCACAGAAGCTTTCTAATTTATAGCAAAACAGTGTTTCAGCCTAGTTCTGATGAAAGATTTGCAACAAGCTCTCTTGCTGAAGTCCCAGTGGGGTACATGTGGCCAGTACAGTATTACACAGAGATGTGAACGAAGCGTGATATGCCTTCTAATTCTGCTGTCTCTGAAAATGAAACAAAGGTGTTGTTGAAGCATTTCATCTACTACATGCATATATTTGTGAAGGACAAAAGAAGTACTAATGGAGAAAAAAAGGCCATGGATGTTTCAGGAGCAAATGACATGGGATTGTAAAAGGAAGAAGGAACTGGAAAAACACGCAAAGAGTATCCAGCAAGGCTGGTGAGACTTACTTTTGGCGAAAATCAGACAGATTTTTTTAAATAGCATTTAAAAGAAAAGGGGGTAGGGAGTAACATTACTTCACATTTTCTGTTTACATTTGATATTTTGATGACACTTGCCTAATACTTGCTGATACTTACACAAGACATATCACTGGGTGATAGTTATCACCACAAACACTACAGCTTCCTAAGCCTCCTTGCAATGGAAAGGAGTCTGGGGAGCAGGAGAAGGTACTTTAACCTCACAATCCGTAAAACTTTGTCCTGAAAAGGATAAAGTCTGAGACTCTTATAAGGACAACAGTAGGAGGCAGGTCCCTCCAAGACAGCTTGATGTCTCTGACATTGAGGTTCTCCAAGACTACAGAAATAAAAAAAAATAAAAATAAATAAGTAAATAAAGACATAAAAAATTAAATATATAATTATATACTTAGGCAAATTTTGAGGTCAATCATTAACTATTTATGTTAGTCTCATCTGCATAATTATACATATAATAGCTGGAGGGGCCAGATTTTTATTTCGAGCTACGATAATTTGTCACTAATTCAACTCATGTACAGAAATATCTTTTCTCATTTGAATTTTAATGACTGACCGAAGGACGGACACAGAAATTCCTGTTGCTGCAAACCAAGACAGAGCAGTTTATGCAGTTTTTGTTTAGTTTGCTCATTATTGCTCTAAAGCTGTTACTGCTTCCAGAGCAGGAGCGCGGTAACGCAACGTACAAATACCCCTGGTCTGCTTCCGTGGAATGTCAGATAGACTGTTTTAAATCAGCAGCCTCCCTGACTGAAAGGCCTGTTAAGCTGACTGACCACACTGAAATTGATTAGAAGGAATCTTCTGATGTGTTGCTGTGACTCAGCTAGGGAGGTGGTAATGAAGTAATGGTGGTCAACAGCAGTCTTAAATCTCAACAGCAGCTTTTGCAGGGGTCATGTATTTATGCCCCAATTTCCTGGTATTGGATATATTTGTAATGTGTCTCAAGATAAGTTTATCTCTGTCTTTACCATCTAGCATACGTTATTGCAAATATCACATCAGTTAACATTTATTTGTGCTTTTATGCAGAATGTTTTATAAAGACTCATAATCAGGATAAAATTACACCCTCCCACTTATAGATTACTAGGATATGTTCCTGGTCTGTACAGTTTATAGCAATTAAGCTGCATAAAATATTAGTAGGTATCCAGTAGTTCTTTTACCAAATGGCAGGACATTTCATTTTAAATTTTCCAAAATTCAACTTTATCACTGAATAACTCGCAATATATCCATTATCTTCAGATTAAAGCTAAAAGCTTTTGATATGACAAGCAAGCAATTCATCCTGTTTATCATCTGACAGCTAATTCCCTTCTCCTCATGCTGCAATAGTGAAGTACAAGTGTTCATTTTGTCACACTAGCTTTACCCTGCCTGAATTTCTTCCCTTAATGCATGTTTGTATTAATCTCCAGATTGTCTTCAAAGTGAGAAGGTGGATTATGTCCCTGCCAAAATTTTAGCACTTCTAAATAATTGATATAATCTCACTGGAGCTCAGAGAGAATTCTTAACCATTCCATCAATCTATTTTAGACAGTGAGCACAGACTCGTGGAGGTGGGGGAAACAGAGATGAAAGGTAATTACTTTTAGCAATAAAATGTCTAGCTAGAATTTCCATCCTTTAAATTTATAAATTTTCATTTACCTCTATCTGCCTTTGTAGATGAACAGACGAATTGCCCTGAGTGTTGCATTTACAGTTACTGGATTTCTACCTCCTCCTTCAAATCTGCCCAGACATCATGTAGAAATGGTGAAAAGCAGATGTACACTGGCCTCTGCAGCTGTAAACCCATTAGCTGAATGATAATTTTATTTGTGGATTACAGGACTTCTTGTTTAAAGTTAATATGCACTAATGGGTTCTCAACTAAAACTGAGGCTAAATGTGAAAGAACCAGAATTTATTTATTCATATTGGGTTTGGGTTCTTTATTTATTATTTTTTCATGGAAAAATGAGATTAAAAGGGAGTCCTTAAAGATAGGGGTTGTTTTTATTACTATAATGATTTCAGGTGCTAAAGGATTCTTGTTACTTTTATAATTTATTTAATTACCTGTGACTCAGCTACTTAGTAATAATACAATATTATTTCCACCAGTTCACCAGCTGAATAGCATCCAGGTTGAATTCACAGATTTTGATACAACACTAATAGGAGGAATAGTGTGATAGTCAAATGCACAGGGAAGGATTATGGTGTGGGGGTTAAGAGTGTTTGTTCTTGAAGGTGGCTCAAACCTGATTGATACTGATGCATCCAGTGTAATGTTTGACTTTACTCTTGGGCTTCCTCTCTAAAATTCTGCAAGTTCAGCATTTACCGAGTAGTGATAGAGTTCAGATTTGGATCCAAATTTTAAAAAATACTGTCAGGATGCAGGAGCAAGACCATCCTTGAGAGTTCCTGGGGATGCCCTCTACCCTGTTGTTATGGATCACTTTGTCCTAGAAACAATTGATCCACATGGAGGTATTTTAACTTTGAAAAGAAAGAAAAGGATGAAAGAAAAGAAAAGGATGTTTCCCCCAATATATATTACTTGTAGATAGGGACCTGAAAGCAACGAGGAATGTGGCATGCCCCAAAAACACGTGAGCAATGAGCTGCCCAACTTTTCTGTGACATATAGAGGACAGAAAACTTTTAGAAGTCTGGGTGTAGCTCCTCCAAAAAAAGCAGGTTCCAGAGACCAGCTTTTCAAACAGTACAATTTTTTTTTTTTTTTGAACCTAAATGACTTATGAAAGAAAGTTTCACTTGAGATGAAAAGGATCTTTTCATAAGGCCATATCTCAGCTATTTCCACTCACCACACTTAGGCAACCGCTTCAGGTTTGGTCACAGGGCACTCCCCTGGGGTGTGTGTACTGGGTTCCTTTCAAGTGAAATCACTCTAGAAAATGGTCTGTGGTGCTACTGGTGCACCAAACTGATGCACACCAACACAGTGTTGACAGGTATAAGACACAGGAGCAGATCACATTTTGGAGCAAAATCCTCTAAATATCAAAGCAAACACACCAGGTCCTCAACACCAGCTGTTTTGCTCTGTAGGTCTGCTCTTACTGGACTGCACTATTAGCTAAAGTGGATCTAGTCACTAGAGTCTCCAGAAATAAAAAGTGCAACTGCTCTCCCTAGAAGAGAGTATAATTAAGAGGAAAACCTAATTAAGAACATGCTAGAGGAAAGCATTGGTGAGGCACTGGCACAGGCTGCCCTAACCCTGGAAGTGTTCAAGATTGGATGGGAACTGGAGCAAGCTGTGGAAGTGGAAAGAGTCCTGCCATGACATGAGTGAGATGGTCTTTAAGGTCCCTCCCAATGCAAACGTTTCTATGATTCTCTAATTCTCTGATTTGGGCCACCTGCACCTACTTTATTCAGTGAGGTCTATTGAATAAAGATCAGCTCTCAAATCAAAGCCTGTGAGACAACAATAACTACCAGGGGATTAAAATGGTGTGGGGCATGAGAGGCTCTCAACTTCCAAATGTCCTTATATGGCAAATAATTCTGAGGCTGAGATACAGCAGGAATCTTTCAAAATCAACAAGCAGCTCTATTGTTTTCCAGTAGTAACAGATGCAAGAGAACAGGTGTTAGTGACCTATTAAGTACATACCTGTCCTCACATCAGGACTTGCTGAAAACAGCAGCAAAACCAAAACAAATCCCGGAATCAATTACCCTGCTCTGATGCATGAGGAGGCATTTGAGGGGATTGTGCTCGATATCTCTGATACTTAGAGCTACTGAGGCTCTGCAGGATGAGAGGAAATGGCCTCAGGCTGCACCAGGAGAGGATTAGATTGGATATTAGGAAAAATTGCTGCACCAAAATGTTTGTCAAGCCTTGGCACAGGTTGCCCAGGGCAGTGGTGGAGTCACCATCCCCTTCAAAAAGCATGTGTGGCACTTTGGGATATGGTTTTTAACTGAATGACCTTAGAGGTATATTTTTCCACCCTTAATGATTGCATGTTTCCATGATTCTGCTGGAGTAAGCTGATCTGGCATCAGGCATTCCTGAGGTGTCTGTAACAGAGATCCAGCAATCCAAGGTTTTAGTCTGTGTACCACTCAAAAATCCTTCGAGTAATTTCCATCTTGAAGGACATCTTCTCCCTATTTTCTTCTCCTTATAGTCGTACTTATCAGAAAAGATAGTCAGTCCCCTTTCAAAGGTTTTATTTTTAATGCCCTGTTATTTCATCTGAGTGTAACAATGGAGGATGATTGAAGAGCTGAGATCCAAAGACTCTTCAATTTTACAAATTGGTTTAATTTGATGAAGAAGGAATGCTACATTTTGTTAAATTATATTATGATAAAGAGGAGCTGGTAGCTTCTCAGCATGAATCTGAAAGCAAATTATTTCCACAAAAAAAGGACGATGTATTTAACCAGACAAGTAATTATGTTGTGGTGCTACTATCTCCCCTGCTTCAGATTAGAAAAAGAATTCAATTATCACTCCATTAGATCAAAAAATAATTTTAGTGATACATTCAAATTGAATTCATTTATTCCTAAGCATGCTCTGGATTAACCTTCATGCATTTTGCTGATTAGAATCTTCAGTCAATACTGTTATTCAAAAATCTACATTAACTTGCTACAATTTTTATTTTATGTTAACATATTCTGTTATTGATTTTTCTGATGCATTATATTATAAATCATATTTAATTTTCTAGATCAGATAAGTGGGTTTCTCCCACAGTTTAATAAAATTTGGAGTTTCCATTATCTTACCTTCCTAGCCCACTTTCTATGTTGTAATTATGTATCCATGACCCTCTTAAGATGCTTTAGAGGTGTAAGTTCAAAGGTAGAGAAACAGTCTTCCAAATCAAAAGGGAAATCATATCCTTGTTTTGTAAATCTATGACTTTCTTGACTTTTGCATTTTTCATTTTAACTAATATTTTAATGATTCCCTGTCTGTTTCCTTCTGCCTCACAACCTGATACATCAGTCCATAGCTACATGTAAAGATAAAACTGTAAAAAAGGAGAAATAAGATCGAGGTCGTGTCACAAGTGACTGCATTTAGTTCCATACAGACTGTTTGTAGGTGTAAGAGTCTGGCCATGAGAGGTTTCCACACTGCCCACAGAGACATTTGGATGCTTTCTTAGGAAAGCAGTCCTGACAATTTTTTTCCACAAAATCGTGATGTTTAGCATTTTAACACATGCAACAGCCCTGATGTTCCAAAAAGTATAAATAAACCGTTTCAGTTACAGGCCGAGGATCTTATCCAGGCCTTTCAGAATTTTTAAAGATAAGGTTTTTGACCTTTTTTTTTTTTTTTTAATAGACCTCCCAACTAGCCATCTTGGTCTCGGTGCTCCCAAACTGATAGCTTTCAGTTCTCAGAGAAGTAAGGAGAGAGGTCAGCAAAACTACCACCTTGGACTTCTGGAGGGCAGATTTTGGCCTATTTAGGAACCTAGCCGAAAGAGTCCTTTGGAAGGCAGCCCTTAAAAGGAAAGCTGCATGTTCTTCAAGAAAGAAATCTTAAAGATACAGGATCAGGCCATCTCCATGTGCCAAAATATTTTCAAGTGGGGAACATTTGCCTGTCTGAATACATAGTTTTGGCTGGAACTCAGGGAAAAAAAGGAGGGTATCACCTCTGGGAGAAGGGGCAGGCAACTGAGGAGGACTACAGGAATCTGGTAAGGTTGTTCAGGGAGGAAATTAGAAGGTCCAAAGTCCAGCTGGAACCCAGGAAAAAAACATTCTTCACCAAAAAGGATCATGAAGGACTGGAAGAGGCTGTCCAGGGCAATGCTGGAGTCACCTTTCCTGCAGGTATAAGACTTGCATATGTGACACTTGAGAACATGGGTAAGTTGTGGTTTTGAAAGTGCTGGGATAACAGCTGGATTCTTTAAGTTCTTTTCCAACTTAAAGAATTCTCTGATTCTATGATAATATTCTCAGCTCAGTAGAGGAGTTTAATGTGTTTCATGAAACTTATACGAGAGAGTGTAAAATCTTACGCATTTTTAATTACAGAATAGATATGGGTACTAAAGAGTTCAGCAAGAATTAACAATTTAATTTTCTACACTTTTTAAAGGTTAGATATGGTGACAAGTCCCAAGATTACTTTAAAGTCTTTCTGAGTTACTTTACCAGCATGCATTGAAATTTTTTCCTGTGGTGTTTTAAATTACCTAACCCATTTTCTGCAGTTCAAAAATCAATATAACTTGGAAGCTATGACTGTTTTCCATTTTGCTTCCTTGTTGCCATTTGTTATCTTTCATTTCTATTTATTTCATTCTTTAACACAGAACTAGTAGTGCAATAGAGTTATAGCATAATTATTGACTTCTTTGACGGATGAATTTTGACTCTTTTCCTAACTATAACATTGAAAGCCCTTAGTTAATTAGTGTTAATTTATTTGCCTATCCAATTAAAGTCCTTATCTATTGTATTCATAATTTCTTTCTGATTTGGACTAATGGCCTATTAGAAAGAAATGGTACTAAATGCTATTCAGCATTTATTTTCCCAATTTAAAGTCTTTAGAAAAAAGCCACACTTAATGTTGATTTCTACCCGAAATAGAAAACCTTTTTTTTTTTAACAGAAATGCCTTTGCCAATTATAGTCTTAGATTTTAGAAGCAATTTTTCTATTCATAACAGAAACCTTTAGCCTTTGCCTCTTATATTCAATACCGTGTAATTCAATATTACCTGTGCTTTTAAGAAAATTCTCCCTTTTTTTCTAGCTCTACTCCATGAGCCATCTTTACTAAAAGCCTCTTTTAAGTTCAATCAGATCACAGAGGCAGGGGAGTTCCCTGAGGTGTCACTCACAAACCATCTACCAACTTTATACCTTCTGTTCCCGTAACAGTCCAAGTGCAACATGCCACTCAGACAAACCATACCAACACATCCAAAATGCCAATTTTATCAATTTAGTCTCTTCAATAAGACTTCTAGCTCAGCCTCCTTAAATATTTCTTTTTTACCCCTCCATGTTTTGCTCATTTACTTTTATTTACCCCTGTTCTACTATTCTCCTGAATTTCGTTTTACTAGTACCCTTCTTTCATATTCCTGGTTTTACAATCTCCTTATATCTTCCTATAGGGAGAAGAATTTTCCTGTGTGTAGACAGCTGTTTTTGCCTAATAGCTGTCAAGTTCAAATTTTTTCCCATAACTTGGCATTGACATAATTCAACAGCAAAATTTTACATCTCATCCAGACTTTATACACAATGTTAAATACTCCCTAGAAGGTCAGCAGGAATTTTCTAGTCTCTGCCCAAGTCCTTGAAGTCTACTGCAATGTATGGATACATTCACAGTATGATGATATTAGTTACACGGTGTATCACCATCATGGATTTACAAATTTCCATTTAAAAAGCAAGGAAAAGAAAAAGTTTTTCAGCTACATATGGAACAGGTTGCCCAGAGAAGCTGTGACTGCCCCATGCCTGGAATGTTCAAGGCCAGGTTGGATGGAGCTTGGAGAAACCTGGTCTAGCGGAAGGTGTCCCTACCCATGGCAGGGTGTTTGGAACGAGATCATCTTTACAATCCCTTCCAACACAAATCGTTCTGTAACTCTATGATTCTATAATACTTAAAACTTTCAAGGCACGAAAACTTATTTCCAAGCCTTGTAATTTCTCCCCTGCATGACCACTGGATTTTTGCTTTTTATCTCATAAATCTCTGGTTGTCACTTTGAAGAAAACCTTGTACAGATGTAGGAGATCACAGCAATTTTTCCTTTAGTGTTTGTATTGGCTTCCAGCTGCTAAGTCCAACATGAAACAGGAGGAAACAACATCTTAAGCTTCCTCTTTGTGGTTCCTGTTCACCTATGTCATGTGCTGGCTTAGCACAGAAATGAAATGCAAGTCAGAGAGAAGCTGCACAACAGGATACATTCTCTGTCTCACAGACGGTGTGATTGTCATGAAAGAAGGGAAGATTGAAGGTGTAGCTGGCAATTCAACTGCCTGAAAAAGGTCTGAAGTTTGATATAACCCTGCAGTGCTGCAGTCTGGCATTTCCAGTTGCCTTTTGTAGCTCTGTGTTTAACAACACCAGAAGAAATGTTTTCTGCTTATGAGAAATGTTAATTAAAATGTGTAGGACAAGCGAGGGAGAAGGAATATATGGTCTACATTTTACATGTTCATCAAAAAATAGAATCACAGGAGGGTTTGGGTTGTAAGGGACCTTAAAGACCATCTTGTTCCAGCCTCGCTGTCATGGGCAGGTACACCTTCCATTAGACCAGGTTGTTCCAAGCCCTGTCCACTTGATTACTTGAACCCTTCCAGGGATGGGACAGCCACAGCTTCTCTGGGAAACCAGTGCCAGGGCCTCACTGCCCTCACAACCAAGAATTTTTTCCTAAATCTAAATCTAAATCTACCATCCTACAACTTAAAGACGTTCCCTCTTGTCCTATTGCTCCTTGTAAAGTTCCTCCCAGATTTCTTGTAGGCTCCCTTTAGGTACTGGCACGTGCTGTAAGGTCTCCCTGAGTTGTCAGACAAGAAAAAACAGCAGCAGAAAAACATGCAGTAGAGAAAGAAACACAAAGGGAAAGGTAAGTAGGGAGTTGGGTGGTGTCATGAGGGACAAGGGAGAGCTTCTGTCCCTGCTGCCAGTGTAATACAGCTACTTCATCAGCTAGAGCTTGCTGAGAGTCACATTTAAAGTGTTGCTGTTTGGAATCTACAAGCAACGCACATTTCTTGATATGAGGCTGTGGAGGAACACACTCAAAGTTGATTATTTTTAGTGTGCACGCACAGACAACAGGGAGAGGCAGTGCAGGAACCCTGGGTGTGGGAGGAGGGGCTCAGATGAATATCATCAGAAGCCCAACAGAGTGCTCTGGGTTGGTTTCCTTCTCACAGTTTGGAGTGTTTGACTTCGTGTCCTCAGAAAGCAAGGAGTCAGGGGGACCAAGCAAACTGATGGGCTCTTGTTATAAGTACAGTTTTCATCCACAGACAGCTGAAAACTTTTCTGAACTTTTCAATATACTTTGGACATTTTTGTCCAAGAGCACATGTTAAATAAAATGAGAGTGAGAACCTGCATGTAGTAGGCAGACAGTTCTTCTCAGTTCTGTCAGTTATTCCCTGTATTAAGCATTGTCCCTTATATGACTCATTATTTTTTTTCTTATTTTTTTTTAATAATCTATTTTATAGTTTCCCATTTTTATGGGGTGGTGCTATTTCATTTGCTGGGTTCTGGTTTATCTTTTTTAAGACAAGCATCATGTCTTGGGTAGTTTGTTTGCTTGTAGGATCTTTTTTTACTGTGTTTGCTTTGGATTGGGTTTTCTTTTTGGATTTTGTTTATTTGTTTTGGTTCTGTTATTTTATTTCTTTTTAGTTCAAGACCTACTACAACACCATTATTCTTGCATTCTTGTAGGGCATGTTGACTACACAACATTGGCATCAGCACCCTGAGGAATATAGAGAACACAACACAGGTATTGCCATTATCCTTAGTAATTAAGTGTCTTAATATTTGCATTTCATAGTGGTTGTTACTGGGTTTTTGATTTCCCAAACAGGGAACATGCTCAGATCTCTGTCTTCAGACAAGTATCTGAGCCTGAAACGGTGCAATTTATTTGAAAGAAGGAGGAAAATTGTAACCATCGAGTTCAGCTGACACACAAAAAGGGAAGAATTTTGCATTCATTGAGCTAAGCACTCTGCACTGCACTGTTTCATTTTAATCTAATGCCATTCCACCTCCTCTTTCTTTTGTCCTGGCAGAGTCAATTACAACCACAGATTGCTACATGGAATTGCAGCACTAGGGAAACTGTTAGCACCTAGATGCTCTGGCACAAGATCACACTAAACAGCTTATTAAGATTCAGCCATCAGCTCTGATGAGTTACATGTAGCAAGGGGCTGGGATTTACTTCCAACCCATTTAATTACAGAAATCAATGAATTCACAGAGCAAAGCCATGAACAGGAAGATCAACTCGACTTGGCCACCGTTTCATTTGAGATCTCAAGACATTACAAGACAGTACCAAGAATCTGTTAAATGTTGAGGGTTGGAATAAATGAAACAATGGTAATAAAATTACACACATCTTTTCCCTGTTATCAAATTATTTTTAGTATTTTACAAATAGGATAAATCAAACTGAACAAAATTTATCTCATAAATAAGAGACTACATTATAAGTAAGGGTACTGGTGTATTTATCATATAAACCCGGGGACTATCCTATAAATAAGGGCACTAGGATTCACTGGCAAGAAAGCATTAAAGACTTCTGCATAACTGAAAATCTACTTGGTTGTACTGAAGAAGGTGGGGTTTTTTACATTTGAATAGCTACCTAACCACTGTCTTAATTCTAACTTCTTTAAAACAGGTAAAAAGAATGGTTAATCAAAGCATCTTACCTGGCAAAGCAATTACAAGAATCTGGTCTAACCTGTTTTGGTGATGGCTTTAGTAGCTGTTAGGGTGTTTAAATTTCATAAAATATACAAAGCTGAGGTAACCACAAGATATTTCCCTCAGAGCACACAAATTTGGAAAAGGATGAAAGGCTGTTATAAAGTATATAACATTTTTTGGAGGATCTTGCAGTGCATCACTGGCTATACCCTGTGAAAGCATGGCATTTGTCACATGGTTTCTCAATCTTTTCATTAAACTTTAATATGTCATATGCCTTGCTTTACTGTGTGATGTTAACCACAAAACCAAATACTAAACAAAGCTTTGGAGACAGCAAGCCCTCAGGAAAACAAAACAAGAGCAAAGGAAAACATGAGCAGGTATAACAGAACATGAGGGGAGAATAAGGACAAATTAGGGAATAAAAGTAACCACACTTAAAAAATGCAAACAAAAGTCCAAGATATGCTAATCAAAAAAAATGTCCTATTATGCAAATGTAACAGTGATTGCTGAGCATATGTATTTGAATCTCAGGAGAGAAAAAATATGTAACAGCTACTGGTGCCATATTATAGTACATTTGAGTAATTTAAGATATTGATTTATATTTCTTTTGGAGGTTCCTTCCCCTCACTGCCTTACCACAAAGAACATCCCTCCTGCACACAAATGAAAAACTCCAAAACTCTTTGTCCAAGGTTAACAGTTTTGTGTTAAAACTTTTTGTAAAGATTTAGCAAATAGTTGCTGAGCTCTGAGATAAGTGGAGTTAAAGCATCAGGGCAGAAGTGGAGAGAAGATGATCTGAGTGAAATGAGGAAATTGAAAACACAGTGATTAAAAGAAAGATTATAATAGAAGCTAAATTAATTAGCTAGATGAAGAACTATAATCAAAGACTCAGCTCTTTGAGAAGGTATGTATTCAACGCCATGAGGTCTGAGTGTTTCAATCAATTTAGCAACATCCTGAGAAAAAAAAAATCAAAACCAGTTGGGTTTTGTGTTTTATTTTTTGTTTGTTGGGGTTTTTTTTTTTGTTTGGTTTGGTGTTTTTCATTTGTTTGTTTTTGTTTGGTTTTGTGTTGTGTTTTTTTTTTAAATTTATGCTTTGCTTTTTTTGTGTGTGTCTTTTTTGTTTTGCTTTGTTTGGGTTTTTTTTGTGTATTTTTTGTTTAGTAGGTCGGTTGGCTGGGTGTTTCTTGTTGTTGTTGTTTTTTTTGTGGGGGGCTTGTTTTGTTTGTTTTTTTTTTTAGGAGAAGGAAACCATTGATGGTAACATTAGCTCTGTGAAGGTAATACCTACAGCCCATGTAACTGCCTGTGTAAAGTTTTAACTTAATTTCTTCTAAGAAAAAGAATTTGTTTTTTTACTCTGATGCAATGTTACTATTTGGGTGAGTCAACATTGTCTCTGGAGGCAGTGGAGAAGGAGGTGTAGTCCTTGCCCTCATCATCTGAGATTCCAGGCTTACTGAACTTACTCAGAAGAATTCTTGGCTAAAAAAAGGGTTAACTGCTGGGATCAGGTTTCCTGCCCTAAATTCCAGCACAGCCTGAACACTAAAACAAGATTGGTATGTTTTTCTTCTGCCTGCAGCATAACACAAAACATATGAGACCATCAAAAGTTTACAGTTTTGGGACAAAAATTGCAGGTAACTTGTAGAGGATGAATCACACTAGAAAAATACATAACCTGAACCTCAAAATGGGAAGTAAGAAGTTGTGATGAAGTCTAACAGAAAATCTGTTACTGCAATTCTAAAGTTTTTTACGGAGACAAGAGAAAAAGAAATATTTCCTTTACTATCAAAGATTTTGCTGGAGATACCTAAAAGATTGATAGTGCTCTGCAACACCTGTGGTGATGCAGCTCCAGACTAAGACACTGACATAGAGCTGCCTGAATATGAAGGGGGTGAGAGAAACACTTGGATATTCTACCCTTCAAGCAGTTCATATGAACACATGTTAAGAGACCATATACGAAACTGAGTTTACTTCTATGAAAATTTTCACAGTAGGTGAAGTCTGAAATCCAAGCCTGACAGCTGGCCCTGCTCCCGTGATGTGAATGACCAAACCACTAGCTGCTGTAGTTTTCAGGGAGTAAAGTAGATCCAAGCTTCCCCCCGTGTATTCTGCATTTAAATCCTGGTCATGGACTAAGGCAGAAAAAAAAAAAAACATACAATGGTGTTTAGCAAATGTATTCTGCTTAGGAAGATCCCAATATGATCACACAGTGTAAAATAAATAGTAAAATAGAAAACCTTCTCTTTAGAATTATTTCAAGTGCTTCTTAAAAAAACAAAACAAAACAAAACAAAACAAACAAACAAAAAAAAAACCCATAAACAAAAACCAAAAAAAAATGCCTCAAGGGATGATGGGAAAGAATTTCCTGGGAACTGGTAGGAAAAAAAAAAAAAAAAGACAAAAATCCAAAGACTGGATTCAACAGGTATGCCAATCAAGACATTCTCACCATTTAATCCCTTAAAGTGATTACCCTCAGGTTACCTGGTTATCTCTCATCCAGCTGACATGTCACACACTCAGGGGTGAGGAGATGTCTCGAACAATGACTTCAAAGTCCTTGGCTATTTTTCTTTAAGACAGTACAATATTTCTAAACTATTTTCCATCAGTCCATGCCCTGTTTACCTATCCCAGCATCCAGACAGAAGTGAATCCCTATCTGTTTTATTTGGTGGAGACAATATTACAGAAGTTCAATTTTGCAGTAATTTTGTTTCTGATGTAACTGTATTTTTCTGATGTAACTATTGTTTTTCACCGTGCTGTACTAGCACTTCTGCAGCCATTCACACCTAATTCATTGTGTGATCTTTCCGAGCACAAACTGAAAAAGCAATTACATGTGGACATCTACAAATGGCTTATTTACAAATGAAGTTTACAAATGACATTTACAAATGACATTTACAAATTAGGGCCAAGATTTTCTGTGATTTCACCTGGATGAAAGGTACAAAAGATGGAAAGGGATTTACTGGAAGAGGTGAGGAACCTTGTTGTAAACCTCAGAGATACCAGTCTGAGAACACCAATCATCAAAAACTTTGGCTTAAGTGCTAAAGGTTCCATATTTCTATGATTCTAATATGAAGTGGTATCTCCTAACTGGATTGCCTTAAAGAGTGACACTGAGTTTTCAAAAGATGTCACGTTTTCAGCTCTTACGAGAAAAATGTGCCAGAAATAAAACTAAAGTAGAAGTATGAGCCAC
>JAWWES010000094.1:67298116-67309119 GCA_035583135.1 Lophotriccus pileatus
AAAAAAAAAAAAAAAAAAAAAAAAAAAAAAAAAAAAAAAAAATTCCAAACTAGATTTGATTCCCCTATCAATGGAGGCTTAAAACAGAGGAGAAACAGGGACTGCTCTGAATACTTTTTATATGCTTACTGTTGCCAGGGAAACCATTCCCCTGGCATACCAGCATTGAGCATATCTTGCACTTCTAGCATTCCAGTTCTCAGAAAATTAAGACTGTATCATGTTATCATGGTGTGGAGAAATTATTAGGAAATCAGGACAAACACTGCTTAAATTAATACTCTCAACTTCCAAAAATAAAATATTTATTGAGATCAGATTTAAAATGTTCTGCATATTTTTATTTTTTTTTTTTAGGATTCAGCCTCATACTGAAATAGATTAAGGTGCAAGGACAGACCCTGGTTCGTGCTGAATATGCAGAAGAGGCTGCTGGTATTTAGCAGTTATTTTCTCCACTGTAACACAAAATTAGCTCTGGGGTGTGTGACAGACAAAGAGGGCTATGAATAGCTGTGATTTCTTGTATCATGCCATAATAAATGTGATGATCATATAGAGTTTTTATGTATGGGTAAACACATTAGGACAAATTTATCCCTGATGTGTATCTATTGATTTTGCTGGATCATCCAGGAACAAATTTGCCATGGTGTTTCAAGCCCAGACCTTTGATCCTCCAGGAGTTATTTATGAAGCAGAGAGCAAATAAAGTTTTCCTGAGGGACCCAGATATATGATCAAATATCAAATGAAAATCCCATATTCTGTGTCCACACAGGCTGGAACTCATTTTAGGTATTGTCCTAAGTAACAATGGTAACATCAGTATAAGGAAACATTGTCTCAAGTCTAAGAAAAATAAAATTTGGAACCCATTACTATATTTTTTTTAGGTACAAATATATTTATCCAGTAGTCCTTTATTACCCTAGGCACCATCTACTCAGTGGTCAATGGGGGAACAAATCTTCTTTCACTTAACTGTGCCCAACCCTTCACTTCCTAGGAGTATCAAAAGGGACTGGCAAGAATATAAGCAATAGGGCAGTTGCAGAGAATGAATAAGAATCTTTATTCCACATCTTTAAACTAAGTTCTGGGTAGTAACTGCCAAGTACTCCCAGGAAGAGGAACGTTGCTCTTACCTTTGTGTTGGCTGGTCACCACCTGCTGCCAAGGGAAACCTTTTCACCTATTTATAAAGAGTATAAACATACTCTTTAAAATGGAATGAGAATGAGCAACATGAAGGAGGAAAAGACACAAATGTAAGGCAATTGGGACACCTAGGCTCTTACTTTGAGGATAAATTATTAGTTCTTGGGTACTTCAACTAGGACCACAACAGGTGTCCAGACGGCTTTGTAGTAACACAAAATTATTTTGGAAATATAGTTAAGCTTGTCAATAATAATTTTAATCTCTCTATTTTTATAGTATCAAGAAAAATGTAAAATGTTTTCTGTAGTTTCAAGTGAAGGTAGTACCCATTTTTGGACTACTCATGTCTACTAGACCCAGATGAATCCTAGAATTCATGTTGTTAGGGTCCATACAAACATATTGCCATTAATTCATCTTCATCATCATTTTTAAAATGAACATCACAAGCAGAAACTGAGACAAGGAATAAGAAGGTGAAATCTCCTGATTGAATCCAAAAAGCAGATCAGGAGGGCTGCAATTGGTATCTCAGTTTCCTTACTACTACTAAAGTTCCCTTGAAATTTTAGTTCTTTGTTTCAGCCAAGAAACCTACAGCTGTATCAATTAGACAAATTAAAAAATGTTTTGGGAACATAATTTTTTTTTCTCTTATCCAGCCTGAATAAATTTGTCAAGTAATTTTTTTATTTATTTTTATTCTGGGTCCACAGGCACATTCTTCAATTTCAATATTAAAGTTGGCTGGCATTTTCCCTGGCTAATTTTGCTTCTGGAAAAAAAAAAAAAAATTAAAAAAACAATTGTCTGGTTACATGTGTGCAAAACTCATCTCAACCTTCTTTTTAAAACATCTATTTCAGAATGGATATTTTTTGTAGGATTATTGTAAATGTTTCTTTGGCTACTTTCCAACACACACGACAGTAAGTTAGTTTATCAATCTATTTTTGGAATTAAACTTATTCAGGGCCAGTGATAACCAGATGATCTTAAAAAGCGATACTTATTTCAGTTATCATTCTCTAATAGCAATTTGTTGTCACAATTAAATAGAATCATCTGCAGCTTTTCCTTTTCTTATTACTCTTTTCCGTTCGTATCTCAGAGTATTTGAGAAGCTGACCCCAGACTCCCTAAGTATGGCTTGTAGATAATGTACACAAATAAAGACTGACCCTGTGTTAGAGCTTTTAGAAGAATAGATAAAGGATGTGAGAAAGTGAGACTTATTGTAGAGCTGGGGAATTGAAACACAGAGAAATCCCACGAAGACAGACATACAAGCTTCACTTGAGGCAAATGAATAATGGAATCACTAACTTTGTCCAAATAATAGCAGGGGGCATGGGGAGGTATCTCCAGCTGAGTGCAGTTCTGAGGAGAACAATTTTTTATTGAGGTGAGCATAATTAGGAGTGAATAAATGAATAATTGAACTGAATGTCCAGAAAGAACCCTTAACAATGCTTGCTCTGTGGGGACACAGAATATTTTCCTCAGGGGATTGACAGAAGATCTGGTACTTGAAACATTCCAAACCAGACTGGATGAAGAATTGAAAAGTTTACAGTCTGCCCCAGCAAGAAGTGCTCTGTAAGTGCCTCTAATGTAGGTTTTACCTTCTTCCCATTCTGTAATACTGTGATTTATGACAACATTCAGATCTCTATTAGAATTAGAATTACTACTTTAGAGTCTTGGCTTCTCATCAATATATGGGGATTTATAGACCTGATTTTGAATAAAGTTAATGCTAGTTGCCTCTGTAAATCCTTTCTGGGTGATGTGAGGCCAGACCACCTAGAATAAATAAAAAAAGGTGAGATTATTTACCTAATATATCCAAAGAACTCCTCTGGCACACATAGTAATTTAAAATCTGCATCTGATTTACCTGATAAAGGATAACAACTCCTCTGGTGCTGTTAAGGCCTGCAGGAGAAATAATTATACAGGTACTCATATTAAGTTAAGGAAAATGCATATATTATTTAACTAATCCTTTGTTGTGCAGATACAAGAACTGCTGATGAATGCCCAAGGCTGAGTTTTGCTCTGTGATATGAATGGGCAGAACCTGTTAAACAAAGAGAAATGATGCATGTGGATCCAAAGCCAGAAGTACTTAAACATACCTGGAAAAACTTTAAATCTTTTAGTGATACAGAAACCAAGCTCTTTATGGCCTGAGGAGCATATTTCCAGCTAAGTGGAGTTTTCAGAATTGCAGCTTGGAGTGTAGTATTCTCCAGCAGTCTTAAGTCTTACTTTAAATTTCCATGATTTTGGATCCTCGCTGTTATGAGGTGCTTGTAGTGCTTCTTCCTGGTTCACATTTGTTCATTTAAACCTGCTGAAGGTCAGAGATGCAACTCAGGACTCTGAGCTTGTGCTTGGACCTTGAGAAAGTTATATAAACAGCATTCTTATAACCTCTTATTTTCACTGAATTCGGGGAGCATGGCTGATGGAAACAGTCCTCGCTGGAGTCCCACCTCACTTGGAGCCAGGAACAACTGCTGAGTCCCTCAGCCTTACTTACTAAACTTATTGCAACCAAAGACTTGTACCAAGCTGTGAATTATACCCTGCATTTTTAACTACAGGTTTTTGTGTTTTCTCAACATCCTTTTTGACAAGTGACTTTCTTAGATATCATGTAGAGAGGCACAGCTAGAAGTATAGAGAATTAACTCAATTTAGTTGAAGAATTTCAAAGTTAACCAGATAGATTTATGAATGTTCTCATTTTAAAATGAAGTTCATACTAAAAAAAATTAGGCTTTTTGAACTGTTGTCACTTTACTTCTTTATGTAGAGTTTTTATCAGGTTCACTTAGAAATATTCCAATTTTTCTTTCCTTATTATTTATCTTTACCTTTCCATGTGGCGAACAGACAAACTCTCAGGACAGTCTTGTTTGAAGTAGCAATAGGGATATTCCTTCTCCAAGACTGATATAGTATTTCTTATATCAGTTTTGCATGTAACATTGATTATTATGGTACAAAACTATTGAAACAAAAGGCAATTGTGTTACTAAGGTGTTATCATGAGGCTTAAGACCTGTGGATTTTTAGGATATGGAGTAACAATTTTTCCTTTATTTTTTCTTTGTATTACTTTTTTTAGGCATTAGTCACCTTCTCTCACTCCACCTCTGTCTGATTTTTTTAAAAATAAGGATGGGGCTTCATCACTTGTAGCAGTGACTTTAGATATTATTGTCACAGAAATAAAACTTTAGATGACTGCCAGACACCTTTCACAGCTCTGCTTTGAACAGGGGAAATAGCCATTTCTGTGGAAATGTGGAAACATTTCTGTGGGTACCATTGTGCCCAGTCTCAAATGTCTGTTGAGGTCACCAGGAGCAGGATCTGGCAGGTGGGTCTCTTTCCTTCTCATCTGTTCAGGAGAAAATCTAAGATTCACACTTGGTGGCAGTATTTGGCAGAAAATCTGGAGGGAGCCCACAAGCAGCATCCAGGATCCAAATGCAGGTCTGGGTTCATGTTTATCAGGATGAAAGATTCAGTTTGAATTTGTAGATCATCCTTGTGTGTGATAATCAAAGCTTTTCAATGTCTGCAGAAGTAATTTAAGCGACCCATTAAAATAAAAAGAGAGAGAAGCTTTCCAGGCAGCCCCCACTGCCATAAGGAATTCTTGCTTCCTGCAACTTCCCCATTCGGATTGTCAGAGCGGGCAAACAAACAGACTTTGAGGGGAAGGAGGGGAGTGGTGTTTGCTGAGCCCCCACTGCTGCTGCTGGAGCTGCTGCCGCCGCCCACGAGGGCCTGTGACACCACTCTCTTGTTGCTATCTGTGTTTGCCGTGTTTATCTAACACAGAGCAGAGGCACCGGTGCATTGCAGAGAGCAGGGCTCTTGTAAAGCAGATCGTAGATAACCAGATGTCACTGGCAGTAGGGCTGTCAAGCAGCTGTGAGTATTTGTGTGCACTTGTGTGTTTGTGTGTGTGTGCTGTGCAAAGACTAGCTAGAAGGGTACAGAGCAGGTATTTGTTTTCTCAGATCACGATTCTCGTATCACATGGGGTTTACCTAAGCCAGACGTAAATGTGGAGGTTTTTGCAAATAGTCACGTAAGATAAGAAGGTTTGGATATCCTCCATGTCAGAATGCAGCTAACTCAAGGCTCTCAAGGCTGGTCTTGGAAAAAATACCTTTGCAATGTCAAGATCTCAGTGGTGTCCGTAATTTTCACCTAAGGCTCTGGCTCTACTTCCACTCTAACACCAGAGACTGTTGGTATCTGTTAGCATCTTATCTACTCACTGTCTGCTTATCAGGGCACAGCTGTGAACTCTGGCACTGGGGTGACCCTTGCTCACTTTCAGCAATGCTGAACTGTTTAATGCAATAAAATATTTGCTACTTTACTCAAAGGAAGCCACCTGTAATGATTACAGGGCTACTTTTATCCCCATTTCAGCTCTCTATTTATAAGCGTTCAGGCTTTCAGCCTGCCAGTAATACTGCTTATAAACTTATGTGTATAGGAAATATTTCAAATGGAGATGAAGTAATTTCACTATACCCTAAAATACCATAAAACTAGCACAGAGGTTTCTAGTCCCAGAAGATGGATAGATGTGATATGTTCTTGGAAAGTTATCGCTCTAGTTTTCTCACCTCGTAACAACTTTTGAAGCAAACTGAAATACTAGAAATGTTCATGCTGATAAGGTGGAAGAGTATAGATAGAATCAATCAATATATTTTGTTTCAGTAACTTAAGATGTGATTGATTGAGGATTGGACCCTTTTAATTTTCCAATTATTTAAAGTAATAAACTAAAATTTTGAAATGGGAAAGTCATTCTGCCACTCCAAGAACATTGTACAGACATAAAACCTCTTGTGCACTATATTACATGTATATTCTGAGAGTCTCTAAAGGCAGATGTACAACACCTGAAAACCCTCTTTTTATTCTATGTTAATTAATGAAGAAACAAATTAATTAATTAAAAATAAAGTATTAATTCAATCCTACAGCAGAGGTATTTAGGTCTTCTTCCAGTCTGGAAAACTGACCACTGACAACAATCATCTAGAATAGGAAAATTATCTCTGGACATGATTGACTAAGGTCCCATGCATCATGTATGAAGAAAACCTGGCTACATATACAAAGAAAGTCCCAGCTGCTGATGTCCTGAATGGGAACAAACAAGACACTTCGATTTCTCTACCCAGAGTACGAGTGAGATGGGAGCTGGAACTAGATGAGCAACCTAAACATTTCTATGATTCTGTCATTAAGCCATGGTGGTATCACAGGCACAGCAGAATCCAACCAGCAAATCCAACTGGTCTAAAATGAGAAGAAAAATAAAGCCTGAAGAAACAGTAGCACAACATCAGTTATGTCCTGTGAAAAATAAGACATTTATGAGTGTTTAATGGCTAACTGGGAAATTCAAAGGACAGAGATGTCTCTGCATGCTGAAAGTGCATCCTTTAAAGAGACAAATAAATGCCCACAGGATCAGACATCTGAGCGTTCTTGTGGTTTAAGAACTCGCTAGATGTCAGGCAATCTGGAGTAAATGTCTGATTGCTTAATCTTAGTTTATGCAAAATATGAAGTAATTTTGCATAGCTTAATGCATCACCAAAGATGATTAAGACAAATAGCACTGCCTTGTACTTGCCAAGTACATGCAAAGACAGCTACGGAAAAACATTTGCTGTGGGTACCCAATTAAGCCATGATTAGATATCTGAGCCCTAGGAACCTCTGAGAATCTCTAAGAAACATAGTTGTGAAGGTATTTGGGAATTTTGAGATGAAGATAAGCTCTTCCAAAACACTTTCTCTAAGGGCAAAATCACTACCCAGATTTCCTTGTCCGGATGACAGTTAGATGGCTGGTGAGTCAATTCATGGGCACAAACCAACATTCCTGAGGACTAGGCAGTGTGACTACGTTGGGTTCCTTCTGGGAAGACAATTTGGGGTTGCCGAGTGCATAACAAGCAAACAGTTATCATCTTTGTTCCTGTAGAACCTGGTAGACATTCTCATTGAGGGAAAACCAGCATGGGATGGGGATGACTATATCTTGATAGGCTCAAACTGCATATATTTCCATTAAAAAAAAAAAAAAAAAAAAAAAAAAGTTGTCCTAAATCTTAAACTTTCTGAAAATCCAGACAGAAAATAAAGGATCTCAGGATAATTCAGGGAACATACATTATGTGTATTCTCAAAAAAGTTTTAATGAGAGCTTTTTTGAGAACGGTTCAGGAAAATAACTGTGCTAAGCGACAGCACAGGATTGTAGATTAAAATTCAGTAAATATTAATTAGAATAAATGCAATTACACATACATCTGTGAACAGAGGGAAATGAGCAAGACAAAGTCAATTAAATGTAAATTTAAATTTAATTGAAATTCTAGATAGTAGAGATATTTTTGTGAGCTGCCGAGGAATCCCTGAGCACTTTCAATTCCTGACTGACATCTCTTGCCCAACTAATGCAAACTAATGGATTTTTTTGTGTGTGAAAAAGGAGATTAGTATGCTTTGTACCTTTTTCTGGTACAGTGTCCTTTTCCCATGCTATAATTATCCTGCAGAGGGTCATCATCGCCATATATTTAGGGTATTAAAGATTAGGTTTCTACATGAGAAAATGTACATAAAAATATTTTCCTGAATATTTTCTTGTGTTATGTTTGAAATTCAGTCTAATGTTTACTTGAACTCATTTGAAAAACAAATAAAACCATTCCAGATAGAAGTCAAACATTCAATCTTGAAAAATCTATATTTATTATTTTTATTTATTTCAATGACAAAAACACCAATTTATTATTAAAAAAAAAACAAACCAAACCAAACCAAAACAAAAAACAGAAACCTTTTCCATAAAAAACATTTTCTATTAGTTTCTATTCTATATAGAAACTTGTCTCAAAAAGGCCTTTAAAAAACTCTCAAAATAAACCAAGATTAATATTTTTTAAATTACATTAAAACACTACAGGACAAAAGGTACTCAGTGTTATATGCAACAGTCACATGGTTTTTCCATACCCATTTAAAAAAAGTTCACTTAGTCGGTATTTGTGTTTCAAAATATTTGGTATTTAGCAAAAGCCTAATATTGGTATCATAGTTTTCTCACATATTGCAGTATTAATAAGTAGTGTGGAGGACGGTGGAACTTTTCAGTGAATTTCAACATATTGTGGAGGTATGGCTGCCTAATGACAGATGGAATTCAACTGGGATACAAGCGAGGTTATCCTTGCAGACAGAAGTGCTCTAAACTTCTCATATGTTTCTCAAGCTGCAGGATTCTCTGAGGATCTAAAACATTTGGAAACTTGTGGAATGTTTGACTAAGATATCTGTTCATTATTTGGCAGCCACAGTAAAAGCAAATATGATTTTCGGTTGCATGGAAGCAGAAAAAAAATGGATAGAAAAAGGTTATGCAAGATATGATGCCTACCACATTGGGAATAATCACCTTCAGTGGTAACAGGTGTGATTCCAGGTTGATTTATTCCCACAGCAGTAACTGAGGCTAACTGCACACCCATGGTAATAAAGATCATCCAACAGTGAAAAGTAAAGGGTTTTTTTTCAAGTTATCAAGGAAATTTCATATAGCAAAATCTATGAAATATTGTGAAGAACAATCTGAAGACTGCATACCAATAAAATATTTATTGCTCTTTAAAAAGTCTTGCCTTGAAGTTAAAAGAGCAAAGTACCAACCTATGAAGTTCACAGAATTCTTTGGGTTGGAAGGGACATTAAAGATCATCCAGTTCCACTCCCTGCCATGGATAGGGGCACCTCCCAATAGACCAGATTGCCCCAAGCCCTGTCCAGCCGGCCTTGAACACTTCCAGGGATGAAAATAGAGAAGGAAAAAAACAGGGAAGAAAACACTTCTAGCCACAGTTTCTCTGGGCAGCTTGTGTCAACACCTCATCCCAGCCACCCCACCCCCCCCACTATAGGAAAGAATTTCTTCCTGATATCTATTTTAAGTCTTCTTCAGCTTAAAGCCATTCCCCCTGGTCGTATCACAAGCCCTTGTGAAAAGTCACTCCCCATTAGGGCTGAATAAGGTGAAACACCAACAGAAAACCCAAGTTACCCACCGGGTTTTCCTGCTCCAGGAGGCCTTAATGTCAAACATCATAAGAAGAGGTTTTAAAAGAAAGATAAATCAGTCATTCAGCAACAGTAAGTAGCATTTGTAAGTGCAGACAAAATGACAATGCGAAATGCCTGACTTCATATCTAGTAGATTCATGGCAAAATAATAAAGAGATCCCAATCCCAAGGCTCCCCCTGTGATCAGTGAAGAGTCATGCAGGTCATGACTGACAGGACCCAACTCTAATGTACCAGTGAGATCCCCTGGGAAGCCTGTTCCCCACTCCCATTAACTGCAAAGAGAGCCTTAGGAAGTGTGCTTGCTATTTTAAGGACTGAGTTGCAGCCCAAAACTCAGACAGCATAAATGCACTCCTCATGGACACTGCCCAAGCAGTAATTCTCACTGTACAGCAGCATAACATGGTTGAATTAATTCATCAGGTAAAAGAATGCAAATATACTCCATTAAGAGTGAAAATAACTGGGTACACAGTGTTTTGGATTTGAGGTTTTTCTCTGTACTCTCAAGACAACATGAAGCACTGAAAGCACTATTCTGATGCTATCAGACAAGTCAAATAGCAATGTTCATAAGCCTTTTGAATTAGATAAATGCTTCTTTTTGTTTTAGTAAGGAGATTTATAGTAGTAACTCATAGTAAATATGAGAATTTTATCTTCCTTTAACCACACAAACCAATTAGATTACTGCAATATTTGGGAATGATTTAATAATAAAATAAGCTTACTGAAGTATGAATTTGAATAACAAACTTGCTGTCCATGACAGGCTTGCTTAGAAGGAAAGGAAACAGCAATAAACAGTTTGGGTTCCTATCTTGTCCTTTGTTCTCATAACCATCCACCTCAACAAAACACAGATAAAATTGTCTTTTCACTGTTCAATGAGACATGTTTTTAAAAGTGGAATAGAGGAGTACCATATATTCAATTTCATCTGAAAAAAAAATAAAATATTATACTGAGATCTACTTTGTCTATCACTGAAGTAAATGATAAACTTTCATTTAGGTCAACAGAAACAGAGCTGGGAAGGACTGCCATACACTGCCATGATAGATCAGTACAATTGATCTTTCTAATTAAGCCTGGTTGAGAGGTCACAAGAGCATTTTGCCTCCTTTGCCACACCCTTTCCTTAGTATTATTCCAGGATGAAAAATAATTTCCTTAACTTCCATTTGGTATTGAATAGCCTTTGCTTCAAGTTAACACTAGACTAACACTGTGAGAAGCAATAATATTTTTGCAAGTGATAGGATGAATACAGTCTGATTTCTCAGTCTTTCATCTCATCCCTCTTTAGCATTGGTGTCCAAGAAAGTGTCAGATTTTTAAAGCATCTTTCTCATACATAGCATCACATAACTAAAAAAAAAAAACATGGAACAAAACTTAATAATATGTAAGTCTCTATACTGTAGATGCTTACTTATGCAAAACCAATTTTAACCAGTATTTGTACTCATTGAATTGCTGGAAGATATTGAAAGTGACATGAAAATACAATTTATCATATCGTAAAGAAATTATTATCAAAGTTTTATTATCAATACTTCATTGCCTATATTTGAAGTCTCTCCCTGCTGTGCAATGGAGTGTAAGTATCGTGTCCAGACTTTCCCTCCACTGTGGCACTTCAAATAAGAGGATTC
>JAWWES010000094.1:67310427-67320929 GCA_035583135.1 Lophotriccus pileatus
CTTTTGAATTCACATTTATCTGGAGCCATCATTTTACATGTTCCTTCTCAGCCCCTTCATGGAGCTCTGTTTTGCTAGTGTCAGTGGCTCACCTTGTTCATCATTCATCTGTAAAATTATATTAAAATAGCATGAAGACCTGGAATGTAAAACTGTGCAATCCAGGAAATTCACAACTCCTGTGGTTTCTTCCTTGACTCAAACTCATCAGTTGGTGTTGCTTTGGCATACAAAGTTTTGCCAAGAAGCTTCAAATAGGGCACATCTCTACTTACAGTGTGTTTTGTCATATAAAAAATAAAATATTGAGGGAAATAAAGTATTGAGGGAAGAGGTTAAAGCTAGAGCTGAAGTATTATGGCCACTGTAATATCATCAGCCTTCTTCAGTGACAAAGGGTTGGATAAAGATGGTCAAATCACAAAGAAAATTGGTCATAGAATCATAAAATAATTTGGGTTGGAATGGGATCTTAAAGATCATATGGTTCCAATAGTACTGACACAGGTAGGGACACCTTCCACTATCCCAAGTTACTCCAGGCCCCGTCCAACCTGGCCTTGGACACTTCTAGCCATGGGGCAGCCACAACTTGTCTGGATAGGGGTAGTGACAAAGACTACTGGTACCATTGCTCCATAGTTTTGTGCTGTACCAGTGTGGCAGATGAACTCATTCACTCACAACAAGCAATTGGCTGGAGGTCTGAACGTTGCTGATGATTCTGCCTTCCTAGGGACAGCTGGGAGCCCTTCACTCAGTGGTCCTATAGTTTCCACAAAATTAACAAAGCATGCCTTGGGCTAAAAAGCTGTCAGATTTCCCTTAATGCATATCATGGAATAGTAAGTATTCTGACCATTTCATAGAATCATAGAACATTTAAGGTTGGAAAAGCCCTCTAAAACCATTGAGTCCAACTGTTAATCCAGCACTATCAAGTCCAACACTAAACCATGTCTCTTGATGTTTTGGGTGAAGGTAATCAGTGCAGTGAAGGCAAAGACAAGTTTTTTTCCCCTTAACTTCAGTGTTCCCAGAACACTTTGTCCTTGCACTGTGGAGGTATCACAGAGCAGCATTGGAAGTGGTCTCTTTTTGTTCAGTATCCTACAAGAGGCTATCCTGTTCTCAGCACAACCGGATTCCTCATCCAAAGTCTGTAGATTCCTGCTGACATGTCACAAATGGCAGCTGCACTCCATTCTGGAGGCCAGTGAGAGAAAGAGAGAAAAGGGAAATATTGTTGTTCATCAACATAGTGCTGAAGAAAGACTTCAAGACAGCACCACTTCAGGTGGTGCAAAGTGAAGCAGTGGGAGGACAGACCTCAGCAGAGGCACAGGGCCACATAATCAGAACAGAACTGTGCAAAGCAGGGCATAACACTGGTTTCATGGGCAGTATTATAAGACAATGTTAAATCAGAGCAATGTCTAATAATTTTGAGCCACAGTGCTGCTGCAGTACAGACATATCTCACCTGGTTTCCCCTGTCTCTGTTCCTACCCATCTTTTTTTAGGCAGCAACACTCTCGCTCTTTATATGTTCTTATAGCCCTGGGCCCCCTCTGGTTGTATATTGGATTTAATCTAGGTGAAATGAAGGAATTTAGCTGTTTAATAGCATTTTTTAAAAAATACAACCAAAATATATATAAGTACATAGTGAAACTACTGAACATTTCACAGAGAACATAGTACTAGTCCCTTGAGACAGGCAGGCATATTTCCCTCAGGGATAGCTCCTAAACTCTTCAAGATGAAAATAATAATAGTACAGACTGGACACTGTTACCATTGGCATACACAGTGAATAAAATTATTATAAAACTCAGGAGACAAGTTTAGAGACAATATTAGAGAAAATGCTTGCTAGAGGAAAGGTCTGCCCTAAAAATAGCATGAACTGGTGCTCTTGGAAGTTTAGATTATTCCTGAACCTATTCTAGTCATTGCTGTACACGTGGGACATCATGGGTTAAGTCAACAAGGATGCAAGAATTTGCGGTGCAACTTCTTACAGAGGAGTTGCATGTCCTTATGTGAGGGACTGAATTTGTCCCTTGATTTTGAGGAATTGGCTTGAAGCTAAATAAGTTTCAGAATTAGTCACACATTTTCAGATCACCATGGCTCCTACATCAGAACAAGTTCAGTTGCCCCTGGAGGTGAGAATGTAGGAAGTAAATTAAAGCAATCTTTTGCCATTAAGCTAGTGTGTACATTGAGATTAATTGTTGGTGCCAGCAGGGCTTTGCTGTGAGGATGCTCTCAGCAGGGCTGCAGTCCTAACCCGTGGCTGTTGCTATAGGGAAAAAAAAAAAAAAGGAAAACCTGTCAGAAAAGGGGTGCAATGGCACCAAAAGGAGAAACACTCCTCGATGCAGCTTAAATTAATGCTAACTAAAATAAGGAATAGGTAGCAGGAGGGAGATGGCAGTGTTAATCAGCATAATGTAAGGCAGGGGACTGGAAACCCTCCGCTAGGATCTGCGCCTGTACAGCTCGGTTTGTTTACAACAAACAAAATCTTCTCAGCTACTGTTACCGTAGCCATGGCAACAGTATTGAGGTTACATCTATCAACAAAGAGAGCAAAACAAAGATAAGGCTGGTGTTTAATAAAGATGAGCCATGATAATTATACACCAGGCAAAAGACGGCTGCAAAACAAATAGCCTGTGCCCCCAGCGCATGTGACATTACCTCTGCAACAATGGAAATTGGATAAACTTGTGACACCAGTGCCACCATTTCACTAATAGGTGGTCAGAAGGCACTGAGCATACTCCCACTGACTTTAAATATTACACAGAGATGCAAACTCCTTGCCCAGTTATTTATTCCCTATATAAGACGTGGTGGTTTGGGTGTGACAGTGATATCTGAGATTGTGTCAGAGAGCATAAGAGAAAAGAGTATTGCCGAGGCTCACAAGCACAATTTATCCAAGCAAAAGAAATATTATAAAGAAATATCATTTATACACACTGGAATATATGCCAAATTCTACTGAGTTTTATCTGCGTATCTGTTCCCTGTGTTCCCTCTACTTCCCTGCACATTTTTCAATTAGCATGAAATGTCCATGTGGTCCTTTGTGAAGAGGTCATGTGTGATTCAGTTTCCTGGGAATGAAGTCATCCTGTCCTCAGGATGAGAGATTGAACAGTAGGAGTCTTCAGATGCCCTCTCCCCATTCCATGGCTACAGACACTCAGAAGTTGTGTTCCAGAAATGGAAACAGGAGTAGGAGATGAAAGGATGTATGAGGGGTGACCTAGGAAGTCTTTATTCCAGTTAATCACATCTTACAGACTAGTCCCTTCTTAATCTGAGGGCACTCTTTGGGAATGACTCAAGATAAATTTTCAGAGGACGTTTTGTCACAGGACTTCTGTTAACCCATACAAGAAATTAAAAAAAAACACACACAATTCAAATAATTTGAGTAAAAGAGCAAAGTTCTTTCAAACTGTGGTGTTTAATGGAGCTCTAGTTAACTATGCTAAAAATCTGACCCATCATTTGGCCACCTGGCCTCTGGGAAACTCTCAAGAAGGTCAAGAGTCCCTTTTGGTCCCAGGCCATACCTGACAATCCCAAGTAGATGCTCAGGATGCCACAGGGTATATTAGATGTAATTTAGATATAGCCAGCTATATTTAGAGAAATGAATTGCTCTCTCAACAGCTATCAACTTGCTTTAGATTTTACAGCATGGGAATTTTTTAAGATAGATTATTTAAGTGCACTTGGCTTTAACCATCTAAAAGCTAGGAACTCACTGTAAGAGATTAGTTGACTAGACTACTTCTTTAGCAGCTACAGAGAGACCAACACCAGCAAAAACCAATTCCTCACATCTAAAGAGAGATGTCTAATATGAGTCACTCTCTGGAGGTTTTCTGCTGAACAGAGAGAAAGACTAAGTGACTAACTTAGTATAAACAGATATCTCTTAGGTGGCCAAGCTAAAATGAGACAAATGTAAAGATCATTCATAGCTTCTTCTAACATTTCTTTAGTTTTATAGTAATGGATATATTATTTTAAAAGAGTTGGAGACAGCGTCTGGGATTGTTTTCCTCATGTGCTTTTGCATATCAGCAAAAATTAAGGTGATATCATTAAACAAAAGAAGACAAGTGATCTTTCTCTGATCTTGAGGTCAAGTGATGAAGTTTGTCTGAGGCCATTAATAGAACATTTTTCTTTGCATCTGAGCTGTGTCCTGAATAGGACCATCATGGTCCTTACCTACACTTCTATTTTTGCATGATTTTTCTCAAAATATTTGACAATTTAGGGTTCAATTGCAGATGATTAGAGAGCCTTACATAGCATGAAACTTAAAGGTTTTCTTTCTTTCCCTTTGGTGTGGCATGAAGTAACGAATAGTTCTCTCAGAAAATAAATAATTTTAGAACTGTTGCAGTATTGGAGAGATAAATGACAAATATGTCTATGTCTTATCCATACAACCCATTAGAACTGATCTTAAAGTATTTGTCCCCATAAATTGTCTCCAATAATATTAGCTGTCATAGCCAAGAAAACTGTCAGAGTGTGTGCAAGTGATATAAATAAACGATGCAGAATTCCAGTACAGACATTCCCAAAGCAACTACTAACTTCAATGGCACAGCAATTTTTCCTCCACATTTTCTGTAGGCTTTAATGAATCTGGGCAAAGTCAAGTATGCTAAAACTATTTAAACTCTGTGTATGAATCTATAGGTATGTTCCTGAGGGTGAAAAATATGTGTGGCAACGTATTTTTTAGTGCAACTGCCTGGCAGAAAATAGATGTAGGAATAAAGGTCAGCAAAGAGCAGTTAATAATGGGAGGAAAAAAAGTGTTTTCAAACTATGTGATGATGTGCAATGTCTCAGGGTCTGCTAGACAGATAAAATGCCTTTACCATTCAAATCTTGCTTAGCAGAAAACCAAATTTGCCACCTGAAATTAGTAAATGTGAAATGCTTACAGTGGCTTCAGGCATAATTTCCCTACTCTTCGGGAACTGCATTCAAACTACAGTTGCAAATTGTGTTTGGTAAATCTTCCTCTGGAAAGGTAGAGACTGGTGGAATGGTTACTGTGCTCTTGTCTTTCTGGGTATGTGAAATGCTGCAAACCTCCAACATACAGAGCACCCCAAAATAGGATGATAATTTGACATAAATTGCCAGTTGCAGAATTCATTTTGTCTTTGCCCTGGAGGATTTCCCACTGGAGGATTTCAGAGGTGCCTGTTCTTCTCCATTAATTGGTCAGAAGCTTATGTACTTATTTTAGGAGTGTTGTTTCTTTTGGCCCATAATTGAAGTCTCTGTTGTGTGTCTGAGGTCAGCAAAATAAATCCTTCCTGATGCCTTATACAACACTTGTTTTTTTGAATTTTTTACATTTATTGTTTTAAGAAAATTTAAACAAACACACAGGAATTTATGGCAAATTTTATTTCTGATTGATCACTGTTAGGGCTGTAAGATAGACATGAATTTCCTACTTCCTCTCTCTGCGCCCCAATAACTTGTGTCTAAAACTTCCCATGGAGCTTTCCAAGCTGGAAATTTTGTGGCTGATTGTCTTCTCTTTCATGAATTGAAAATTCCCAAGCATCTCAAAACATTTTGTTAATTATTTTAGTTTTCTCTCTAATCATCAAACAAGGAGGAGGTTGTTGATTTTTCACAATGTACTCTCCTCCAGGTATTTCTCTGAAGCAGAAACATATTTTGAAACTTTAGGCAACAAAATGCTCCCTCCATACATTTATTCCTTGAGACAATTTTATTCCAGATGGTGTCTTCACAAAATAAGTCTGTCCCCTAAGTGTATATAAACCCCAATGCAAATAATTTTCAAAAGTGAGTATGAATTGAAGTAGGAAATGAGAAAAAAGAAATGAACTTTTGCTGAAACTAAGAAGACACATGCAGTTTTGATACTGTCCTTGAACATGGATCAGCTAATTTAATTACTGACAGTGCTACAGACTCCCTATCTTTGACAGAGCAATTTATTCCTGTGTTCCAACACTAAACTAAAGCTGCAGTGTGTTGTCATTCAAGTTTACTTTCTCTTTTTTCTTTGTTTTCTTTTTTAAATTGTAGGATTGCAAGTGAAAGAAAGCTTGTTATTAACTCTGCCTACTAAACATGCAATATGCCATAATATCTGTAAAAGCATTAATGGAGGACATGTGAGCTTACACAGGTTTACTACATGGATAAATGGGGTTTTTATGGACTGGATTCAAGCAGAAACCCTCCCTGTTTGCGGTGTCACCATAGGATGCCTATAACCCTGTGCTGCATCCTCTTCATGCCTGTGTTTCAGAAAGTCTTAACCAAAAAGTGTTAACAATGTCCAGATCTTGTAAAAGATGGAGTAAACCACCTCTGTAGCTTCTCTCTGGCCCTAGAGATGCTGCAAGATGAGGCAGCAACACAGGGGGTACCAGTGCAGGTCACTGTTCTGAAATTGCTGCTGTAGCTGCCTCCTGCTGTGGATTTTGGGCCTCTTCCCTCACATGCAGCTGGAGTGGAGAGGTCAGCCCAAATCATACGTGCAAGTGCAAGGATACAGCTTGCCCTAACTTTAAGGGGCTATATACAGCCTATAGTGTACATGTGTCTATGTATAGTCTAACTGCAGCCAATATCTGTCTAAGCTGCTGTTTTAACCTGTGTCACTAACTTTATTTGCTGTAACACGAGCTTAGGCAACTGGCTTGTGTACAGACCCATACAGCTGAGAAATAATCTAAGGGCAGGCTGAGCCCCATCCACTGCGCCAGAGGAATGCTCGAGGCAAAAATGAAAATAACTTCAGAGTTTATTAGACATCGTTGTAGGTCTTGATCTGCAGGATGTAAGGGTGAGGTTAGGTTATGAAGAAAAATCATGAGACCTGCATTGTTCTGCTCCATTATTGCCCTCAGCTGGTACAGTGTTTCAGCAGTGTTCAGACCCAGAAGGGATCAAAATCGTCTGCAATATACAACAAAAATCTCTAGCAGATATACCTCTTTATATTAACTAGAAAATACTTCAGCTTTCTGTTAAGGCTTTGCATCATAGAATCACAGAATCATGGAATGGTTTGGGTTGGAAGGGCCCTCACAGATCATCTGGTTCTGTTCCTTGACATGGGCAGGGACATCTTCCACTATCCCCAGTTACTCCAAGCCCCATCCAACACGGCCTCAAGCACTTCCAGGGATGGGATAGCCGCAGCTTCTCCAGAGCCTCACCACCCTCAAAGGCAAGAATTTCTTCCTAATATGCAAGGTAAACCTGCCCTTATTCAGTTTAAAGCCCTTTCCCCTTGTCTTATCACTACATCCCTTGCAAGAATATCTTTAGAAATCACCGGGCCAGGAGTCAAACTTTCATGCATCTCTTCTACAAACTGACAAATAGATAAGGGATGGTAAAAACCTAGAAAACTTGCTGAAGTCCTTTTCAGTCTGTGGCTACATCCTGCCCTCCAGATTGCCCTTAACTTGCCTCCAAATTGTTGGTGTTTGGGGTCAGAGAGGTATCTTGGACTGCCTTACCAGATGGCCAGGAAAAAAAGTCTCTAAATGAGTAATGGAAAATCTAGGCTGAAACCAGGGTCGGTGAGATCTATTAGACTGTAGACTGATCTCTAGAGAGAAACAGTGGAAACTGTTGCATGACTCATTTCAAAGTGGACTGAAAAAAGTACTGGAAAATATACCTCAGGGAGTAATCTTGCATTGGATGAGGGATAATGTAAGTGATTTACACTAACAGGTCTTTTCCATCTTTAATTTTGATGAATCTATGATCACCAGAAAAAAAACAGGCTTATTCCCTCAGTTTTATATACCACAATCTGGAAGAGAATATGACAGAAGTGTTTGGGGATGTGATCTTTCATACAGCCCTGGTAAATGCCAGAAATCAAACTGCCAGCACACAATACCATTTTGTCACTGTCAATGATCCACACAATAAGACAGATGAAAGATTTGTGATGCTGGGTCGGTTCGAGGAGAGCGTTTTGCTTTTCTTCCTCCTTATTAAGGGAAAGCTCAGGCCATGTGACCCATGCAAAACCTCTGTAATAAATACAGAAAATTCATTCCCATTACTTGCATTTCACCATACATTGCTCCTTCTAATTTCTCTGGCCCATGGTCTGTTTGTTAATGTGATGGTGCCTGCTTTGTCTGCAAGAACATTAAAAGGTACTTTGACTCATTGTTTTTGCCTTAAGTGAGCACTTTCCCTACCCCTTTCATAAAAGACAGGAATCACCATCTACGGGTTTTGTTTTTTTTTTTAATTTTTTCTTTTTTCTTTTTTTAAACAAACAAATCAGGCTAAATCACTGGAGAGCTGCATTATTCTGAACAATTTATGAGACAGTCTGCCTCACTGTATTTCCCTGTAGAAGGGATTGGGCTGATTTTATAAATGATTTATTATTGTTTTCTTCTGTAGGCACCAATAGACTAGACAGAAAAATCAAAGTAAATTGAGTGCAAAATAATCTGTTTTCTTCCTTTACAACGGGATTACACACACATCCATAGGCATACACTAAATTTTGCTAAGATTTGAAAGCAACCGGTTAATGAAAGAGAGGCTAAAAAAATACCAACATAAAAATGTGTGATGGACTAACATTAGTTGTGAATATAAAATAGTGGCAAGCAGAAAAATTTACAGCTGCCTGTGGAGAGAAACCAGCTTGTTTACTCAGTGGTTCAAGAGTTGATTAGGTCCAGGTGGTTTTGGTTTGTTTTTGGTTTTTTTTGTTCCCCCTTGGAAATTCCTTCCTGACTATTGGAGGAGTTGCAGCAGACAGTAAATTCTGATTGACTTTTGATTTGACTACATGTTAATATTGTTATTTATTTTCAACCAGGGAACAAAACAGAACAAAGCAAATCCCATACACTCAAAGGGGAAAAGCCCAGTATCAGTCAGTCCAGTGCAGACATGTAATGTTTAAAAGTATTTGCCATTCAAAAGTCAAGCTGATCAAAAAGGATTGTTTTTACCCAACTACAATTTTGTCAGACATACTGAGGAAGGTGAATAATAATTTGACTGTTAGTCCATGAGTTCCTATCTTAAATCCATTACAATTCGTAAGATCCTAAATTAACTTTTTAGTTAGTTTAGTCATATCTAGGAGACCTGCAGATGCACACTCAATATAAGGATGCCACTTGGTAATGCTGTTTACAAATGCCAAATATTTTAATATGAATTTTAAATTAAGATGTCAGTTAAGTTATATTTATACGTTCATTGTCACATTCTGTTGAAAATACTTTGCCAGAACAACACAACCTAATGACAAGCCATTTTTTTCACCCCTAATTACAGAGAACAATGTCAACTTGCTAATAGAGCATCATGTCTATGTCGACTGATCAGAAATGTACTGTTAAATGTACCATTTTGTCTGTACTCCAAGTGAGCAAGAAACCACAAACTCATTTTAATTTTACAGAGACAAATTAAAAGAGTCAAGCATCTTCATTACGGTGCAGCTGTCGTAAAAACTGAGATAGAAAACAGAAGTGAAAGTATCTTCAAATCACATCCATATTGGCATCTCACAACTGCAGCCTGATTGTATTGTTAATTAATTCTCTAAGTGCACAATAAGTCAAAGAGACAATTTATAAAGCATACTTGTCATTTAATTAGTAAATTAACTTTTTATCTCCAATACTTTTTCATTTAATTAGTGGATACTGAAGGCCAAGATAACACCAGCTGGAGTTTCTAGAAGGAAAAAATAATTTCATTTATCTAGTCAACAACTTTTATCAGAGTGGTCTGTGAGTTCTCTTCTGTCTGGTTATTTATGCTTTGCCATAATAAAGCAGAATGTGGAAATAAAATTTCCAAGATGAGTTAATATTGTAATTTGCAAGATCAAGTTTGTAATTATTCATGTCTTCAGTTTTTCTTAATTATACTCGACTTTTGTACTTGCATGTTACTCACATGAAGTCAATTAAATGTACAAGTGTTTCTTGGACCAGACCCTCTGTATAAATTAAGGAGATTTGGAAATTGCTCTCTGAGAAGTGACTTGTTACAAGATGCTCTGTTCTGAGCACATATGGAAATGAAATGAAAATAGAAATGACTAGCTCGAGACACTGTAAATCTTAAATGGTTCTGCAGTTCTGTACAGACTTCTTTAAATACAATCAAGTTTCTAAGGGACACTCTACCTAAAGCTTTAAATGACCCAGAGGTATTAGATGTTTGATAGATCTTTTTCTCATACCAGAATCAGGAGTAGGTTTATGTTTTTGTGATTCTCATCCTTGACCAGAAGTTATGGTTGTTTTTTTTTTTTTCTTTGAAAACACTCACTGTGTTTCAATCTTCTTTCTCTAAAAACCTTCCAGGGATTGAAATGGAGGCAACTCCCTCATATGAAGAGTCCACAGAGCACTCTCCTAGGAAATGAGAAGTTTTCTGCACAG
>JAWWES010000094.1:67327944-67342105 GCA_035583135.1 Lophotriccus pileatus
TGCCCCCCAGGACAGGGTTGTCCCTCCTGGCTGCCAGGGCACTGCTGACTCGTGGCCAACTGGACACTGACCAGGACTGCCAGGGCCCTTTCCTGGCACTGCTTTCCAGCCTCTCATTCCCAGTCTGTCCGTACATCCAGGGTTGCCCCAGCCCAGGGACAGAATCTGGCACTTTCAGTTATTGAACTAAACAGAGATCTCCTAAGCTTCAGTCCTGTAACTGAACAATACAACCAACCCTACTCTATACAATCCTAATAGGAAAGATTTCTGTTTCAAAGGAAGTAGAACACTTCGACTACGTCCTGACATTCATGGGTGCTGGCTAACAGATGGTTGTCATCTGTGAAAGTCCAGACACTCCTGTATACATCTATGACAACTGTACGTATGAGAAAACTTGTTTTTTTTGTGTTTCTCTCTATGTACACAATAATTTACAGTAAATGAAGGTAGTGTGTTTGCTCAGAAATCTGGGCTAAATCATCTCTTGTGAACAGTGACACTGTATTTAAATTAAGACACCTCTCTTCTACGTGGTTCTAGTGCATGCTGCTGATGAATTTCCTTGAGATTCCTTTCAGTGAAAAATGCCTTGTAGAGTCAAATATTATAATATTGGTCTCTTAGTTTACACATTTCATTTTTGCAGAAGATTTTGTGCCAGAGTAGTCTGTGCACTAATAGTTGAATGAACATTTAGTGGTCTTCTACAAGTAGTGATTAGTCTTTTCTAGAAGTGAGCTTCCTTGACCCCAGTGATACAGATGACCTGACCTGTTAATTACCTATAAGTGTGATATCAACAGCTGCAAAGGAGGACAAAACACGGCTTGTGTTTAAATACACAAACAAGTAAGACAACTTGAGTTCTGCTGCCCTTTTTTCAGTTATCAGAGGAAGGTACTTGTAGTATTTCTACATCGTTTTGAAGAAAGGCTATCATTACATGATGCTCTCCTTGCCTTGAAGATAAAAATTCACGCTCTTCAAAAAACTCTTGTCCACCTCTATGCATGCCTTTGCTATAGGAGATCTGTACTGTCTTTCAGGAGATAGATGGAGAGAGCTGGGATTGAGAATTTAGTTCCAGAGGAACAAATGAATGAAGGTATGTTGTGTTGTAAAACTATAACCAAGGCATGACCTTTTATGCTGCTTAGTGGGAATGAAAAGGTGTCAGATAGCACAGAGTAGGTCAAAATGCCTAGTGCCTGTGTTTGCCTGCCTCCTACACCATAAACATAGTGAGAATTATCCTAAAAACCTAAATAAAAAGTTTCATAAAGGGGGACTAACTAAATACGAATTTCTAAATACGAATTTCTAAATACAGGTGGAAATGCTGAAGCACAAAAATGAAGATCAGGGAATAGCTGAAGGGGAATTATCTCTGCTAAAAAGGATTTGAGAGCTATTGAGGATAACAAATTTTTTTTTTTTATTTTCAATGTGACATATGATTTTGCAAGAGATAAATAGAAACAACATCTTCTGTTACATAAGTAATTATTCTGATCTACTCTACACTGCTGGAGTATTGAACTGAAATATTGGATGCAGCTTTGGACCCCACATATCAAGAGGAACATGGATAGTCCACAGAACATCAGCAAGCAAAATCCAAGGTCTGAAGACCATAGTCTGAGTTTCCTGATGATGTGCAGCTTTCCCAGTGGGTATCACTGACAAATGCTATGACATATGATCCGCTGAGCTCTCCAGTTCCAAACTCTGTGATCTGCTTTTAAATGCACTTTATGTCTCTTCAGTCTCTTTATGCATATGCAGATAATATCCCTTTGGTTTTTTTTGGTAATAGCTATGCTAATGCTCTTTCAAGGTGTGTCTTGCATTTTTTTTTTGCATTCAGAAACATCTTGACTACCCTTATTTTAAAGCTTCATTATCAACTTTACCAATATGCCTTGTAGATTTCAGAGTTAATGTGCACATCAACAGCACATTTTAATTTGGTGATGTAGATGAAATCTCTACTTAGCTAAAGGTTTTAGCTACTCAAAGAAAAAAAGAGGAGAATGGAAGATTTACACATTAGTTGTGATTGTGACATTTTTCAAAAACAACAGATGTTTTCCTATGTTTTTGCAGGGATTGATATCAAAACTATTCACAAAAAATGAAAAAAAAATAAAAAAACCCGTTGTGTTCAGAAAATTCCCAGTACAAGGAATTACTTCTTTCTTTTAAATCTCAGATTCTCTGACTTTTTTAAATTTGCAACATAAGTTAACACAAAAAGACTGTGAAAGTCAAACTTTATTAATATAGAACATCAGAAATGATTAACCCACCCCCAAAAAATTATTTCTTTTCCCTTCTCGAGGTTCTCTTCTTGAAGTCAAGACTTCAAGGTCCTTCCTCTTAGCCTGAGTTTAGAAAGAACAAGAGAAAGAGGGAGGAGGGAAGGAAAAAGTAGAAATTTTCTCTGTTCACAGAGTTCAAAATACGTTTTCCAACCTGTTTTCATGAGACCATCCAGCAGTACCACAAGTAGCCTTCAAGTAGCTTTCTTGATGAGAAAGAGGTATCTGAAACGATGAAAATTAAAAGATCTGAAATAAATTCATGCCTTCAGGCATTGTTAATTGTTCATCATTTATTAAAAGTAAAATCAAGAAAGAAGACCTCCAAATTTGGACAACTTAACAAAATGTATCAGGTTTGGTCCTTTGCCTGAGACCTCACAAGGCTGCCCTTGAGTAGGGTGTTACCACAAAAGCAAACAGATCTTGGCCACCTGAGTCTCCAGAGAATATGTAATCTATTAAAAGATTTAATCAGCTATGAAGCCAAGATTTGTGTAAAGTTAAAATACATGTTCTCATTTTATATATCACTGTAGAAGTACTCAAGATATACGCAAAGACTTTAAGATTTCACATGTTCCTTTCTAATGCAAATGTTATAGTTACCCTTGTAAAAGCAAATTTTATGGTACGTGAACATGAATAGACTGACTTGACTTGGCTAAAAGTGTTTGGCACTGAGCCTTGTTCATCACACATCATCTGAGTTGTATGGCTCTGTTAACCTCATTGCTCAACATCCCTTATTTTTCTCATGTATAATTTAAAAGAATTACATGAAAAAGGAGCAACTGGTTAAGTAAGTATGATTTTGTTTCCAACTTTCACAGAAATTAAAAAAAAAATAAATAAATAAAGGGCAGCCTAGAAAGCAAAGTACTTGATCATATTTTCCCTTTGGAAATAAAACTTTATTAATATTAATATAATATCTTCTTGTTATCTCTTTTCTAAAATGTTGCCCCTTAGGTATATATCAGAAGCTTTGCAGCTACTGCTTGTCAGTTAAATCTGAATATCTCTGCTGGTTTCCCATTGGGTTACTCATATAAATTATTATTTTATAACTCTATGTGTATATATTTATGTAGGGTTCTGTGTGCATGCTCTTTTTTATTACAAAACCTTTAACTTGCAATAAATAAAGATATACATTAATAGCTTATAAGGCCTGTGGTAATTTTTTTTTCTGTATATGTTTTAATCTTTCATGCTGACACATCAATCCCTCAGTAACTGTCTTGCATGTTAGATTCTCATGTGCTTTCTAAGAGGCAAGGTTAAAATTCCCTTCCTCTTACAGACAAGGAGAGCATTTATTAATAATTCCCTAGAAGAGAGTAAAAATTTAGAGCAGGAATATAATATCCATTGCTGCATTTTTTTGCCCACATAAGTAGACTTCACTAAAAACTTTAAGTGAAAACCGTTGAAATTTGAGGATCTGATAATTTCTTTTTTTTTTTTTTTTCTCTTCTCTTTCTTGGAGAAAAGAAAAAGAACAAAAAAATATAGATTTTCTAACCAGAACTATCTATAGAAAAAGATGTTATTTTTAGATTTTCATGCAAAATCTTCCATGAGATAATAACATGTGCTGTCATGAGATGTTTCACAAATCTGTAAGATTTTGGATGTGGCAAAGCCTTTGTGCTCAGAAAATGACTGTAATATCATTGTTTTCTTATTTAGATTGTGCTATAATTTGCAGAATAAATAATTCATTATAAAGACATTAATAAGCAATTTTAGCACTGTAAGCATTTTGATATTTTTTTCTTCTTTAGATCCTTGAGGCTTTAATGTATCTTAATCTGGGAAATGATGAAATTTTTAATATCAGTGAGTAGGAGAAATAATAATTATCCAAATCTATTGTAGCAGTAGGGACTTTTGACTTCATTTGATTCTCCAAGGTTGCGTCCTTTGGTTGCAGGGAGACAGGACACGGGGGAGGAAGGCTTCAATAAATTATTAGTTTCCCCACACTGGGGGGATTCCACACAGACTGGGTGCTGGCAGAGCAGACCTCAACTACATATTATGCATATTACACTTTTTATGGCAAGATCTTCTAGTGCTGTCATGGTACATGAATACACTTGACTTGAAATTTCTGCAAAACTCCCAAAGGAATTCATGTTACCTGTGCCATTTCTTCCTTCTCAGGATCAAAATTTTGCCTTGGTGTTGTGTGTCTAAAGCTTCCCACAAGGCTGCATCAAACCCTTGTGGATGGGTTTTCTCCTATATTCACATAAAACCCGCATTAAGTCTGACATTTAGTGCGAAGTATAAGCGGAAATCAACCTTAAGCCTCTAATTGAGTAGGAAAGTAATTCTGTAATAAAATCTACAACACATCTTGATTGTAATCAAGAAGGGGGGGGGGGGAGGGGGAAGATACCATTTAGTATTTAATAATAAGTAGCACATACAGCTTTAGGTATGCAATTTCCTTGGGTGGCATTAAAATGAAATGCAAAGCGTATAAAAACAAAAAATCCATTCAAGTGCCTTATGGAATCATAAATTGCAATGACATTACAACGAGAACAACATGATTTGCCCAGTCAAAAGCAATTATGTTAGGGTAAAGGGGAAAAACAAGAAAACTGTGGTCATCATAAACATTGTCAGCCCAAATCTGCATCTCTGTGCCTTCTAAGCCGAGTTGCTTTACTGTTTTATTTGCATCTCAAAAAAAATTATTTTTTTCCCTTGATGAAATGGACCTACCATGTCTGAAAAAATGAGCTTTCTGTCCAGTTCATCTTTTTAACTGTTCATGTTGAACAGTTGGGGTTTTTTTCCTTCTATTTTATCCCTGAAATGCCCCTGTTGATTACTATATATCATACTGTAGGCACAGGCGCAATTGCATAATGAACTGATATAATCTAATGAGCACGTTAACCTTCAAGCCAATCAAAAGGTCTATTTGTCTTTTATGCATGTCAAATGTTCTTGCACTGAGTTTCCTCTAGAGTTGTACTTTTGATGTGGCTTCTGCTTTAATTGAACCTGTAATTAACAGGACAGGGCTTCTTTTCACTTTCAACACAATCGCTCTTGTAAGACACAGACTTAAAGGGTGCTGCACACCTTTAATTGGCAATCACTGAAACTTCAGGGTGCTCAGCACTTCACAGAAGTGCTCAGCACCTTGAAGTTACTAATAAATAACAAAGAGTTACAACATATGAAAAAATCAAACACTCTGTCTTTTTGATCACAATGTGAAGACAAGAGATGAGATACCAAGTTAAGAACACATCCCAGGCTTTCTGGGTGCAAACTTTGTGAGATCTTTGCTTCCATACTTATTGTGGGAATTAGCCAGGCCCAATGCATAAGGTCAGCACTCCAAAAACTGTTGCCCTCCAAGGAACATGAGTCACCTTCCAACACCGAGTGATACTGTGCTGTTTTGGAGGCGGTGAAGTGCAGTGACCAGGACAACAGCCCAGGTGCCAGAGCATCTGGGCTCTTCCTTCCCTGGCCTGTCACTAACTTTGACTATGACCTAGGGCAAGGCTCAGGACTGGTTGTCATGCTTTCCATGTAGTGAGACTGCAAGCACCATGGAAGGAAATATGAAGATAAGGTTATGGGGGTTACAGGGACTACTCTTGTAGAACTGTTGAAACACAGCAAATAGTTTCCTGGTATGAGCTGGTAATTATCCACTACCCCGCCCCCTTTTAATTTTTTTTTTTAGATATACATAATAATGGATTTACCTGAGGGCCACCTGTGCTGAAATCTCAACCTCTTCAGGCTAAAACTGCATCTTCCACTACAAAATTGCTGTGAAACTGATGTTACCAAAATTGAAATACATACAGAGATTATACATAGATTGTATGTTGGATAAAAATAAGTAAAACTGTTCATGAATAAGAAGGTTTCTTAACAGGTGCTGTTCTTAAATACCAAATACGGTCTCATTCACTGTTAGTAATTACTAAATAAAAGGGTGATGTATTGAAAGAAAATCATTCCATGCTAAAGACGCTGCCAACCACTAGAGGGATATTACGAAAGGGTAAGAAAATAACAGTTATCAGACTCCTCTCTTGTGGAGGCCTCTCCATGTGTTGCCCTGATGCTGTGGTATATATAGCAAAGATTTTCCTCAGAAGTACTAAGAGTCCTGGCCTTGTCATCTCTCCATCAAAACCTGGACATGACCTTTGTAAGATTCACAGAATACATAAGATGTCACTATTGCCCCTCCTTTCTAAAAAAAACAGTGTATTGTTTTCATCCAAATGAAAACAAAAGAAAACGAAAACACACACAAAAAACCCCAACCAAACAAACGAAAGAACCCAAACCCCAGATCCAAACAAACTGTGGGATTTTTTAGGCTTGTAGTGTTAGGGGAAAAAAAAAAGCCTCACTGAAAAATAGATTTACAGGTTGCGTTGGTGAAGTTGGGGCATACAGGGGACCCTTGGAGAATATTCATTCATCAACAGCACTAGGATCCTCCTGTTTTGAACTCTGCATATCTATCTGTCACTGATATGCTGTAGTCTCCTCAGGGGACTTGTATCATCTGCATATTTTTTAGTTTATTTAATTTTTCTCAAGGAATTAAAGATTATAATATCTAACTTATAGAGATCCTAGAAGGCCTCTATACATAATGGAAATATATGGATAGATTTTCATCCCATGATTCTGGGATGAAAAATTATTGCTCTGGAAATCATGAATCTGTTATAATTAACATGAATAAATGTGATGATAATTTGAACATTTCTGTTGCAAGCATAACAATATATTCATTTTCTTCAAAACCACAGTTTCAAGAATGAAAAAAGTTTATCTCTCTACAGAAACTTCAATAAAAACAGGAATAGTAGCAGACAAAAAGGGATTCTGATTAATATCACGTCAGAGAAAAACTTATATACATAATAAAAATGTAACCTACTGACTCAAAAAAAATAATGTTAAATGTGACAGTTTTGGAGGGACATTATTGTAAATTTTGAATACCTGAATTTGACAGATAGGTGATCACCCCCAACTCTCCCTGCAAGTTTCACATCTAAGATAAATAACAGTATATTTTTTTTTCTCCACAAAGTCATATTTTTGACAGCGCATCATTTATGCAATATTTTACCTCTTCATGTGCTAACTGTATTTGTCCCAGTCCTACAGACCACCTTCTGGACAGATCCTTGCAGTTCCACCACAGCTAAGAAATCACTGTGCCTCTTGAAGAATTTTGAAATCAGAAAAGTACCCACTGCTTCGACTTCAGTAGGTCTGGCATCATCAGTCAGCACCCAAACAACATCAGTGTATAAAAGCAGCAGTGGATACAGGCAAAATTCACGATTGTCAGAATTAGGCAAAACTCCAGATTTACTGGGAAAGAAGAGGAAGAGCCTGTTCCTCTCGTGCCTCAGTGGTCTGAGCTGCTGGGAGAACGCTGGATTCATGGAGCTGTTGTGATGTGATGTCTGTGGAATGTAAAGAGCCTCACATGCTGAAGCAGGTGGAATCATAGAACCATAGACACATAGAATCACACAATTCTTAAGGTTTTAAAGGGCCTCTGAGATCATCAAGTTCAACCATTAACCCAACACTGCCAGGTCCACCACTAAATCATATGCCCAAGGGCAATGCACACATTTTATGAACACCTTCAGGTGGACTCCACTGTTGCCGTGGGCAGTGTCTTCCAGTGCCTGAACACCCTTTCAGTGAAGAAACTTTTCCCAATATCTAGTATAAACCTCCCCTGGTGAAACTTCAGGCCATTTTTTCTCATCCTATCTCTTGTCACCTGTGAGAAAAGAGTGACTTCCATCTAGTCTACAACCATCTTCCAAGGCCATCTGATGTCTACATAAGGTCTCCCAGCCAGCTAGAAGTTTCATTAAAAAAAAAAAAAAAAGAAAGAAAAAGGAAAATAAGGGACAAAATAAGACTATAATTACTGAAAGGATTCAGTCAGTTAACGATATTTGGTCTAGCTACAGTTGAGCAACTGAGTCCAGTGGAAGATGTCCCTACCCATGGCAAAGAGGTTTGAACGAGATGATCTTTAAGGTCCCTCCTAAACCAAAGCATTCTCTGACTCTATGACACTTACATTTTCTTCCCCGGGGTAACTCTAAGCTGCGTTCACCAATTTTTCAGTGGATGGGGCTATCAGTGGCTGTCACCAAGGGCCTGTGAGTGCTCACGTGTTTTGTCTTTCCCCTGAGAGACAGTTGCCACACACTGCTGTGTTCCTGAGCTGCTTTTGCTAATCATAGGAGTCAATCAGCATGTTTCAAACGTTTCTTAGTAGTTACTAGAGGGAAACTGTGAAAGTACACATTTGGCCTTGAAAACAATATTTCAGGGGCCAGAAGGCATTTAATTCACATCATATTGCAAGGGCACCACATGTTTTGACAGGCCCTGAGAGAGGTAATTCAATGAGCATCACTTTAATGATATATGATTTAGACAGCTATTTTTTTCCTTTTGTCCTCTCTGTGACCCTGCTGCTTTCTCCTTTCTTTTCAGTGCTGCCACAGACTCACTGTCACAAAGATGTCAAATCTGTAGCCAATTGTGTCCTTGCTCAGAAAATAATACGCAAAATATAGTGTTAAATGTGCAGATTGCTGCACAGTTTGCAAATCAAGGCAAAGGAAATTAATTAAATTCCCTAATTCTACTGCTTGTCCAAGTCACAGGTTAGATGTGCAGGGCCAGGTTTATCCCTGCCAAAAGCCCATTAAAATCATGGAAGTTTAATAGGAAGAAATTTTTTCTCAGTACAAGCAGATGTTTAAGAGGGTGGAATAGTTTGGTTTATCACTTAAAATTGGTTCAAACTGTGAAATGGGTGGACAGGTAGATCCTGTACATAAATTTAAAAAGATATGTTATCTCCCCTTATTTTTCTTGCCTTTCCTCACTGCTGAAAGCCAGAATGCAAGGTGAAAAGCACTGTGCAAGGACAGAACAAAAAGGTACCTTCCTATCCTAGAACACTTCAACTCTATCTAGTAATAAATTAGACAAATTTGTTTTTTTCTATCTGAAATTCAAACAACTGGGGTTCTCTCTCCCAACATGTGATGTCATTCAAAGCATAAAAATTTGAGAGAGGTGAGAATATGTAATTTTGAATCCTTTCCAGAAGACCTGTGGACTCTGTGTTGAAACAACTGGGTTTCTTATCCTTTCACAGCTAAGTTTTGATCCATAAGGTGTTACTCAGCCTAAATAAAGATGCTGAATCAAGTGTCAGAGTGCAGGTTGATCAGGATCTAACACATTTGTAATAAGCTGTAGAGAATCAACACTCATATGAAAGCAGATCAATAGGCATGGGAATGTCACACTAAATAATATTATTTTCTGGACTCCTGGAATGGACAGGCTGCAACACATCTAATGCTGAAAAGCTACAATGGAGGACCTCGTAGATTATATATGAGGATTCTGACTGATTTTTTTCCTTCTTCCCACAAATACTTGTTGAATGAAGAATGGAGTTCTTATGCAGCCTTGCATATTTCTGCATTCCAGTCAAAGAGAGCATTTGGGTAATTTAATGTTATTTTCACCTTGACAGTGTACGCATCCTCATGACTTAAGTTACATACTTCTCACCAGGTACTGGATAAGGAATTTTGAAAAAGTAGAATTGAGATTGGGTTTAGGGTTTTGTTTTGTTTGCTTGGGTTTTGTTGGTTTGTTTTTGTTGTTGTTGTGTTTGTTGGTTTTGTTTGGGGGACTGTTTGTTTGTTGGGAGGTTGTTGGGTTGGAGTGGGTTTTTTTGTAATTTCTCTGCCTATCCCACTTACCTTAGCATTTTATCTCTGTAGCACACAGAAAATCATCTGACTGCTATTTGAACATTTATGAGTTGAACGTTTTTTATTATTTTTTTTAACCTCAGCAGCTGAGTAAATAGATTTTTGAGTTCATATTGGCTTGGTTGGCACACATAGGTGTTAGTGATACAGCAGGAGGCAACTACAGCAATCAGTGAAAAGAGAATCATAGAATATGTTGAATTGGAAAAGACCCATATTGATAAGCTTGACAAAGGACTCACAAGAAAATGAATTGGTAGTTAGTCATATTCCACATTTGTGCTTTCCATACTTGGCCAAATCTAGCTCTCAAAATGCTTCCATCTCTCTATGGCCGGTGCTAGTCCTGTAATCAGAGATGACAAGAGCTGCAGTAGAATAATAGAATGGTTTGGATTGGAAGGGACCTTAAAAACCATCTCATTCCAACACCACTGCCATGAGCAGGTTGCTCAAAGCCCCATCCATCCTGGCCTTGAACACTTTCAGGGAAGGTGTATCCATGGGCAGGAAAAACAGTCTTTCTGGAAGACAGAAATGCCCCTGCAGAAAATTTTGGTGATTGCACAGAAAAAGCTCAGCCAAGCTTTACTGACCAAGAGGGTGACAACAGGACTTACAACTAGGACCAATATTTCAATGCTTGGCAGAACTTTCAAAATTTGGCTTTTCATATCAATAGGTCACACATTAATTTCTTTGTCCTGGTTAGAGCAGATTGCAATAGTCCTGGGTGGCATTACCTCCTCTCTCCCTACACAATTACAAGTGAGATTTCTAAACTCCACTGACTATGCCAAATACCTCTCCTTTAATGATGAACAGTCTAGTGTGACAGACACCTGCATGAGACACCTCTACTCAATTAGATGAGTCTTACCTCTTATCTAAAGGTTTTCCAAGTGTTGGTTATTTGATAGACACATCTCTGGAGAGAAGTTCTTCTCACATGTGAAACACTTGATTTAGGGTGGTAGAAGGTGCCACTTTGCCTTCTAGCTGGCACTGGAGAGGCAGCTAACTGCTCTGAAGATGCCTACATCCCTCCCTTAGCTACAAGGAGGTCTAGAACCCCAGAAGACCTCTAAACCCTTAGCATTTTAATTTCCAACAGAGGGTATGTAAAGAACATAATTGTCATTCTTATATTATCAGGAATAATTGTTCTGGGAGCCGTTCTTAAGCTAATGTTCGTCAGTATGAAGGTCACAGTTCCAGCTAAGAAGTGATGGAAATAGGGATTGCCCTTACACATTTTCCTTGGGCTGGGACCATATCTCTGCCCTACCTGTTTCATATCTGTGCTGCCTACAAACATGTAGGACCACGGCCTACAAAATCTGAATTAAGTATCTGGAGGATATAATCTCAGTGCAGTCAAACAATGATCTTGAAACATACAGATAAATTTTTTTTGGTCACAAGAGTTGTTATAGATAAGCTGCGGAAATGATACTGTCAATATCAGCTTTTACTATATAAATTCAAGTGTCTTAATGCTTATTCAGACAGTTATCAAGAAAGATGGGGTAAAACTTAGACAGTTTTCTCACTTTGAAAGTGCTCTGGGCAATTCAGAGTGGGCTTTAAAAATCACCCCCGTCAGATTCATGGAGTAAATAAGTAACAGAGAGGAAAGAACTGAGCTCTGAACATATCCAGAAGGGAAGTAGCTGTCATTCATGACTCATGGGATTTGCCCACAGGAAAAGGTGTGGGAATATTCCATTGCACACTCTTGGGTAATTAAAGATGAAGGAGGAGTCAGAGATCACAGGAAAATTTTTATCCTCTGAAGATGGAGACCAACCACTTTTGCCCTTCTGCACTCTTTTCTCCACTGAAAGCAACAGAGGTTGTATCAGTGTTCTGTTAGATACCCTTTTGCAACTGTGCTGTTTTCAGAATATTTCCTCAGGAGAAAAAAAAATTGGAGAAAATTAAGGACAATTAATATCTCTATAAAATTTTATGTATTATCCTTATTTACTGTGCTTCTACATGTAGCCTTCTCAGCCTTGATTGCAATTTTAAATCTTTTTTTTTCCTTGATACTCATATCTTCACTGACCTCTAAAAATATAACACACTAATCCACATTTAAAATAAGCTTTCAAGTATCTGGGGAGTACTGGGACATTATACCCAGACACTTCTGCTAGTCCAGATTATGACTCTGATGGCATCAAGGCAATTAATAGTTTCAATATCTAGATACCAAATGCTCTTGCTCTGCGTATCAGTTCATGGGATAATCACTATAGGGACCCATAAAACCTTATTGTTTGTAGAAGTCAAATTAATGATGCAAAAGGTACTGGCACATGTGTTTGCACTGCTGTTGGTGCAATTCAGTACAGCTGGACTAAGATCAAGTCAAAGGTACCTCATACCCTCTAATTCTGGCAAGGATGGTGTTTTTATTAACATGTGAGGAATAAATATTTAAATGGCAGTGCCAGTATGTCAAAATTATCTTCTTTTTCCCCCACTATTTTAAACAAACACACACGACTACCTTTTTTGGTTTTTTCATAAATATTTTTTTTTTCAAGTTCTGTTTACAGAATAATAAGTAGATATTTTTGGTCTACAAATTTAATCTCAGAAATTACTCTGTGGGTTTGTTTGGTTTTTTTTTTACAAATAAAACTGGACCTAAAAAAAAAAATTTATCATGTTTAAAAAAATAATTGAGAAGTATGATTCTTTGTGTTATTACTTACACTGTTATTATATCTCTATAGAATACAGTGGTCAGAACCAGCCTCAGGATGTTGGGTACTGCACAAGTCTAAATTGAGGTATAGTCCTGGTCTCAAAGGATTTTCTGTCTAAAAAAAAAGAAGATGGGTTGTAGAAACAGGGAGCTGACTTTAAAATAATTTTGCAGGTGTAGGGAGGAGGAGAAAAGTGTAATAGAAAAGAAAAGTTTCTATACTAATGAATTCCTGACTTTATAATGACCTAAAAAACATCATAACATTAATTTAAAATTAATTTCAAATGCCATGAGATTTTGATGATTTCATTATGTTCTCTTTTTTGTTTCGTTTTGTTTTGTTTTGCTTATTGTGTCTTTGTTCATGGGAATACTGGAAAAGTCTGACTGACATTTTCAGTTCCATAGATATTTCTGAATTAATCAGAGTGAAATCCCCACTGAATGTAAACACTCACAAGAATATCAAATACCCATCAGAAACTGCAGTTTGGCTTTAAATTGGTAGATCCTCATATTTTCTTTTTTTTTTTTTTTTTCAGGAAACAAAGCTACTACAATTTTTGCTGTATTTGTCCTTTTACGTTTTCAACCTATTACAGTTGAGGTTTTCAACCTCCTCAGTTCTTCTTAATTGCATTTGCAATATTAACAGGTCACAAAAATATTGAAAATGTCATCTAGGTACCTGCCAGGATTTCAGTGCAGCACTATTAATTAATAGCAACCTAAGCAAATTTAGGAGTTGAGTCACTGAGCAATCAGAAGACATACATGCTGCCTACAGTGAAGAAAATTACGCCAGGCAGAGGCTCTTATTGTTCTTATGACCGTGAATTATGTAAAAGTCAAGAGTGCATTTGAGGCTAAGCAGGATGGGGCTTTGAATGATCCTAAATCAAAATAAAAATGATTCACATGTTTATGAAGGGAATAATAAAAGTGATTCACTTGTCTGCAATAACCAGGAGCGAGACTTGGTGACCCGTGTCCCCTTCAGTCCTGTGCTGATGTGATTTGGAAAGCAAGAGTGAATTGAACCCTTGTCTCCTATGCTGCTGGAGACTGTGCTAACCCTCGAGGTGCTGGTTAAAAGGTGGGAAAAAACTTCCACCTCATCCTCTTATTTCACTGCCATGGAAGGAGTGATATCCACCTTCTGCATCATTCTATTTCTACCTTATTTATACCTGCATACGGTGAAATTAAAAGCTCCATCATTAAACCTGTATGACTTTCAGAGTACCAGAAATCAAGACTTG
>JAWWES010000094.1:67349520-67361839 GCA_035583135.1 Lophotriccus pileatus
GGCTTGTATCCATGTGATCCCTAGGCTATGTTCTGTTGTTCATGTTCTGTTTCATGCCTGCATTTGACATTCAAGGGAGCTAACTGGTTCATTCTAGACCAAAGCCAGTCTGAATTTATTTAGCAAACACATTGGGGTATGGGAAATCAAGTGTCTTCTCCGCTGGGCTTTTTGGAATGCTACTGTGAAACTCAAAAGACTGAGTAATTTTTATGTTCGTGGTGAAAGCATAAAGTGAAAGAAGAAAGTAAGTAAACATGAAGTAGACAAAAAATTTTGGGAGGGTGGAAAAAACGAAAAAAAGGATTTATCCTGCCAATGCTCAGACTCACAGCTGAATAACCTAAATGAGGATATCGCTCACTGACAACTGTTTACATAGGGAATGAAGACTGAGAGATACCTCTGCATGTCGGCTTAGTTCTAAGGAGAACTTAATCATGCCCTGGGAATACTTATTTCATAGAATCATAAAACAACTTGGATTGGAAACGACCCTAAAGCTCATCCAGTGCCAACCCCTCTTCCATGGGCAGGGACAGTTCCACTAGACCAGGTTGCTCAGAACTCCATCCAACCTGGCCTTGAACCCTTCCAGGGATGGGGCATTGACTGATTCTCTGGATAACCTGTGCCAGGGTCTCACCGCCTTCACAGCTGAGAACTTCTTCTGAAAATCTAATCTAAATCTCTTCTATTTTAATTTAAAACCATTCCCTTTGTCCTATCACCATTGCTCATGTAAAAAGTCATTCTCCACCCTTTTCATAAGCCCCCTTTAGGTACTGGAGGGGGCTCTCAGGTCTCCCTGGAGCTTTCTCTTCTGCAGGTTGAACACCCCCAGCTCTCTCAGCCTGTCTACAATAACAGAGGTACTCCATTCCTTGGAATATCACTGTGGCCTCCTCTGGGCTTGCTCCAGGAAGTCCAAGCCTTTTTTTGAGCTGAGGACCCCACATCTAATCATTTTCCTGCATATTTAAATACTGCATTAGCAATGAGTTAAGTGAGATGATTTAAGGATTAATGATTGAACACACTTTTATCTTTCCAGTTCAGTAAGCATCTTCCTGAGCCACTCTTTTCCTATGCTATCAAGAACTGTTAGGCCTATTTGTGCAAACAGTCTCTTCCTCTGCAGTCAACAGGTAGTATCAAGGGTTTTCCATTATGGCTCATCTGTGGAGAAGATGGGTTTACACATACCTCCTACCTCAATGCAGCAGTTAGACCTCAAGGATAAATAAGAACCTTACCTATATCTGACTACTCCTGTGACTCATACCAGTGTTATAATTTCTGGGACCCTGCTCTGTGATATTTGAAAACACAGGACCTGTAGACATCAAAGATAGGTAATGATCCTGCATTAGAAAAAGTTATCGATTCAGTCTTTGTCCTGTGCAAAGTCTCACTGCCTCCATCGAGACTCAGCTGAGATGCCCTGGGTGTTTTCACCTAAATTCTCCAGGAAAGAAAAATGCCACATCAAACTTAAACTAGACACTGAGGTTGAAATTGCCAGGGAAACAGACATATTTCAAGATGCTGAAATGTTGCCAGGACATTTACTCCAGTACATCTCTTTCTTGAAAGATTTTTTACATAACCCTTTACTGGCCAGAAGCTTTGTCTCCACACAGCTTCTGCCTTTCCGCATCCTTTAGGGACAGTGAATGAATACAATTCCCAAAGAAACATAAGAACCTGTGGGCAGTAACTGTATTCCTTCAGTGCCCTGTGTTAATGTATGCAACAAACTGAATGAGGAAACACATCTTTAAATGTGTTGGGATGTTAGCAGCTGTTGTTAGCTGGAACATCATGAAGTCTGTGCTAAACGTTCACTGGACGCTGAGCTTTTCATATCTGTTCTCTGTGTTTTTTAAGAGAAGTCCTCCTAAAACTCAGGGTGTTCATGTTCTTGGCCTGATGTTTTCTTTTGCTTTAGTTTGTTTTTTTTTTTTTTTTTTCTTTAGCTATTCATATTTTGTCCCTTTAAACATCCCTCAAATATTTTAAAGATTTTGCTGCAAGTATTTAAAGGTTTGGGATGGGACTGAATCAGGAAGAGAGGTTTTTAAAGAGTTTATTGACATACATGAAACCCCATCTCAAAAAGAATTTAATTTTTAAACTGTTGGTGTGGACACAGAGATAACCTGAGGAAGCATCTGGTTTATAAACCCTCAGGAATTCTGTGGCAAGAGGAGAGTTGGAACCAGTCTCACTCAATAAACTTTAAATCCACTGAGTACAGGAAGCCAAGGTGTCCTCTAATGTGCTAGAAAATATTCCATGTCATAAATATAAGTTGTACAGTACATATTTTCAAAGTGTTTACTCCATAAAACACAGAAAACCACACAACTTTGTATTCATAGCCCTTTCTGAGGTTACAGAGAAGCAGTCAGCAGCATGGACACTCTTTCCTCCACAGTTTTGATAGAAAGCAGAATCAAACACAAACAAAGCAGAGAAAAAACAAGCCTGAGGAGCCTCAGAATGAAAACATCCTATGCTACTAGTAATGTTTGTCAAGGATAATGAAGTTGTTGAAAAAATAAGGATTAAAAAACAAAACAAAACAAAACAAAACGTTCCTTCCAAATACTAGCCTATATCTATTTTTTTTTTTCCAGTTCTAGGCAATCAGTACAATTCCAGTCTTAAATGTTACCCAGGTTTCACAAGAATGGCGCATTGTTCTTGGGGTCACATTAAACTCACAGATTCTCAGCACAGAGCAGCTCTGAGTGTCCTTCCTCTGAGGAGTGTCATGCTCTGCAAACTCCATACTTTTGTCTGTCCGTGGTCATGCCATGTCTGTGGCTGTTTTCTCCACGGTATTTTAAGGGTAGCAGTCTTTCTTCCATCCTGCTGGATGCTGACATTGAGTGAAGGTAAAAAAATCACCTTGTTATTTCCAACAGTGATGCTGCCAGCCTTGTGTACTGTTACAGTACTTGTAGTTTAATGGCAATTATGTTTCTCAGACAAGCAGCCTCACTATCTCTATTGCTATATTCCCCACTGAAAGGGCTCTCAAGCGAGCTTGATATCTGAATTTTCATATCTCCATTGGGCAGATGTAATTGTTGACTTCACTACATGCCTCTGTCTTGCTGTGTCTGTTAGGATTTCAGCTCTATTTCTTGAATAAGTTTCTTCTCACTGCCTTCACTTCCTACTCCAGCTCTCAAGCCTATATAAAACATTCTTTCAGATCCCTTTTTTTTTAATTCAGTTTTGACAGTTCCTGGCTTCTGAGCATTTTTATTATGTCTCCTATAAATTGGTCTCTCTACAAAATAATGAGCAAGACCATAGCCCTTGCAAAAAGAAATGCAGTAGTGCCCCTGCACTTACAGGAATGGATATAACCACTGTGGGAGCACTTTGAACTCATTCATAAATTGAAATTTGTCCTTTGATAGTTAGATGTGGTCACTAGGAGAAAAAATTTCAAAAGCAAAAGGTGACCTGAGAACATGATAGGTTTTATGTTTTGGGATGAGAAAGCCCAAAGAAAGAAGCAAAATGGTCCAGCAGTGACAGCATTAGTCAGACATGCAGTTGCTTCCTATCTCTATTCAAACAGCCCTGATAATGTCAAGCAGGTCACCTCATTAATCTGTATGTACCTATATTCATTTTATTTCCCCTTTATGATGATAAAGAAAGCATTAGGCTTCCTCAAAAAGAAAAAAATTGTATCCCCTTACTGATGGTTCAAAATCTTTTCTAGACTAGGTCTTAGGCTTTTAGTTCTTCAAGCATACGGATAACAGCACCTCCTTGTTTCTCAGAGGAGTTTTAGAGATAAATACATTAAAGATCATGAAGTGCTCACCTCCCAGACAAGTATTTTAGGCTGTGCCCACAAAATTCCCAAATGTTTGCTTTCTTAAGCTCTGTGAAATTACTACTCCCAAAGCTTCCTGCTGTATGTGCCCTTAACATTTGTCCCCATTCAAATGATATGGGAGTAGAACACTCTCTGTTGGATGACCTAGTATTTTACACCATCTCTCTGAGGACACTTTCAGTGTCCATGGCACTGTACGATACAAAAGTGCAGGAAAAGCAATGATAAAGAAAACATACCCATGAGAACAGGAATTATCACTGCTTCTTACTTGGAAGAACTAACATATTCCTCCAGAGAAGCGATCTAGGATAAAAAAACTTCTGTGTTATGTAAGCTTGGAAGGATCAGAGATGACATCTTCATTGCTTTGATTTTCATTAGCTGCAGGTCATTAAGCAAGCATTTGTGGGTGTAATTCTGTGTGCATAAAACGGCTGAAATATTTATTACACACAAGATGAATGAAAATAGACTCCAGTCATTTCTGCATGCGATATTTTGAAGTATAAAGGTGACAAAAGGTCTTTTCTTTGTCGCCTTCTCCCATTACAATATTGATGTACATCAGTACTTATTTCTAGGCGTAGTAGCTCTCATGACTAAGTTCTTTTTTGTCTCTTGTGATGTAAGAGACATTCCAAAGATTAGTTATAGGAAACTGCAGCCAGGTAATGGTAAGATACCAACCAATCCAATCAGTCCTGGAGTCATCAAGAAATATCTTTCAATGAATACATATGAAATTCAGATTCAATTTTCTTACATGCTTACACTTTAGCTGCAAATTAAATAACCCTTTATCCACGGAATGACTCTCCCAGAAAAGCTGTGGCTGCTCCATTCCTGGAAGTGTTCAAGGCCAGGTTGTCTGGGAATTGGAGCAACCTGGTCTGGTGGGAAGTGTGGCCATGGAAGGAGTTTGGAACTAGATGTTCTTGAGGCTGCTTCCAATCCAAACCGTTCTACTATTCTATGATAATTTCTTTCCATATGACTTTCCTCAGTCCAGTCCAAGAGTCAGCAAAGGAAAGGAAGAATCTACAGTGCTTATATATTTTGTATTAACACTACCGCTTCCAGCGTGCATTAGTGGGACCTGGAATAACTTGTAAGGTGGTGGGGCACTAAGAAAAACCAAAAAGTCAAAAAAACCCTTGCAAACAACATGTTTATGATAATCAGTTTTCTCCCAGAGTAGTACATGGAAAAGAGAGAGCTGATGATGCTTGGTTGCCTACTGAGAGCTACAGACCTTACACAACAAAGTTGGATACGGTTTGCAGAGCTGTCAGTCTGGCAGCAGTAGCAGAAGTTTGTCATGAGGAAGGGAGTGGTGTAAATAATGATCTTGTGGGTCTCTAGACTGAGGCAGGCACACATTTCTTGGGCCAATTTTTTTCTTTTTTTTCTAAATAAGCTGCTAAAGTTGGAAAGTGAAACCTCTATTTAAGAAATTAGATAAAGTCCTAAGCTTTCAAAAATCCTGATCATGTACAGAATGACTTCAGTGAGAAATACCTCTGTGTATGGCTACATAAATCAGAGGGGTTTTGGTGGATGGATGGTGAAATATGCTAAAGATGTCTTCTTAATGAGAAAAGAACTTGAAACTTTTACCTTTATTTAACATCAAGTAGCAACGAAAAAATATTTAAGTCTCAGCATGTTGTAATCTATTCAAAGGAAGATTTGAAGAGCATGAGCTTGAACAATACAGATTGTATTCATTCAGAACTTAGAACTGTGTATCCAAGACTAATAGTATTGTAAGATTCCAATCTAGTAGGCCTTCTATAGTAAAAAATTATGATCTTAACTGAGTTTAGTTATGATGTGTAGATTAATTTTTATGAAAGAAGAGAAAGGGAAAATAACATGCCTTACAGGTCTTTATTCTTTAATGTTTTAGATAAAAGAACATGGAAGAAACCAAACAATTCCTTCTTGTGCTGCTGGGAAAAGAAAAAAAAAATGTAGAGAACACTCCACCTCACAATAATACTCCATGTCCAGACCAAACCAAAACATAATCTTAATTAGAAAGGAAAAGACAAATGAGCAGGGAAAAAAAAAAAAAAAAGTCATGTTCCCAGAAAGTATTGTGTTAGGAAAACATGAGGAAGAAAATGACACATATTTCCATACTGCATAGTGCATGGCTGTGATTTTGCTGTGAGGCATAAAGGACTTGGAGCCTACACAAAACGTGTAAGGACATCAAAGCATATTTTAGCATCCAAATCAGAAGTGATCCCTCTCATGTCAGCTGGCATTTGGGTAAGCATCAGCAAGCCAAGGAGCTGAAAAGAAGAGCAGCAGTGGCAGGAAGAGTTTTCTAGTCATTCCTAGTGGAATATGACATGCTGTTCTAGCTGGGGTGCTGGCCAAGCACAGGCATTTTTCCCTTGTAGGAAATATTTCCTGTATATTCCTTCTGCATTAAAAAATAAAACCCTATATAACTGATATAGCCTTAGATAACAGAAGTGGCAAAACTGTAATTAGAAACTATGCCTTGGTTCCAGTTGCGAATATACAGAAGACTCCAAAATTTACTCTGTTGAAACAACTGAGTGTGGTAATATCAAAACAAAAGTGGATGCTGCACCCTGGAATGTGTTTAATGGTACCTCTACCTTCAGTCTGTCCATAGAATCTCTTTTTAGAGAGCAATCTCTCAAGATGAAGCTGGCTATATTCATTTAAGGATGATGCAAATAACAAAAATCTTTTGGCAGGTCACTATTAGTTGAAGGACTCTGTCTTGGTATTATGGTCTTATTTGGTATGAATTTCTATAAATAATTAACCAGCAATGTGCATGGATGACTAAGCATGATAATAGAGATGTTTCCTTTTGAGGTTAAGATTATATCCTTTGTAATACCAAATAAACCAGGCAGCTTGTAGGAACAGGTTGCTTCTTCCTGAGTTGGACTAGAAATGTTCACAAATCATATTCTGCTAACCAAGACCCTCAGGGCAAAGAATGGAAAAGAGCTGTGGTTTCCAGGGGAAGAAAAGACAAGACTGCTCAGCCTGTGTTTTTAGGACTGGTTATCAGCATAGCATATAAATATTTTCAAACTGAACTGGATCCCCAATCTGGATTGTTCCTGTAATCTGCAGGTAAACACTGTATGCACTATGATTTATAAAAAAAAAAAAAAAAAAAAAAAAAAAAACAAAAAAAAAAGAAAAGAGGTTTAAAAGAAGATTGTGAGGCAGAGCCAAAATCTGCCTTTCATTATGTGCAGCTCAGCCGGATGGGATTGCATGATACTTGTATAAATGAAACCAATCTGGAAGGGAGGATTTCCTGTAGTAGTTCATATTACAAATATACCAGCTCTGATTTGTGAAACACAGATAGAGCAGGGACTTCAAAACAGGCTCTGTGAGTTATTTCTGTGCCTCCATCAGCCCAGCTATGCCAGTCTCTACTTCCCTTTGGCTGCATCACTCGATGCTACATGTCCAGCACAAGCATGCTGCAGACAGAGCATTTATCACTCTGTGGAAGGCAGGAATACTTTCCACCACTTGGAAAATTGTGTTTTGTTAATTTTTTTATCTCATTGCACTGATTTACAAGCTTTTGGATTTGAACCCTCTGAGCTAACCTTCTGGCCGTGGTCAGAGCATTTGTGCACTCAGGAACATGCACACATGTGTGTTGCTATGTGTGATGGTTTCTTTCTTTTTCGGAAGAAAAGGCATCAAGTCAATAGCATTTAATAGGTTGAATTAACTGTTCCATGGGCAGTTACTAAAGCACAAGTTTTTCCTTAACTGTGTCTCACCTCTTTCAAAAAGAACGCAAAGATATGAACAATCTCTGTGGTATTTATCATTACATAGACTTTCATATTAATTTAACAGGTTCAATAACTGTTGAAAATTAGTTTAATTCCTCTCATTCACGACAAAATGAGACAATAAGGCAGATCTTGTGTGGCAGCCAACTTATCCCAGGTAATGAGAGGCTTTTCCAAAGCCAGGTACCCCTCCTCAAGTTTCTGTGCCACCTCCACAGTGGGTTTGAGATTCCTGAGGGCTGCTTCAGATTTAATTTTGTGGCTTCACTCGCTGTGTGAAGCTCATTATGTTGTCAATCCCCCATGCTATGCACACATGAAGGCCACAGGATGAAGTCTTCGATAGGGCTTATGTGTTCAAGTTTTGTCCAGGCCATAAGGAGGTGCCTTGTGCCTCTCTGCTGAAAGCTCTACTGATAGATGAAAGCTTTCCAGATTTCCCTCTCTTTATTTGGAGATCAAAATGTCAATGTTTTCTTCACTGGCGCTCAACAGTTATGTAAGTTAGCATGAATTCCCTCTGATCAGTACCTCTGTCCACAGTCTTACTTCACTAATTAGAAGACCAGGTTAATTTCCACCTTACTTGAGTTTCTGGGGTGCAGCTCATAATGGTAGCCTTTATTGCATTACATGGGAAGTGATCCTTCAGCATTTTGCAGAATTATAAAGGATACACAGCCTTATCTTCCTTTTTTTAAAGGATTTTTTCTCTTGCAGCTTTGTTTCTTTTTCATTCACACCCTTCACCTGGGCTATTTGCAACAGCCACCCAGCACACCCTTTTATAATCAAGAACTGTAAGAACTGTAAGTCATCTCCTCTACTTCATATTTGTCTCTCTTTAATCCACATTTTTTATTAACCTTTCTGATACCTCCTTCTACAATTTACAAATAAAAAAATGCCATTACCAGTTTATATGGTTTCACCCGCATAATGCTTTAATTGCGTAGTGGCACAAGAGTCAGTACATCTTCCATGTCTATCCATCCCTTCTTTTCACCTCTCACCTTTCCAATGAGACTGCTCCTTTTACCAGACTCAGGATGTGATCTTTATCCTTGATGTTTCTCCTACGTACAGAAATCTCATCAAGTTTCCTTCAGACTGTACAAGGGGAGTTGATAAACTCTCCCTAAATATGCAATGTCACAAGAACACAGAGCGTGAAGGGGAAAAAAAGACCAACATATTCTGTTTGACACCAAAGCAACAAGTCAAATGTATCTTTCCCAAGGGCTTTCACTTTGCCTGTTCTTAAGAACATCCAAAACCAGAGACAGAATACTAGCCTGTACCCTGTTTCTATGTATCCTGCACAAAATGATGAAATTCTCATAATTTTATTAATTGCTTTGCTCCCAAACATATTTGCTTCTCTAAATGGCTACACAATAATCAAAATTGTAGGCTTTCTTTTTCCTACTGAAAAAAAAAATATCAACCTTCTCTTTTTCAAACTAAAAAAACTTTCCCTTACATTTCCCATTCCAGTAATGTTTCCTAAGTTCAGATCATTTTTTCATCTTACCAAGATCAGCTCGAATTCTCATCTCATCATATAGAGCAGCTTTATATTTCTCCACAGAGCTTCTTGTACCACCTACATGAGCATTCATCACTGAAGTAATTCATAATAAACTTGAATAGTCTCTTGGAAGAGGCTCCAATTAGACTCCTAGATGCAATGTCTTCACAGTCTGGCACTTCTCTACTGATAGAAGAACATAAAAATAGGACTTTTTAAGAACAGCTGTGCAGCTAAACTATACTTGAAATGTTCTTATTTGCTCATGAGTATGTCATAAGGGACCAAGTCTAAAGACATATTAAATTCAATGTGTCTCATATCTACAACCCTGTCTACCTATAAAATATGTACTATAAGGAGAAGAAGATCATTTGATGTTTTACCAAATCTGTTATAATTGTTATGTCCTTATTTCACAGAAATATCAACACTTTTTTATTTTAAATTTTTTTCCACAATTTCTTAGACAAATGAACGTTAATATTCTCCATAAACCCCTTTATATTCGTTTCAAGGGTGCTTATGAAGTTTGGCTTCCTTTAGTCATCTAGACCTCCCTATTTTCTATAAGTTACTACAAATTACTGATTTGACTGCAGAGGTTATTCTGTCTGTTTCTAAAGTGGTGTAGAAATTAAGATAGTGGACCATATTATTGCATTCAGACTTGAATATTAAACTAAAAAAAAGAAAATATTGACAACTGAGTCTTTCGATGAATACTTGGTCCCCCTGCAAAATAGTCCTCATCTCTGCCTCATTTCTTTTTTTAAACACAAAACTGATTGAGCTTTTATACACTGAACTGACTCACAAGGTTGTTACTTCCCTTCAGCTTTCCTTCTGAGACACAGTTTTAGACTGGATATTAGGAAGAAATTCTTCCCTGTGAGAGTGGTGAGGCCCTGGCTCAGGTTGCCCAGAAAAGCCGTGGCTGCCCCATCCCTGGAAGTGTTCAAGCCAAGGTTGGACTGGGCTTGGAGCAACCTGGGATAGTGGAAAATATCCTTGCCCATGGGCAGGAAATGGAACTAGGTGGTCTTTAAGACCCCTTCCAACCCAAACCATTCTATGAGTCTATGTTTTTTGGGATATAAGAAAACTGACCAATGATTATTCACTTAAGTAAAAGATAGGCAGAAATTATGCCTACCAGCAGTTTTTTGTCATTTTACCTAATAATGTGCATTACATTTGTTGTGGATGTAGCAAATATCACCCTGCTCTTCAGAAGGATTTACATTCCTGAAGAGGGTAGCTAAAGTTGCCAATGCAACTTTGAAAGCTGCATTCTCTTGATGAGAACTGTAGTCACTTGTCTTTCACAAAGGATTTTTAGAATAATGTTATTAAGCAGTTAAACTGACTTTCATCTTACAGTACAGCATAAAAATTGCACTTTGTTTACAATATTTCTCATTGCACTTGATATTTTATCCCTTGTTGACAAGACAACAAAGTATTTCTATGTCTATAACTCAGCTTCCCTGCTGGGGAAAGAAAACGTAAATTCTCTGCTATTTCAGCACTTGCTGCTAAATGATCCTAAGTGGCATGTGCCCAAAGGGGTTTCTGAGTGACAGTGTTCAGAACTGCTGTTTCTATGAATTTGCCTCTTGCAGCAAAATTTCCAGTTCCAGGTTAGATGTGTAAATCTCCAATCAATAAATTACTTGCTGAACCCAACATTTCCCTCCCTGCAACTGTCACCCACATCAGTGCATGCCAGATCCCAATTCTCCCTGTGCTCTTGATCACTTTTTTGCCCATAAACTTATCCAGTTTCAGCAAAAATCAACTTAGCTTCAAAAAAGTACAAGCCCTCTGAACTGGCTGTTGGAAGATCTCAGAGGTATTACTAGTCATATACAGAGCTGCCAAATTTTCAAGGTTCAATTATCAACAAGGTCTAATTTCCTGAGAAAACAATGCTAATGTGTTATTGTGCAGTTTATAATGAACTGATCTGAATACATTACAGAGCTTCTTGTTTTTCTTCTTCCTCTAATTTCTGTCCCACTGTCTGTCTATGGTTAAATATCAAGATTTTTGATCCGCAGATGTCCCTGCCTTGAATCTTAAAATGAATCATAGCATGGCTGTAAATAAAAGAATAATAAATATATACAGCCATTTATAAAGATGTAGGCCTAATAATCCTCTAGGAGATAGTCTGCAAATGTCTGCCAGATAAAATGAATAGTCCATGATAATCCTTCCTAGTTATTAAAAGAGATTTCATCTAGTTATTTATTTTTCTCCAGGGTAAATGAACCATTATAAGGGCAACTTGTTTTTGTGGTTTAATGTTTTCGGCATTGATGTTGCTTACAACCTGAAGCCATTATGATGACTCACATGCTCTCAGACTTCAGAGACAAATGCGTGCTCCATGTCCTAAAACTTTGTACATATCAGTCTCTCATCATCCTAAATTGGACACATCGTAAAAAAGACCCCACAAAGCACCCAAAGAGGAAAAAAAAAAAAAAAGGTCCTTTATGACTCCAACAGTTGAATTTATAAGATCAAAACTTAAAATGCTTTGTAGTGATATAATTGTTCTTTTATAGGCCTGACTAATCCTATTATGGAGAACAAGCACAGGAATATTTTCTTACTGTGGAAGGATTTGAGTTTCTCTGTCTGCATTGAGCAGCATGCCCAATTAGTTGTTTTCTGTGAAATTATAGGGGTGTTTTGTGAAACTGTCTGTTGGCTAAAGCCCAGCACTTTCTCTTTTTCTCTTTTTTCTCTTTTTCTTTTTTTTTTAATTGTAGTGAAGTGTTTTCAAACAAACTTTCAGTTTGAGAGCTCAGATATGGAATTCCTGACCTTATAGATCAAGAATAAGAAAATCATCAGGCAAAACAATAGTAGAACAGTTGGCTAAGAAACTTAGGGAAGATATTCACAGATGTTTATGTGGTTGACTTCAAGTACTCCAGGATAGTCATACGTATGAATGGTACAGTTTGTAGCACCCAAACCAGAAAGCCTAAAAATAAGCAAAACAGTCATCTCTACTCACTCACTCACTCACCCACTCACTGACACATACACATGCACATTACACATACAGTCGTTCTGCTCCTT
>JAWWES010000094.1:67366703-67382246 GCA_035583135.1 Lophotriccus pileatus
TTATATAACACCATGCATTCATATGCACATATTTCAACTAATGGTGTTCAATCTGTTCCAGGGATGAATACGTTCAAATGTTTATTCTGCTGATATTGAAGAAGACTGGCTTTTTTAACAACAAAACTATTGTAAATGTCTTAAAATTAAACAACAAGCTTCAGGCAAAAAGATGTATGTGCAGCAAAAAGCTATTACTTACAAGACCATATGTGCCAGAAGGCAAATACTCCCAATGTTCAAAGACAGAATGGAGGAGACAACATATTCCAGCTCTGAGCCCTTTTAACGCATCTCCCTTATACACACAATAAAGATTTTTGGATGAAGCTGACTGCTTTTTTCTACCAGAGTAATCAAGCCCTACATCATTAACCTTTCTGTTTGCCTGGCAGATAATCTGGGAGAGTAGCAAGTGACTACTCCTCCGGGCTTTGGAGGCAAGCCAACACAATTACTCTCACCCTGTTCTTTGAGGTGGCAGCTGCAGAGAGATCAGGATGTAGAAAACAACTATGAAATCAAAGGGTTACAGACTTTGGAGCCAACTCTCCATTCATCTGCCTATCAGACAGAGCTCCTAACTTGGATGACAAAACCTCACAGCTCACTGTCCATGCTGAACAGTTACAAATCATCAGTCAAGCAAAGAATGCCCTCACAAAGGTCTAATGTTAGCCCTACTGTCCTCCCACCTGTCTTTATTTTCTGGTGGTGGTGGTTGTGGCAGTAGTATGAATATGTAACAGAGCCAAAAGTATGCTGTCTTGCAGATTCTGTTCTACTAATATGTCTAGTTGGATAGTGTTATTGTATAAAGTCTACTGACATTCTGCCAAATGCCAGCTTAGATTTTTGGAAATGGTTTCTGCTCAGAAATTTTCATACATGGACTAAAAACACTTCCCCACTAAAATGTTTTCACAACCAGGTAGTGAATATGGCAGCTCTTTTGTGTCGGTGTTGAGCATAGTTAAGGAGAAAGTGATTACCTGTGAAAGACAGGTAGTGAGAGGAGGTGACACCTTAGTCATTGTCCAGGATCTGCAGCTTCACAGGAGATGAATAATTTCATTACATGAAGGCTGTGATATCTTCAAAGGAGTTGCTGAAGCATTTGGTGAGAGACAGAATAAATAAATGTATAAAGGGAAAGAGGAATACAGAAAGGTGAAGTAATTTATCCAAGTCATGCTAATTGTGTTGGGCAGAGAAAAGATCCCAGACTCTGCATCCTCAGCCTGTATCCCAGTTGCTAAGCAACTGTCCTGAATATGAGGGTGCCCAAAGCACAGTATATCAGATGCTATAACATTGGCGCTCTGACACCTTCTTGCTTTGATTCAAGCTGTATCTGAGGTCTAATAAAAAAAAGAAATGGGTCTCCTTTTCTGTCTTTGACTTAAGCTCTTTTGTATTTAGTATAATAAATGAAACCCCCAAATTAGGGGGGAAGTTGTACTGTGTTCTTGCTGACCAGCAGATGTAAAAGAGCAGCTCCACTGGGTGAGCTGTGCAACCTCAGGTCTGAGGGACTGCATGGAGGTCTCTGTCTCACGTCTTAAGGAGGGCGAGAAGGATGATTAGGTTACCAGCTCAAAATGGGACAGCCATAGACATAACATTACACAAGATTTATTGTGCCTTTGTTGTCTTAAAATGCTGCTGGAATACATATTTTATCATAGTAAAAGATGGCTGAAATACTTAATATCTAGGAAACAATAACTGAGAATTTTCTGCGGGCAGAAATGGATTTTCGAAATTACCAGGCCAGTGTCTGGAATCCTTCAGTGAGAGTGCAATAACATGGCACATCTGCTATGGCCAGCTCCTGGATGATTTTCAGTTGGCAGTGTGGAGGCATCCATCAACCCCCAAAAATAGCTCATAGGCCTAAAATGACAGCCCTGCCTTGCCTGAAAGGCATCAAGACCAGAGAGCTGATCTCCAATATGAATTCCACATAAATCTGTGAGGGAGCCAAAGAACTGATGATGAAAGTGCTGAAGGGCAAAGAGTGAAGTGGTCTGGGTTGCCCTGCTCAGAGTAAACATTTGTCAAATGGCTTTTGTTTGCATGGTTTCCATGTGCTTCACTCTTAAAGCAGGAACCTCAGAGCTTTCCAGGGCACCGTGCTTGCACACATTGGGGGCAAGTTAGAGACTGAGGCTGGAAATCACCAGGGCAGAACATCTGCTGGAGAACTGAAGCTGAGAAATAAGGAATTCTAAAGAGAAGGTCTGTCAAAGTCTAGCTGAAATCTGATTTGCATAAATCTAAACCATTTCATATATTTTCCAGAACTACCAAAACTTATGGACATCTAAAGTCCTTAGGCATTTTCCTACTCAGCCTAATACCATATTTCCACATATACATACATCTCTATACACTATCACAAGGACCACCAGGGAAACTGTAGTGATAAAGCAAGGGGGAATGGATCCAAACTGAAAGACAGGAGATTTAGGTTAGATGTTAAGAGGAGAATCTTGGCTATGAGGGTGATGAGGCCCTGGCACAGGTTGCTCAGAGAATCGGTGGCTTCCTTGTCCCTGGAAAGTCCACGGCCAGGCTGGATGAAGCTTGGGGCAACCTGGGATAGTGGAAGGTGTTTCTACCCGTGGCAGGGGGGTGGAACAAGATGATCTCTAAGGTCCCTTTCAACCCAAATCGTTCTATGATTCTAAGAAATAAATATGTACCTTCCACCAAGAGTTCTCTGGGGAAGTGGTAGGAGTGATGCCATACATGTTGGACTCAATCCAAGACTGATGGTCCAGCTGAGACTGAGTAAATTTATTGGAGTTGATAATCTTAGAGGAGTTTCCCAACCTTATTGATTCTATGGTTCTATGACTGTAATTCTGAATGTTTTTCCTTGCTGTGGGAGGTATGATTATACACGTGCATAGGACATATACCACAGAGATAGTACTATACGTATATATTTATATATGCATACTATTAAGTGAAAGTTGAAAAGAAAATACAGATATTATATCCACTGAGTTGAAACTGAAATCCTTCTCTACCTCTTCCCGGATGAATGCTCTAACAAGCTGTAGCCAGGTTTTTACTTGGGTGCCCTTCAGTGGATCTCTGTACTATTGCATTTCTCGATACACAGTGACTCAGGCTCAATACAGTGGGCAGGGATTGCCAGTACCTTTGTGCAGAAATCTCTGAGGCAGTGCAGATTCAGCAGAGCCCAGGGGGTACGCTGGTTTCTTCCTGGGATGATGACATGGTTGGCTTTGATAGATACCATGGTTCTGCATGGAAAGAGAAAGACAGAGAGGTTTGCACTTTGCTTATCATCAGAGATGTCACTTTGTATTTTGACAGCATATGGGCAGCTCTGTTAGGTAGGTACCCTGCATCACAGCCATCCAGGACGAGGTAGGCAGGCCAAAGGGCATGTTAGCATTTCAGCTGAGTTTTGTTGCATTCAGTGACACAAATTTCCCCTCTGTGTTCTCTAAAAAGTCTTCCACAACTACTGTGAGAGTTTTTTAGTTATAAGATTAGTTAAGGACAACTAAATGTCTAACTGACCTATGGTCTCTATCCACTGGAATATTTAAGTGTAAACTCCACAGCTTTCTCAGAGATGAGATCATGAAGACACTAATGGTTTGACGCAAGATTATTCACCCTTTGTCGCACAAAAAGCTCACCAGATATTGAGCAATTGCATTTACTTTTAATCTGCTTACGTACTTGACCTTCACTATGAAAGAGGTAATTGTCAGCTTCAGTGAAGCTACAGCACTTTCATCAAAAGAGAAATCCATCTGTATGCTATATATGTATCTTACAAAACAAAATAGAAAATGCAAAGAGAAGCTCTGAAAACAGGAACCTAGAAATCAGTGTTTAGAATCTCATTTCTTAGAAGTAATTCTATAAATAAACAATTATAAGTGAGTCTTATTATCACTGAAATTTCAAATAGTGCTAAAGTGGGTCTTTTTGTTATTGTTTGGATCTGTTTTTTAAAGACTTGTCTTCTCTGCTGTTTGTTGTTTTCCACTGTCTGCTGTTTCCATCATGATGCAGCAACAACATAACAATGTTGGCTGAAAGCCAGCTGGAGAATAGACGGAGGCTTCAATGGATTTTTGATGCATGAATACTTTGAGGGGGTATTTAAGTGATGTTTGTGCTTCTCACAGTGTGAAAGAACAACACTGCCAGGTTTCTTTGATCTACTGGAAACAGGCTATCATAATACTGAAATAGTTAGCTGAAATAAGTACATTCAGGTAGCTTCTTTCTACCTAACTGTGCATCATCTGCTTCTGTGCTCACAAAGGAGGTTTTCATTCAGCTGGGGCAAAGTGCACACAGTTATTGATGGTTCAAGTATTTATTCTTTAAAATGACAGTTCTGAAAACATATTTCTCTCACCACACAGAGAGTGGGAGGGCAGTGGAAAGGAGCAGATAATTGAGGGAGCTGGAAGTGAAATTATGTTCATGTCTGTCAGATGCCATTTCCATTTTAATGACTGTAAAGAGGAATGTCAAAGAGATGTCAGACAGCAGAGGTTTAGGTCACCACTCATAGTGTCAGATGTTGGGGTACTCTGGGTTGGCATTTGTGATTGAAGGAAGGAATATATCTCCTTTGCTCCTTTCCTGGGATGGACTGATACTGCTTCAAGTTTCTGATGTTTCACAACCTGAGACTTCAATGAGGTGGAAGCCGTGTTGTGTTTGACAGCCTACAAACACAAAGGCATTCATCATAGCTCCACTCCATAACCCTGCAGTCTGGAAGATAAATATTGATGATTTGGTGAAGCAAACAGTCCAGGAGAGGGGGAGGACAAGTAATAACAGGCTGTGTCAGTGTAGGCAGCCTGGCTCTGTGTATAGTTTAGAGAAATGCACATGTTGCCGTCAAGGGTCAGGTCTTTAATCCATCTATCCCAGTGTTGTGTCTCCATGACTTTTCAGCACCATGTCTTAAAAGAATTTGGGACAGTAAACAATAGGGGATCACATGGATCCTTAGTGTCCCCATTAAATGGTCATGCTGATGCCTATACCACAATCAGTGTCTAAAGGGCAGCTCAGGAGCACATTTACCTGTACATCTACATCTGCCCAGGTATGTGACAGCACAGGCCACTGAATGTCTGGAAACAATTATTTGGTGCATAGATAAAATAAGGTTCTGAGTGCAGAACACAAAGATTGGTGATCAGCATACAAAACCCCTCTAATATAGAAATCATATTATGTGAACTAAACCCAACATGAGCCGCTTAGTCCTCAGGGTCTCTTTCCTCCAAAGGTTGTGAGATTTGGGCACAAGACTAGAAGAGCTCTTCAAAGCAAAGTTCAAGAAATCCAGTTGTTTTTTGTTTTGTTTTGTTTTGTTTTGTTTTGTTTTAAAAAGACCTTTCAAATGCTTACCAACAAATATTTGGCCTTTTGATTTCAACTTTAGAAATTCTTGCTACCTGTTTAAATTTTTACTTGAAGTGCCCTTTAGTTATCACTTCTGTGTTTCAGAAGGTTCCCTGGCATAATCACTCATTGTAGAAAAAAAAGAGCTCTATTGCCTTTTATCTATTTTGAACTTTCTAGTCTCCTTAATTATATTGCACATTCTCTTGTCCTGCCACAAGCTGAGGAGAAGCACCTAATCTATCTTCCCTAAGTCATTTATTTTTATCCTTTCATTATGTCCTTTTGTCTCTCTCTTTTCTAAGGTAACTTTTCCCGATCTTTTCAATCATCCCACATGACAGATATTTATCAATTTTTACCTTATTTATTATTTTGTTTTTACAGAAGTGTAATAATACTTCACAAATTTTTCCAGATGAGACCACATTTTGATTTATAGGTTGGCTGCGTAGTATTTACTGCATCAATCCCCATCTCAGTTCTTATGAAGCCTCACATCTTGTTTGAATTTTTTTTTCTTAAAACTACAGCTGCATATGGTATAGAAATCTGTCTTCATTGATACCCAGATTCCTTTCCTGGACCAAGACAGTGAATGTATACCCCTGTCAGATGTACAAGCAGTTTAATTTATTTTTTTCCCTTCAGTATGCCTTACTTTGCATTTACTGGCATTGAACTTCATTTGCCCTCACATGGTTTAGCTGAGTCTCTTTGAAGTTCCTCACGGATTTCTCTGGTCTGTACTAGCTAAATAATTTTGTGTCATCTGCAAGTTTTGCTAACCTCAGTATTACCCTCTTTCAAGATCATTAATACAGATTTCAAACACAAGATCTAATGCAGAACAATGAGGCGAGGCATCCCACTGTTCACCTTGTGCCACTATTTATTCCTTCCCTTTGTTTCCCATCTTTCACCGATTTTCAGCCCATGTTTGATGCACTCCATGAACACACCAAATAAGTGAAACCATAAGCGTGGTTAAGCATCAGCATGCTCAGTTTTTCTCACTGCTTTGAATACAATTTGTGTGGCAAATATAGTGTGTTTCTATCCCTTTATCCAATAAATCCCCTTGTATTTATTTATTACTTTAAAACAGCTCTATAAATCCCTTTGGTAAGTCTAGAGTTTGAAAATGTCTGAGAAATAAAACATTTATAGTTAGGTTTATAGCCCAAGATTTTTTGAAATTTTCAGATATCTGCTAATAGGTGGACTGCACCCTTTTAATGTAGTTAAGTGTGAGGGAAATATGCACAAAGATATTTCACCTCTTCCCTTTGTGAGGACATTACTAATATCTCTAGAAACAACAGCACATATGAAACTACCCTTTTTTTTTGCATAAAGTATTAACCATTAACCTTGATTTTGGCCCCTATCTTAGGAGAAGAATAGGAGAGAATTTTGGAACTTTTAGAAGGTGTGTCCCTCTCCGTCTGTGCAGCATGTTCATTCTCTGATGATGTTCATGCTCTGAGTGTAAATATTGATCTGACAACTGCTGGCTAGCAGAGACAATGTTGTACTGGGAGCCCACATCAGACACCTACTTAGTTGGAGGACTCTCTGAGCTTGTTCCTTTCTTTTCTATTGCTTCAGCAGTTGAATCATGGAATCATTAAGGTCAGAAAAAAGCCTCCAAGGTCATCGAATCCAACCTTTGAAAGGTGAGAGCCCTGACTTTGGTGGCTTGATTGTGAAAACACACAAATAATGGAGATGGACCCTGTGGTCTCAATATTTCATTATCCTCTGGTTGATCAGCTCTGTGCTGCTGCACTGTCTAAAAGCTCCTTCCGCAACTTTACTGTGTAAATCAAGCTCATAAAAGGGACTCCTACACTGTGGATACTCCCCATAATGAATATGAAACTTTTTTTTTCCAAATACTTTGTAATATGATCTTAAAAATGAGCTGGTTCTGCAAATAATCTTTCCAGTTAACTAATCTGCCGTAATATCAAGAGAAAGGGAGTATAAATGATGTATGAGCACAGTCAAACCAAACGTGCTTATTACTTGGGAGAAATGCTCATATAAAATGTTCAGGTATGTTCAAGCACCTCTGCTCAGGAGGCTTCTCAACATGCTGAGAAAAAAGAGAGATCTATCAGAGTATCAGGGTATCTGAGAGCTGACACCGACTGATCCTACTTCCTCCTCTTACCTTGGAAATCTTGTTTTGCACTAGCATTTTACAATCCAAAATCATTAAGGGATTGAGTTCCTCAGGTGTTCCCTGGGAATGCGGCTTCTCACGCAATGACATCTTGATTCTGAACCATTCATTAGCACAGAGCTTAATTTTTAGATTCCTATTCACTGTGGCAACATCCATGAGAATGGATTTTGTATGAGGGAGGAGTAGTGTTGGTAAGTTAATTGGAACAATCTGTTGGGAAGTGGTGGTATCACAATCCCTGGAAGTGTTCAAAAAGCCTATAGATGTGGTGCTCAGGGACATAGTTTAGCAGTGGACACATCAGTGTTGGGTTAAAGGTTGGACTCAATGATTTTAGAGGTCTTTTCTAAACTTGATAGTTCTATGACTCTGAAATGCTGAGGAATATCCCTCTCATTAAAAGACTTTTCCATCTTAATTTTGTCAGTAAAGGGGAATGTACTTTCATTTGGATGTTCAAACATAAGCCCTATGCATATTTTTTATGAAAACAGACAAGCTCAGGCAAAAGTGTTGTTTTTTTGTTTTTTTTTCTTGGTTTTTTTGTTTGGTTGGTTGGTTTTTTGGTTTTGTTTTTGGTTTTGTTTGTTTGTTTGTTTTGGTTTTTTTGTTTGGTTGGTTTGGTTTGGGGTTTTAATTTATTTTTTTTTAGGCTGGAATGAAGAGAATTAACTGTGTTTTTATAACTTAGGTCTTAGATCTACCTCCCACCACGTGGGGGATTTGAGTTCAGGTCCCTCCTGCGCCTCAGGAGATTCAAAAGTACACAGCTTATCTCCTGAGGCAAAAAAGTGTCAATAGCAGTGATTTAGGAAGACTCATTTGAAAATATCCAACATGTCCATGGTGTCAGACTTTGCTAAAAAAAAAACAAGGAGAAGTGATTTTAAATCTGATTTAGAGTAGGCAGGATAAGCTTTCATTAACAGATCTCCTCACTCATCTGAGTGCATGGAGGGTTTTTCTTTCGTTTGCTGAGGGAAAGGAGTGTCTCTGGGTCCTTTCTATTTGGGTTGACTTCTTTCAACTAATCTGCCAGAGGAGGTGGTCAACTGTTTAGCTAATTATCAATAAGTGCACGTAATTTCTGATTTTTTCATTCATATTTCTCATTAGAAAGTTTGGGGGGCTCCTACACAAGCTTAATGTCTTCCATAAAGGTAGTTATACTCGTTTAACCCTCTCTGTGTCTTCTATAGGAAACTCAAACACTCTATGCTTGAAGAATTATAAATATTTCTCTAAAATTCAGGAAATAAAATGTGTTTGGAACTTTGGAAACTTTACACTGTGTTCCTAAGTCACAACTTCAATCACAGAGTGATATAGTAGCTTCTGAGACCCGAGTGAATTCTAGGAATATGTGCTTGTCACTTTTCTCGAAATTTATGAGACACTAATAGTATATCTCCATTCAGGTTTTGTTGAGAGTCTACTTTAGAGGAAAATCTGATTGCCCCCAGTTATTGCACAGCACAGAGAGATTTCAAAACCTTTCAATTTAGGCAAAATTAAGAGATGCTTTTCAAAAATACACTTGATTTACTGCAGAACCTGCTGAGTCCCAGTTCATAGGTCTAGACTAAAGATAATCTGAGAAAAAATCCTTTTAAAATGTAAAATGGCCTTCAACAGCAGCTGTTTCACTCTGCAGAGTTGATCCTGTTGCATCATTATCATTGCTTGTATAAAAATAATGTTGAATTAAAATGGGTACCTCAGTTTATGTGAAGTATATTCAATTGTTCCGATCTTGCTAAAGCATAGCAATTTTCTTCATTCAAGAAGTGAATGAGAGTGACTTTTCCAGAGAAAACGTGATTGCACATCACTTGATTGTAAAAGAAAAAATGTTTCTTGTGCAGCCTAGAATATAAAATCTATTTAGCCTCTTTACTGGGGAAAAAAATAAATAAAATAATTGTTTCTTTTCTATAGGTCAAGAGTCACTTAATAAAGAATTAACAGAATCAAAAAGATTCACAAAACTGGAATAATTCATACTTGGCAAGCTTCACAAATATTCTTTTTTCTTCAAATACTCCTTTTATCACAGACCTCTTTCCCAAGCCACAATCCCTAAATTAAGTAGTCTAATAAAACATATGTAGTCACTTCTCTTTTCTCTCCTAGGAGTGAAACAAACCTCTGTGGGATTTTTTTTTTTCCTTCTAGAGAAAGAGAAGTTAGACTGAACTAATCAGCATAAATTGTACAGGGAACGTTATGAGTCATGATGAGGAAATTCTGCTTCATCTTGATTTAAAAAGAAATAAAAAATTGAGGATATTTAAAATTACTGAAAGAAAAAGGAAGATTAACTGTGCTCTGAATGCAAGGGCTTTCCAGGAGACCAAATAAGTCTTCTATAAACTGATTTGCCTTTCTGACTGCGATTTAGTAGAGTGACACCTAATTTGTTCTGAGAGTCATTGATGCCTCCAACACAATGGAGGATGACAGCTTGCATAACCTCTCTTTCAGCTCTCATCTCATTTATTCCGTTTGAAGTCGAGTTCCGACAAGAGAGAGGCACAGAATTAATATTACCTTAGATCAGCTCAGTCTCCAGAGGGAGCAGCAAAAGCTTTTCTGGAAACAATAAACCCTTTAAACATGACAGGAGGAATAGGACCTTAGGAGGTATCTGAAAGTATCTATTATTAAAGGAAGGAAAAATACATATATCTATGTGGGTCACTTTGATTGTGATTTTTTTAGTTTTTCTTTTTTTTTTTTTTTACCTTAACAACAGAAGATGAGCAACTGCTAGTCTTACAAACAAATTTAAAAATGCTGGATAGTTTGTAGTTAACATCTATATTATACACACACACACACACACACACACACACACACATACATATGTTTTCTCTTTTGTTATTGTAACAGAGTCCCTAGCCATGGATGGTATTTGTTTTGACTTTGAAATTCCCTGCTTGTTTGATCTGGTTCCTTTCCAATTTAAGATAAAAAATCAGGAAGGGAAATTCCCATCACATCTGATAGTTTATAAGGTCAAATTTAATTATTGCAATTTGCATTTAAAATTAACATAGCACTTTTAAAGTAAATCAGAGGAAGCCAAAGAGATTATTTGTGCAGACAGCTTTGTAGAAGGGAAAAAAATAAAGATGCACGACAATGTCTCTATAGCTGTGTACACTTTAATCTATCTACAGAACATCTGCATGAATAAAACTGGCACAATTCCATTCAAGTAATAAAGCTGCAGTGAATTATGCCATCTAGCAGTCAGTCCATATATATAGATATATATATATGTATATGTATATGAATATGTAAATATATATGTATGTAAAATATACATACATGTAATATTTATATTATATGTGTGTGTGTAAGTGTGATTGACAAATTAGATACTTGAGGGGAAAGTATATTTATCTAAAGACTAGAAATGGTGCTGTTTATATGAAATTTTCACATCAAGCTACAACTGAAGAAATTAAAAAATCACCATAGGGTTTTAACAACTAAGAGTGGACAGTATTAAAACAAGGGTTATCCATTAGTAATTTACCTACCCAATGGATAAGCCTTGAAGCATTTTCTTTTTTGTGAATTCTCAGTGGACTTCAGATTTCTATCAGCAGACATCCAATTTACATGTGAATCGTGATTTCATCATATCATATCCTGTCATTCCACTAGGAATAATTTCCTGTCATTCCACTGTGAATCATTTCAGGAAAGTACAGATGACTTAATAATTTACAATTAAATAGTTCATGTCATGCTGGAGCAAACCATGTGAAAAGAATCAGTGTATTTGCCACACAAATGCAAATACCTCTGGGAGCTGCAGGGTGGAGCAGAAGAGAAAAGAAGGGAGGAGGAAGAGCAGAAGAAAAGGCAACAATTTAATGATGGACAGGAGAATGGCTGCATGTGGCAGGACAGTGGAATAGGAGCCCAATTTTAACAGAAGTCAGAAAGGTAGATGTAAATGAGGATGTTAAGTAGGTTGGAGAGAAGTCAACCCAAACACCGCTTTGATGGGAAGGGTGATATAAACCTTTCCCATTCTGCTTAAAACAGGAGAACTTTTAACAACCTCAAGGGACAAGCTTTAGGCCTGAGATTATACTTGCCTTCTCACTGAACAATTTACTAAATGAATATAATTTTTCTTTCCCTCCAATCCCTTCTCCTTCATCTCCCCAACCCCATTCTTTAAATGGTTTTGTGGTGGGTTTATTTTTAGTTTTAATAGTCTTTGAATTTCAGCATTTTGTTAGAAGTTCAACATCATTTGTCAGCAGCTTTGAGTGGTTCTACACATGGCTTTGTGCTAATCTATTCACTTTGGCTGTGCCTTTTATCTTATTTGTGATGTGTGGCCAGCTCCAGTGCATTCCCCTCTGACTGGAAGAGCTGAGAGAGGAAATATATTCTTGTGGTCTTTGATATGATACTATTAGCTCTCTTTTCTGGATGAGATGCATCTTCCCCCACTTTAGACAGTTACAATACAGATGTCTCCATCTGAGATACTCATCACTGTCTCTCTTTATGGTCTATTAAAAAGAAAAAAAAAAAAGGTGCTTTAAAGCCAGACTATTCTGTCCTACATTAAGTACTTCTATGTAAGATGAGATTAATTTCAACCTAAAACTGCCTGTTTCATTGAATCCTAGAATCATAGAAGGACTTGGGTTGGAAGAGACCTTAAACACCACCTAGTTCCAACCCCTTGCCATGGGCAGAGACAACTTCAACCAGCCCAGGTTGCTCCAAGCCCCATCCAACCTGCCCCTGGGATGGGGCAGCCACAGCTTCTCTGGGCAACCTGTGCCAGGGCCTCACTACCCTCACAGCAAAAACATTATATTTGATCTAAATGTACCTTTTCTTTCCATAAATTTCATCCTAGAGTCTTTAAAAAAATAAACAAAACAAAACAAGCTATAATAGAAGCCCAGATGGAAATATTTACAAGTTAGATGTTCCAAAGTAGGCACAATTAATACGATATGTCAAGTCAGCTTATTTTGGTAATGAAGATAAAGGGGAGGATGCTGGAAAGGGTTTTTGAACACAAAGATGAATATATCTCTGCAAACAAAGTAAACAGACAAAAGGTGACCTTCTAACCAAGACCTAAAATAACATCACTTACCTACTAGACAAACATCCCTTGGGAAAACATTCTACCATGGTGAGTCATCATGAAGAAGGACAAAACTTAGAACACAAGGGCAGAACAAGACAGACAGAAAAAAATAGCCCTTTGACGGAATCTAGCAGTCAGGGGAAGTTAATTCCTTTCATTCCATTAATTTACTTATATACAGTTAGGGCGAGGCAAAGGGTATTGTACATCTCTACAACCATACCTTAAATTTGTTCTTTAAAAAATCTTTGAGTGTAAAAGGAGAAATAGTGAAGAGTCAATGAAAAATAAAAGGTTTCACTAGTATAATCTTTGCTGTAAGGTTTGTCTCCAACTTATGAGGAAACTTCAGCAAGTCTATTCATAAATTCTCAATAAATTTTATGAGTAAAAATCATATGAAATAAATGGTGCCTGGCTAGATATTTTTCAGAAGGCAAGGCATATTGAATAGAGTAAAGGTGAATTAACTCCCATAGAAGTTAACTTCATTTTTCTCCATGTAAAGCCTGAAAATGGTCAAACAAGTTACATCAATAAAAGAGACTCACATATTCAGTTGAACTAACACCAAAGATCACAAAGTAATTTACAAATAGCAATTAATTCTCATTATGTCACCCCAAGACATAATTGATAAAAGCTATTTAATCTGTGGGTGGACTTGTAGACCAGAACAAAATAAATAAGAGCAAAATAAAAGCCCTGGCTCTCATGGCTGTATTTCAGAGGAGTACATACAATGAATCTAAGTTACATTCTGTAAGTCTTTCATCTAGCTTCCCTCCAGAGAGTGAGATTGAAAAAGTAATGATACAAACCATCTTTATAACAGTTACACTGTGGTTATAGCAGCCCTACAGGACTGGGAAAGCTGTGTTCAATTCCTCCCTGTAGGAATTTAGTTTATTTTCCCTCCTTGCATCTAAAAAATCTTGAAAATTTTTTTTGTGCTAAATGACAAAGCTTCAACAGGGCACAAGGAATATGTTGTTGCCCTCCTCAATTCATAATAGGGCACTATCCTATGTGTTATGTTACAAATGAAGGTAGAAGCATTATCTGCTCTGCAACAATTTTAATTTTATAGGCATGAATTAAGGATTAATTAATTGGACTCAACAAAAAAGAATAAAAAATAATGGATGACTATGTCCTTGAATGTCCAGCCAGAAACAGTCTCTGGTGCTTGCTCTTGATTCTTTGTCTCACCCAGCTGATAAAAAAATAATGTTTATTCTGTTTATTATCAGGCTCTCTAAGGAAGATGGAGATGACTTTTGAGACATCACAAGAAAAAAAAGAAAATTAAAATTGGGCCAGCCACTTTTTAAGGCTTTCTTAAATCACTAAAATTTCATATGAATGTCACAAAAAGGCATCTAATGTCTGTTGTAAATAAATGTGTTACAGAGAGATATTTGGGGCTGTAATCATGATGTGCTATGATACATCCTAAACACTGAGCAAAGTGAATAAGATTCAGAAAAGAATGTAGCCTGGAATGTGTGTTCTTGTCTCTTATGCTTCTCAACCAAGCATGCTGGGTGCTTTTGACATGAAGCAGATCCACATGCACTGTGCAGGGAGCATCAGTACCTGACATGGGATTCCAGGTTTTACTGCTGTTATAGGGTCTGCCTACAAGATCTGCAGGTCCTTTCATGCCTCTTGCCTGGCATTTAGGCAGTCCTACTGCCAAAACATTTCCCCAATTCCTGTACATGTATTTTTACCACACAGTGAGAGGGAATTGGTATGGTCTGTATTTGCAAATGCAAATGTCACGTCCCACATGACAAAGGGAGATGTATGAGAAACTTCTGCCTCAGGTTCAGTATTGTTACTGTATTTCCTGTGGTGTGGGATCTCTCTCCGAAGTATCTGTATCACTAAGGGTTATCCTTAACATCACTAGATAGAATGCTAACTCACTGCCACCGCATGTTACATACAGGCTGAATAATGGTATTTCTTTCTCTTGGCAAAGCTTTGGACATGCTATTTGTCTTCGAAAATATAAGTAGTATTAATTATTAGCAGTATTTCACATCACTGTCCGTTTCCCCATTATGGAGTGAAATACTTAAGTGCATGAAGCCACATTAATTTTCATTAATGATGCCAATTAGCAAGTGGTTATAAACTTTTAATAATATTGTAGCTATATAAATCCTTATTGAGATATTTCAGTAATTTTTATCAGCCACATAATCAGCTAAATAACTGAATTCTTCTGCTGTGGATTTGTCACTTCTGTCACAAGTTCATTAAACAGTGTTTAAGGTCTTAGTCAATTTTCTCCTAAACCAAAGAATTAATGACAAACTTAGCCTCTCCCACTTGACCTGAACTTTGTATGCCCTTCAGAAAAACCTGCCTCAAGCAATCCAGGAGTAGAAGACAACACTGCCTGTAAAGCTGTTTCTGTTCTCACCTCAATTTAGCTGGCTGAATGTGAGGGATCTACCACGGTTTTATCTAGGCTTTCTTAATGTCCGTGTAGAAGCGATCCTTTCTTCTTTGTTAAATACCTGATTGTGGAATTAGGTGATCTATATTTGGATAAACTGGAAATATTTGGGAAGGGGAGAGCAGATGAAAAGCTTTGATTCTCTTTCATTTTGAAATGCAGGAAAAGGTGGCATTGCTTTATCTGCTCAACATCCAAAATACCCCTGGGTGAAGCAGAGTTCTTCAGTGACCTCATATGGGGTGAACTGTTTCACTTTTTATATTTTTGCTTAAATATTTGCTTCATGATACAGAACAACCTGCAAAAGTAATA
>JAWWES010000094.1:67382346-67413250 GCA_035583135.1 Lophotriccus pileatus
TGAAACCAAGAACTTTGGTTTGTCTGTAATATTATGCTTCCTAACCTTGGGTGTCCTGTCCACTTACATGCTCTGGGCTTCCCCACCCAGCCTCCAGCTGTCACTCTGTAAAGGTGCAGGTCTTCAGTGGCTCCTGGGCTGCATCTCTCAGGCCCAAACAGGTGTGCCAGATGCTCCAAAGTATTTAAATGGATTTAGATGTCTCTGTACAGGTCTCTAATCTGTTGTGATAAAATAAAACATTTCAATTCTCTCAGTAAAAGAATATATTGTGGCTTTCTTTGGGTATTTTCCTTTTTTTTTTTTTTTTTTTTTTTTTTTTTGGTTCAGATTTTCATTTTCAGCTAATCCAAACAAGCTTTTTCTGAAGGGATTGGTGGGGAGCTTATCCCTGAGGTTTCACCTAGGTCTCATTGTGAGAAGAATGGGTTATACTGGAATGCCTCATTTCAGGTTTCTCTATTTAAAAATTTTATTAGTAAAAAAAAGAGAGAGGATATGTACAAAACTTACCAGTATAATGACACAGAGGAAAACAGATTAGAAATTTGTTTCAGTCTCTTTATACCTTAATATCTATTAACCACAATAATTTTACTAATGCTTTTCTGTCAAAAGAAAACCCAGCGACAATTACTTATCAGTTAAAATTCCAGTGGACAAGAGCAAAAGAGCTTACATAAGGGAAGAAGAGGGTTCTGTATAAAGTGTGCAAGACCAAAACTGGTGTTCAACAAATGCAAAAGACAGCTCTGCTTTATCTAACAGGCACTGAGGCAGTAGGTTAGTAAGTGAGCAGAAATATTCATGTCAGAATAAGTGTGGAGAGACTTCTGGAAACAAGCATTAAATGATGGATGTTCTCTTAAACTTCTCACACAGCATTGCCATATCCATGCAAATATGTCACTGACTAATCCTCTCAGCATAAAGACATAATGTAGCCATTATTTTTAACCAGGACCACATTTTGTCCATTATCTAGGTTTCCTCTTTTACCCTCCATGTAACTCCCACACGCATCCTGCCACCTTCAACTGAAAAAGCTAATAGTCAAAATTATTCAACTATTGACACTGTTCTGCATTCACTCAGTCCATTTAACACCTGTAATATTCTTTTACCTAGTAGTGTGACTTCCTTGTTTGTTAATGGAATAGACACCAGCTCCCAAATGCCTCTGGCTCAGCAGAGAGAAATGGAGCTTTCACAATTACCATGAATCAGTGCATCCAGCATTGTTCTGCGTGCCTCATTTTAACCCAAAAGTAATTTTAATAATAGCGTTATGTCTGCCTCGAGCAGTTGGAGAGATCCCTGAGTTGGTGCTGATTGAGCTGATGTATCCACTCAGACAAGTGAAAAGCCATGCACAAATACCCTTTTATGGTCCTAAAGCAGGGCAGCTTCATTAGTTAAGGTTTCCATCAGAGTAGGGCTCTCCGATGTGGCCACAGTATGCTCAGCACCAAAGGTCACTCTGCCCCTACTGCAAAGAAAAGCATCTGCTCAGTGGGGTTCCCTTGGATGCTGCACATTTGTGGTTACATTTCTGGTTAGGTGTGAGGTACTAGAGAGGGAGCTTCACCGCCCCACTCTCTTTCCATGGGAGAGAGAAAATGCAGTTTCCCGAGGCTGGTTCATCTCTTGAATGGAGGACATTGTCCTGGCGATGCTGAAGTGACCTTCTCTCTGCCTCTTTTTGATGGCAAAGGAAGCCTGGGAAGAACAGGAACATAAACAAGAGGCCCAAACTGGTGTAAATGAGCCCAGGCAACAACAACTGAATGAGCTCTCAGACCACTGTTGTTTTTTTGTGCCATGAGAATATTTTCATTTGCTCGTATTTGTGGGTCACCCTGATTTAATTTGAGTAGTTTTATACCCATTGAAAGAACGTGTAAGATGCCTTTTTCTGCACCCTCATATCCTGCTCCAGGGCAACTGCCTGTTTGTTTACCTCGCTGGGAACGTTATGACTATTTTTTAAGCACCATCAATTACCAATCACAAACAAGCAGCACATAATTGCCCGTATTTTCGGATCAAGGCAGCAGCGCTTGTGCCAGTACCTGTTAGATTTGATTGGACAAGGTCACGCAGAAGAACATTAAGAAGTGGAGACAGAGATGTCAAAGCATTTCCAACGGCAACAGCGACCGCCCCAGTCATATCAACAGGGGGGAAATGGAAGCATAAACCAAATTGCATCCAAATGATTGCAATTGGAGCACATGTGTTATGGGAAAGGTTTGAAGTTAGCACATGTGCTGATATAGCAATATGACGATGAAGGGGGGGAAAAAATTCCAGCATTCAGTGTCTTTGCAGCACAGATGGTTGGGTTTGCTTTGCTGGCCTAGTTGTTTGTTAAAATGAATCAGATGGATCTGGCTATCCCAAACTGTTAGTATATATCTCTGCCTTATTATTCTGTGCTTTGCAACAATGATGATACTATTCTGCCCATGGGCCAAATAATGCCTTGATATGGATCACACGATATACTGGTGGTGGGCTGTTGATGTCTTAACTAACAATCCACTCAGCAGTGAAATCTAGGAAAGAGTACAAAGGACCAACTGGATCACATCTGTGATCTAACCATATTTTACAAAATCACTTAGTAGGTACTACACAGGCTGTAAGCAACTACGTGTGATTAATTGCAACAACACAAACGACACCAACTTTGGGGCATTTATTTGCCTTTCATATTTGGACAGTACTGTTGGTTTCTTTTGGTTTGGGGAATTGTTTTTTTTTGCCTGCCTTTTTTTTTTTTTTTAATGTGACAAAGGATCTGTATAATCCAAAGAACACTTCTTCCCCTCCTGTTTTTTTGTTTGTTTTTTAGGTTTGTGTTTTTTTCCCCTTCCGGAGAAGGAATAACAGTTATGAAGAGTGTGGTGATATATAACCCCCCTACACAGCCATAAAGTGTAAATTTCCAATATGAGATGCCTGTGGGGAGGGTAGATTTTCCTTCAGCCTCACAAGTCCCACTGATGTTAATAAAGGAGGCATGTCTACAACACCCTTCACTGAATAATTTACATCTGCGCAGACAGAAAGTCAGAAGGCAAAGCTGGAGACACATCAGAAAGCTGGCTTTAAATCAAGTCAAAAGTTTGCCTGTGTTTGTGGGTGGTTTATTAATATAAAAAGAAAGCAATGCAGAGTGAAATTAAAGCTATCTGCTCAGCTTTGAGGGCTTCAGGATAGGAGGTTGGTGTGGGGTTTAATGGGAGGGGTAGGAAACTAAAAGGTATGAGACTTGGCTGAAAGATAAAGAGAGGTTTAAGGAAGAAAATTAATTGTAAAGGCTAAATGAGCATCAAAGGCTGAAATGAATTAAAACCCAAAGTTGAAGTAGTTGTTTTGGAACTTCTTTCCTACAGATACATTATTTGTTAGTCAACAGAGAGAAAAAAAAAAAAAAAAAGAGGAAGGTTGTTTGAAATAATAGAGATTTGAAAATCGAGTATTATTTTGAGTTAATGGCTGTGTTTTAGAGCAACAATTAGGACCAAGCTTTAAAAAAAAATTCAAAATGCCAAGACATAAACAATGCATCTTATCAGATTAGGTTCCTAGAGGCATATAGCAAAAGAGAGATTTACATGATGGTACCTACATCAGCCCTGGATGGACTAGCTGAGGTACAGAAGGGATGACTCTGTCAGTGCACCTGATTCTTATTGCTCTGAAGATGCACTTTCACTAAGTACTCAGCATCAGCATCCTGCCCAAACCTTAACTAATTTTAGGGTGAGTGACTTAAAGTCTTTTTGAAGAACTCTAGATATGGTTTTAAAGTCGACAGGTGACAAAGGTCCAGATCCCCACGAGGTGTTAGATTCTAAAGAGTTGTATGCCCTCTGCTTTTCTGGAGAAGGAGCAACTACTTCCTTATTGGGGAGTTTTTGGTGATCCAGTTTTTCAAGCCATGGATGAAACCTGCAGTTTCTCAAAAGGCTTAGGAATCCATCCCTTACAAAAAAAAGTTCTCTCTCAGAATCTGAACAAATGCAGACCAAGAGCAGTGATGAAAATCACAGAACCACAGATAGGGTAAGTTTGGAAGGGACCACAGTGAGTCACCTGGCTTTAACTTCCTGTTCAAGCAGGGTCATCCAGAGCACACTGAACAAGTTTGTGTCCAGATGATTTTCTGGAATATTTCCACTTAAGGAGACTCCACACCCCCTCTGGGCAATCTGTTCCAGTGCTCGGTCACTGCACAGCAAAGAAGTTCTTCCTCATGTTCAGATGGAAATCCCTGGGCATCAGTTTCTTCCCATTGCCTCTTGTCCCATTACTGGGCCCCACAGAGCAGAGCCCAGTCCATCCTCTGCCCCCTCCCTGCAGACACTGACACACATGGATGAGGTTCCCTCTCCATGTCTCTTCACAAGGCTGAACAGGCCCAGCTCCCTCAGCCTTTCCTCATCAGAGAGATGCTCCAGTCCCTTCATCACCTGTGTCACTCCCCACTGGACCTGCTGCAGGAGCTCCACGTCCCTCCTTTCCTCAGGAGCCCAGAACTGGACACAGCAATCCAGGAGAGGCCTCACCAGGGTTGAGTGGCAGGATCACCTCCCTGGCCTGCTGGCAATGCTCATCCTAATGGACCCCGGGGTCCCCTTGTCCTTCTTGGCCCCAGGACACACTGCTGGCTCAGGGACAGTGTTGTCCACCAGGATCCCCAGGTCCTTCTCTGCAGAGCTGCTCTCCAGCAGGTCACCCCCAGCCTGTGTTACTGCCCAGGGTTATTCCTCCCCGGGTACAGGACTCTGCACTCCCCCTGGATGAATTTCAGAAGGTTCTTCTCTGCTCATCTTTCAAACCTGTCGAGGTCCTTCTGAAGGGCTGCACAGCCCTCTGGGACAGGCAGACCCAGTGAAAACCAAACTTTTGGCAGCTGTAGATCAGTAGGATATTCACATATCGGTTACCTCATAGATTCATAGAATGAAAGTATGGTATAGTATGGACCTTAAGGATCACCTAATTCCACCCCCCACTGCCATGGGCAGGGACACTTTCCAGTAGACCATGTTGCTGAAACTAGACTTAGTTACTGGACCAGACACCTTTTATCCAGCTGAGGAGAGTCAATAAGCCAGCAAACTTATTGTTCGACCCATCTTTGATGTCTGCCCTTAAACAGGACAAAACATTCTCCAGAGCTATCATTTTTTCACTGGTTGTACAAAAAGTTTTAGATAGCTAAATGAAAGCTAACTGAAGCTTCAAATACCCTTGTTAGAGAATGAGGTCCCATCTTCTGAAATCCTGTTGCTAATAAACTCCTGGGTCAGTGTAGAGTTTGGTTATATTTGTAGTTCTGGGACTTTGTGCTGTTGTCTCTTGCTTTTCCCAGGTACCACTGTGTCCCCTGAACCAGTGGCAAAGCTGTCTGGGAAACACCAAGTGCCTTCCAGATGGGTTTCTGGGGTACTCTTGGGGTGTTTGCTGGTGGAGAAATGTTCTTGCAGACCTGAACTGGCCCATACAGTCCTAGAATGGATTGTTTACTCTGCATCCCTCACTCCAGGACAGGGTCTAGTGGTGGAAGAAACAATGACCTTGTCTTCCTCTAAGACCTTGTTTCCTCTACCCCGTCCCTATTACCCATCCTCCTCCAACAACACTGTGTTAAATTTATGTGGCCTTTAATTTCATCATGACTGAGGGTGAGCTCTATTAATTCTGTTCTCATTCTACACTAAGTAAGAAAAAGTGCTTTACTCCAAACTAAAGTGACCACGGTGTTGCAAAGTTGACACATCCCACATAGCTCTTCTGTGTTAAATAGAATCATCTGTTTCCCAGCTCAGTAAGTCACAAAGTAATGCTAATTTTTTTTTTTTTAAATACATATTTTTTCTTTTTTTTTTCCCTAAACTACCAAGCTTGGTGATAGTTTAGTTGGAAAATGCACCATCTGAACAGATGGAGGAAAAATCTTTCACTTGAAATATATGCCTACTGCTTTAACTGATGTTTAAGATGTTTTTCACTAGGTAGGAACCTGCTGAATATTTAAAAGGGTTATTGTTCTGCCATTATCACTACACCACTGTGAAATTATAGAGTGATTTTGAATGAAAGAAAATAAACTTCACAGAAGTGTTGGGTGGATGTTTATGATAGCAAATTGTCTGACTGTTCTTAAACCAGCTGCTTTCAATAGGAAGTGGGCTGTCTTTCCTCCATGCACTCCTCTTTGGTTTGGAGCCAGAAACTGTGAAAAAAGAAAGCAGCAGAAAAATGGGGAGAGGAAACTGAAGTTAAAAGAAAATTAAGATACTGTTTCACTATATGTCCTTATTTCACTGTTTATTTGGATGTCAGTGTCAAGTAAGTGTATTTCCAGAGAGTAATAAGAAAAAAATAAAAAGTCAGTGTTAAGGAATTTATGCATGTTCTAAGTGTAATTTGTTTTATTTACAATCCTAGCATGAAATGGTCAAACAGCAGGCAAGATAATCTATTCTTCTTGGAATCTTACTTCTGTGTTAAGTTTCTAGGAAGCAATTTAATGTTCATAGATAAATCTAGGCAAGAGCCCAAGGAGGAGGGCAATTTTTCCTTACGTTTTTATGTCTTCTTGCCCCTTGACGTCCCTCTACGATATCTCTCCATAATTCTAACCTAACAATATTAGCATCACTTCCAGAGAATCATACTTTTCATCAATCAAGAGCAGAAATTTTGAAGAGTCTATGGATACATGCTTCTTACCTAAGTTTAGGCATTTTCAGTGTCAATAACTACACTTGAGTTAATCACTCTAGATTGCCTCTACAGTTTATAAAGAAAAATAACTGCTTGTAGGAGCAATCTGTCTCAATCTATTTAGTTGTCAGGACTGAGGGCTGAGTGAATAGAAAGCCACTTTGCAGAAAAATAGATGGGAATTCTTATGGTCAAGAGGTTGGGCAGGAGTCACGGGGGGGAAGGTGGGCACCGTCATCCCAGGCTGTGTGAGCAGGAGATGATGAGGGGAACAGAACTTGGGAGATGAAGGAGGAGGTGGAAATTTGTTTCACTTTAAGAGAAGACTAAGCTGGATCTTACTGCTGTCTGCAGCTACCTGATGGAAGAGAGTAGGGAAGGTGGAGTTAGACTTCTTGAAGGTGCACTGAGTAGGAGTGATGCAAGCTAAATGCGGGAAATTTTGGCTGGATATTTGAAAAAAAAACCTAGATTGTGATAAGAGTGGTCAAGCAGCCTTAACAGCTTGTCCAGAGAACAGACTGTGAAATCTCCTTTGTTGGGGATACTCAAAGCTTGACTGAACAATGCACTGAGCAACCTTCAATCAGTTGTGCTTTGAGAGTTGGTTTGAACTAATGACTTCCAGAAGTCATTTCCATCATCTGAATTTATGATTTGTACCCTACAAGATATTATGGATTTGCAATTATAAAGAAAGTCAAAGGATCATAAGAAAGTTACTCACTTCCATGTAAAACTCTCTATTTTATGTCTAAGATCTAGCTTTTAACACTGGCTTTTGGGACCTCCTCCCTTGTTGTACTTTCAGAGCCTAAAAAAGTTAGTTACTCTTTTATCTCTACATGTATTGGTGTGCTATCTAATCATCTACCACTGTACAGGATAATAGTATCAGTGCATCTATACCATGAAAGGCTTATTACTGGTTCTTGTTGTACTTGGAAGTCAAACTAAACTACCTTAAGAAGACTACAGAGGTGCTCTATTATGGCTCAGATGTAGCCATTTTTCTTTAGTCAAGCAGGAAAGAAACAAAAGACTTGAGGAAACCATTATGTTTGCCTGATATGGCCTCAAACCCCAAGAAAGAACATGTGAATGGAAAGAAACAATTCAGTCTTTTATTCTCCCAGTGATACAGAGACTAAGTTATAACTAATAAGGTAATTTCAATTTTACATTACAAAGTTTGTTTCCTTTTTCTTCCTCAGCTTTTCTTTTTGAAGCGACAAACTAAATTATTGAAGTTTTGGGGAGACAGTTCTAATTCAGGGGGAACATCTGTAGTGAAATTCTGTCAGCTGTCAGGAAGAGATCGGCATGGCTTGGCTTGACTTGACTAGCAAGACCCTTGGGAATTGTTGTACTGGATTAACAGCCGGGGATCTGTACCCCAAAATCTCATTGCTTTCAGTGTCTTTATCAAGGATGGTCAGGGAATAGTCATCAGAGAGGTGGATGGTAGAGAATGGGTTTTACTTGTGGCGTGACTGTATATCAGAGTGAAGATATATCAGAGTCTTCAGCCTAAAAAGTGCCCGTCGAGAAGAACTAGCACACAGGTCTGTAAAGCTCTGAGAGACTTGGAAGAGTTAGTGTGGAAAGACTTCTCCTGTATCTAATGCAGGAAGCATGGGTATCAAAGGAGGCTGTCAGAGGGTAGGTTTTGAAGAATCAAGAGTGATATCATCTTTGCACAACATGCATTTAGAGTGCTGTGGGGTGTTATGGGTGTTATGAGTTCATACCAGCTCAAGGAGAGACTGAGCTTCACAAAGTATTGCAAAGAATATTTGGCTATTAGATACAAATAACTAGCTCAAGAACTCCAGGCACTGAAGTTTCTAACTTTCTTACAGAGTTTGACACATTGGGGAAAGTCTCAGTAGGAGCTTTCCTGGTGTTGTAGCCCATCCTTGGGTTTCTGGTTTCCAGTAACTGTAGGTGACAAAGGCAAGACAGACTGGAGTGTTTATTCATATGACTGACCAGAGGTGCTTCAAAGAGAATACAATAAGCTTCTGGAAGGCCAGTATTTGCCTCAGAGAAAAACTGGTTGATCTGGAGAGATCTTTGCCTTCATGCTTTTGAGATTTGGTGACACCTTGAAACACAGGTGCAGCTTTTGAACATTGATAATTTCAGTTATTTTAATATCAGATAACAATGAGAAATATTTTCTTGAAAAGATATAACAATGTGTTCTCTTTCATTTTCTGGCTGCCATGGTTTCCTTCCATGTAATAAAACTACCAGAGCAAATAATCTTATTGGGAAATTAACATTAATAACAGAAAATATTTACAGATTGCTCTGTAATCAATTCTTTACATAAATGATACAAAAAGAATTCATTCTGTTGGTTGTGGAAACAAAGTCGATAATATATCATCATACTGCTGGGATTCAAAACACAGAATGAAAACAAAAATATCCCTAAAATTAAACATATAAATCTATATTTAGAAGCCTCTGTGTGTGCCCTAAAATTTGTCAGCAATACAGATGTTCCCTGTGGAGTTGGCAATAGAATTCTAGAGACTGTCACAGCACAGGTTTGAGTGGGCTCCCTCTTTTCTGAGCACACCGTATTATTTCCACAGCTAGTTTAGTGGATGGCACTACTGTAACAGATGCCTTGATGTTTATACCTGTCTATTAAATTGTTTTATATTTTTTTGAGGAACAATATTTTAAGGAAAACTCATTGATATTTGTATTCCAGTCATGCCATTTTGTCTTCCACTTCATTACTGTTATTATTATTTATGAATTTATTTGCTTATTTAATAACTTTTAAGGGCAGATTCTTTACTGTGAGGGTGGTGAGGCCCTGGCACAGGTTGCCCAGAGGAGCTGTAGATGCCCCATCCCTGGAAGTGTCCAAGACCTCATCGGAAGGGGCTTGGAGCAACATGGTCTAGTGAAAGGCATCTCTGCCCATGGCAGGGGATTTGAAATGAGATGATCTTTGAGGTCACTTAGAACCTAAACCCTTTTTGTGATTCAGTGATTCAGCTTTCGTGGATTTTTATAATTCTAAAGGAAGGCTCTTTTTTTAAATGCTCCCATATATGCGTCTGTTACTTATGGCTATTGTAAGAAACACCAAAAAGGTAAAACATTCCTTTTTTTTCTAATATTTAACTTATAAAACAACAAAAAAAAATAAAATCCAGATCATATGCCTGTGTTAGTCACCTTATTCTCCCTTTGCTGTCAGTTTGGGAACAGTTAGGCTAGGGAGCAATTCACCTCATCATCTCAGAACACCAAAAATAGATCAAATTAATCATTCTTTTCAAATACCCGTTTCTCCCCATTGACTATTTGACTTTAGAAGTCAGGGTAGCCTACTTAAACTGTGTGCTTCCAATCCCTTGTCACTTCGCTCAGAATGAAACAACTTCACTTTAAAAATCTAATATTTAATTTACTCTCTGTATTATTTTTTACATGACTTTACCAATGGAAGAAAGAACATTAAATAATGAGCATAAAAAAACCCTTAAATTGGATTGGAATTACTGTTCTACAGTATTTTACCCTGTTTCAATAGTACAATAGTGATCTTTTGTTCACACACATGAGTAGTTCAGAGTTGGAAAGGACCATGAAAAAGGTAGTTGCAGCAGAAGTTCTCTAAGAGCAGGTCAAAGTTAGAAGTAAAATAAATAAGGTCTCCAAATTTTCTATTCACTCAAAAAGCAATTTCTTTGCCAGAAAACATTCTTTAACATCTGCCATCTGTTGGTTTTAATTTTTATTGATTTTGAATGAAAATGACACTTGCTTAAAGGATTAAAGTTCAAATTTAGCAATAGTTAGCAGACCAGACTTCTAACTGGTTCTCTAAAATGTGCCCTTTTTCTTTTCAACCCCTGGATGCAAACATTTTAATGGAATTATTAAGCAAAGTCAAACATTTCTAAATAACATTTTCATGAGTCAGAGGTGTTGAGTTCATGTCCGTGATTTTAACTTTAGCCAGAGCAGTGAGTGACCTGCACTTCTGAAAGTCAGGCTCTCAAGTCTGAATTTAATTTAGCCTTTGCAAAATAAATAGATGAATTGTTTTGGCATTTCATGAGCATTAAAACAAACAAACAAACAGATGCTGTTTTGAATAAAAAAATAAATAAAACATAGACTCTAAAGGGACCATTTCACTGGGAATCACAACTTTTTTTTATTTTCTTTGAATTCAAAAAAGCTATTTACTTTCATACAGGGAGAGGGGAGACGTAGGTTTCCTGAAAAACTAAAGAAACAATCCCAAACTGGCATTTTCACAGCACAATTAACGACACTTAAAAAGGGGAAATAAAACTGCGTGATACCAATTCCATTTCCTTCAACACTCTCACTCATCTGCTGACCACACAGGACTCCACGTCCGCTGTAAAAGCCATAACACTCACAGTACGAGCCAGAAGCTCAGCATACAATATCCCAAAATGCTTGTTAAAGTTGGGCAAGGGGGAGCTCCAGCCTCCTGCTCTGTATTTTCTCCTCCGAAAGTAAGAGTGTTGAGCAAGTCATTTCATTTCTTTGCATTCTGCTGATAAAATATTCAGTGGTTTGCCGAGGTCTAACTTTTACATTGAATTAATATTTGCAGAAGATATTTTGAAGACATTTCCTTGCAACTGTTGTAACATGACTTCTCAGTGTTATTGTCCCTGATAACGTATCCATTTAATAGCTGCTTTTCGTTTTACCTGTTCCACACATCCTGGTTTTAATGAAGCTTGTTTTTGAACATCCTCTGCACTTGCAGCCCCAAAGAGCAGATTTGATCTTTCTAATTTCTTTTTAATAATAGAGGCTACTTGAAGGTATTATTCTGTAAATGGAAAGAGCATTCAAGATCCTGAGGTAGGTATTTTTGAGACAATATTATCAAACTCCTTAAGATGAGAACTAGGTTCTCACTAAGATGAATATCTAACCTAAAATTCTAAGCATTTTATGTTTAATGATTTTCTGTCCATCTATTTCCTAGAGCATCACAGTCATAGCATTTGGGTATGTCACACTCAAATACGGAGTTTTTTTCTTCACAACCCCTCTGTGAAGAATGAATAAATATCTCTATTCTACAGCTGAATAAAATAATGTGGGCCAAATGACTTGTCTGTAGTCACATTGGCCATATTCAGAAAGGACCAAAGGTCAAATCTATTGTTATCCATTGTAACCCAATGTGCCTAGCAGCCAACTAAATAAGAAAAGCAGATTTATATGAATACTCTTTAGAAGTTTTTAAATAAATGATACCCCCAAAACACCCTTAATATCAAGATATGAATAATGTTCCTACACTGAGATGTTGGTTGGATGCTTTGAACTGTTAATTGCTTGGTTTGAGGGACATGCTGACTATGGACTGTGCTCTTACAAAATCTGTCTTTGAGCACTAAAACATAACTAATAAAACATGTATCAGTGCAGTGTGCCATGCCTTTGTCAGGGATGTACCAGATCTGACTGATAACATAATCACAGTGATAGATACTTACTCAGCCTGGTTAACACAGGCAACTTTGCAGAAATCATCTCTGCATTTTGGGGGAAGTTTCAAAAAGAGTAGTGAGCTGTGTATCTGTGTTCACATGTATGAGATTTATATTTGCAGGCAGCTGACACATTTTGAGACACATTCAGCAGACACATTTGAGTCCTTCTGGACCTTCTTAACTTCCTTGATTGCCTTTGGATATTTGCACAGAAGCATTGGAAGCATGAAAGTGTTTTTCCAATGTTGAAATCCCACCCACCTAATTAAAACTACTTAAAAATCAAGTGATCTACACATGGTCTAAATGAACTCATAGGGCTTCTTCTTTACTCCCTTCTTGAGAGACATTCATGCCATGTGAAGATCTGTCTGAGATAAACAGAACGAACCAACTTGTCAAGGTCTTATCCGTGATGGAAAGCTATGTTTACCAAACTTCTGGATGTGAAAATTACAGATTATTTCCACTTTGGAGTGGCACTCCAAAGGCTCTCTGAAAATATAACCTTAAAAGTGCCTTGAAACTTGCTATCAACCTACTTGATAAAAATGACCCTTTCTGATAAATTCAATTTTCAACAAGACCTTCTACAAGGCTCTTTATCATTAGGAAATAGCACTCACAGGAAACCACATAAGCAACATTTTAATAAAGTGTATTTAAAATATCTAGTCAAGAATTTTGACCAAAAATTAGTTCCAAAGCCAAGTAACAGCAAATCTGCTTGAGCATTTGCATTTTGCCATGGGAAGGTATTAAGAGGATGTAACTTCAGGATCATCTAATCTGTACAGAGGTAAATATAGACTGGTAAAAAGCTTTGCAGGGAGGGTGAAACAGGGCTTATTTGCTTTTAACCCATGTTTATTATAACTGAAAACTGATCACTTTGCATACTCTAGAGGACCTTTTAAAATATTTAGTCCTAAAAGTTTACTCGGAAGCTGAAATCAATCTACAGGGTGGATAGCACACAAAAATAACCTCTCTCACAGTCTTTTAAATAACATCCTCTATGAGGCACTAAAGCTTTAATATCAACAATATCCCTGAAATGAGGGGAGCGAAAAAAAAAACAAAACAAAACATGAAGTGCAGAAACTGCTATCAATTCCATTCACAGTGGCAGAATGACTCTAATAGCTGAGACGTTTATGAGTCATAAATTACCATTTATAAATGCAGTGTTTAGCATTCATTTCAATGGACAACATATGGTAGCAACATTTCTAAATAGCTTGAACTGATAAATAGGCCAGTGAAGTGGCTCAATTTGTTAAAATGCTAACACATTAACTACTGCATGTGGCGGTGGCATGTTTGCATCCCAAACACTGCCTGTCTGCTCGGGCCTTATGGAAATAGACACTTGCCTTGAATTTATGAACTGGCACAGTCAGTCTATTTTTCATAATGATTTATGAGGAATCACCGTTTGCAGACTGGGTGATCCATCTATGACTGTGTTAGCCTCAGTCCTGCCACGTTATACGGCACGACCACATCCCACACGTTTTAGCCCACGGTACCCGCTCTTGAGAGACTGACTGATTTCTTAGGAATGTTTGGGTCTTATATTTTGTCCTTTTAAAGGAGTTAGATAATGATTTGAACCCGATCATTATTACAGGAATATTGATTAACACAAACAGACGTGCTGAAGACTTACCCGAGGTCATCTCTGCTCCTGTCAAAATTGTGGTATTTCATAAATGTAATTTACAGTTGCTGCTTCTTTCACCTTATGTAACAACAAAACTAATTTTCAGTTAAAAAAAAAAGAAAATAAATCAGTTTTAGGTCTGAAGAAAATAGACGTGCTAGCAACTGCAACATTACAATAACACAAACTCTGACTAACCTGTATGGAAGCTTTGGATTGTAGTTGTTTGTATTTTTTTCTTCTACTCTACCTGTATCTAATTATCTTTCTTTTGTCCTGTCAGTGATTTTAAAAACAGTCTTGACATGTGTAAAAAGCCAAAGCACTCACCCAAGCCTCCAAAATATAGTACAGATTAGTGGATTCAGAGGCTTTAGCACATCTGAATAAAAACCCAGGAATTTCAACATAGTCATTTATTTTTTGTCTTTCTTTTTCTCTTTCTCTTTCTCTTTCTCTTTCTCTTTCTCTTTCTTCTTTCTCTTCTTCCTCATCATCTCCCCCTTCCTTTTTTTCCTTTCTCTTATTTCTTGGTCTTCATTTTTTATTTTTCTTCCTATCTATCTTATTCTTTCATCATAACTTACAATCACCTTCACTTTATGGCTATTTCTTTAAAGGAAGAGGAAAGCCTTTCATAACTCCCTCTTCTCCTTCCTGGTCATAGAACTACAAATTCACAGGGCTGTTCCATGACGGCCTAATAATGTATGTGATGAAGTTTATGAAATCAAAAATACAGCAGAAGGGGTTTCTGCATTCTGATAACATTAGAAGAAATTTCTTGGGTGGGGGATTTAAAGAAAAAGGTGTCTGAATTTGGAAACAGACCCTCACCTAAAACTGATGGGTGCCATCCGGACAAAACATCTATAGTGGAGACTGCTGTCTTCAAACTTGTCAGGTACAGATTCATCTAAAGTTTATTTATAAACCACACCAGGTGAATTTCTCTTTATCAGCTATAAAGGGAGTCTAAAACTTAGGTCAAGCATCAACTAAACACTTATTCATCCTTTCTTAATAAGGTTTTTGTGCTGATAAAACTTTGCTTTGGGATGAGGATACTTAGACAACAACAGCAACTGCAGCAGTATTAATATGAATGATGATAATGACAGTGATAATGAAGATGTTGATGAAGAGAAAATTCATCAGTGATACCTACCTAAAAACTGTAGACAGTCTGGATTATATATTAGGCATTGTGTAAACTTTGGCAGTGTTTCAAACACACACAGAAACACACAGAGAAATGTGAGTTTGTTCCCCATGTTCCAGGATGGGAATAGAAGTGGAGTACATCCTTGCAATTCCTTGATAATTTTCTTTCCATTTAGATTACTAATGGTACAATTATTGACATCTAATTCTCAAGATGAGTCATTCAAAAGTCCTCTGTACATCTCTACAGAGCATCCTTCAAAAAAGAGGTGCTCTGGTAGACTTGTATTTTCAAATTCTTCCCAGAGTGAGCTGAAAGGCTAAGGTCTATTGAGTATTTATAGTTTCAAAACCTGGAAATATGTAAGGATTGGATGAGTTAATGATTTTGAATTTGCAACCATTTAAGAAGTAATACTGTGCAATAGTTTAAGGAAATAGCTTAAACAACTGTTCAATCTCAAAGGCTAGAGAGAATAAAACAAGCATAATTCAACCCTTTCACACTGAGACCAGTAAAGAAAGCAACGAGAAGATGTCTATTCTGCACTACAAGCATCTGCAAACTGCTCTTTGTGTTGCCTCTTATGTTTAAAATAGTTTGTGTGGAATGTGGAAACCCCAAGCTTTCACAAAAGGTAAATTAAATAAATAAATAAATAAAAACATTCAATATACTCTCGTGTGCCTAATTTCTGGAGAAGTTGGGCAGCTCACCTCTATCTTCACGCAAAGCCTCAGAGAGTAATAGCTGGTCAGGACTTGAAAAATCAGGCCCTGAAAGCTGATCTAAAAGCTGTCAGACTGAAGGATTCGGAATTTACTTTTTATTTAAGGAATGTCCCTTCATATTACAGTTATATTTTTTCTTTATGGCTGGCAAACAGACAAGACAGGATTGTCTCTGCTGATCACATATAGCTCAAGGTGGTATAGAGCTGAGCTCGACCCAAATGTCTAAGAGGGAGTAAATGACGGTAGAGAGGGGACTTTTTTCTCTTTTATACTTCATAGATTGCCCTATAGAGTCCTTTCACATTGCCTTAACAGCTTTGCAACTATACAGCTCATTAGTTCTTGCTATTTCTTAACGGAACAGCCGAGTAAAACATGTTTAATTTATGCCCAGCTTAGGACTGAAATACATTCTCCATAAAACTTTAAAAAGGAGAAAAATAATATAAAAAAATGTTCCTTCCAGCATAACCATCACTAACAAATAATGAACTTGTTTATCATTGCTATTTTATGTCTGATACTTCAGGCATTTCAGAACCTTTTCCAGTCTATTATCTACTGCCCTTCAAACCCTTCATGTTGTTATCCTCTCTTTTATATCAGTAATAGGTTTTAAGACTCATAGTAATGAATGCAAATATATGACTGTTTTAGGGCAATAAAATTGTTCTTTAGCAGTTAACTACACTCTTTGCAACAGTGAAAAGCATTTTAAATTAGCAGTTGGAGAAAACTAGGACATTGGAACACAGAGACAATATAAGAGTGCAGCAATCTATTGGCTGTTACCTAATGGAAAAGTTAGTTCATTAATGCTCAAGTCAGCTGTTGATTACTAAGGGCTGCAATGTGAAGTTTGACTCCTGTCTGATGTCTTGTTGTTAGCTGAAATGGTTATCTAGAGTTCACATCTAGAGTTATTCACAAGTTTTAAAGAAAGGAGAACAGAAAATGTGGAAGTTTTCTATTTTTATTTAGGTTTAGTGTTATTGAATTTGCTGCTTGTCTAGAAATTCAACAATTATTTCTGTTAAATTTCTCAAGAATCCTTATCTGTAGTAACAGCTTGGTGATCCATGTGGGTCTCTTCCAACTCAGGGTCTTCCGTGTCTCAGTCCCAGTCTCAGAAGCACCTGAGAAAGTGCTTCTCTCTAAACTAACATATAGATAAACCAGATAAAGCTAAAGGAACTGTCTACCAGCTCCTTAGGGACAAGTAGACTATCCATTGGTGTTAGAGTCACAAAGCTGTATTTTTTGGGGAAATGACGGGTGACCATGGCAAAGATATTTAAACCTACCCTAAGGGTCACATTGCTCTCCGAGCTCAAATTATTCTGATCTGGTCCATCTATGAGAAAAACAACCCCACAAATGCTGCAGGATGCAGGAGCTCTGTTTCAGGGCTGGCAGCCTCCTCACAGCACCAGGATGTTGCTGTGCCCACGCTAATGAGCCCTGTTCACAAGCAGGCTGAGCTGGCAGTGGCTCAGGTCTCTCTGTACTGTGCTTCGCTGCAGTGACCAGACCTGCAGCCCCAGATCCTCAAAGGAACGGAACTCTGTGGGAATTAGAAACCTACTCTAAGTGTGTTTAATGTCCCTCCTGTAAATCAGGGATAATGGATAAGTGCTGTCATCTGTGTGATGGGAAGAATAAATGCATTAAAACTTTGGATCTACTAAGTTACTATCACACTGAGGTTATTTAGTTCTGCTTCTCTGATGGATGGATGAACTTAAGCACATGCTTTAATTCCTTCCTTGACCATAGTCAGTGCTATTGGAAACTCTCCTCACAGCTGATCTGTCAGCAGACTATCTGTTTCCTGAGTTGTAATGATCTATAATTTTGTTAGTGGGAAGATGCATATGAAGCAGCTTTTGCTTCATTTCCTTTTGAAGACACCACACTGATGGATGACTTAATTCAAAAGCCAGTTTGTTCTTACGGAAGAACTCCACATTTAGGCTTCAAATCCTGCCACTTATGTCTGTTTAATATCTCCTAAGTGTGTCTTTGTTTTTCTCTCTATCTCTATTGCTAGAAATAAAACTGGCTTACTCATTGCTTCCATCGATTACTATCCTGCTTTCCGTGTTATCTTTTAGTTCTTCCCCTCATCCTACACAAACAATCATTCATCTTCCCCTGTGCTCAGCCTTAAGTCTATGTAACAACACACCTAATCTGTGTGCAGTTTCATTTGAATTCCTGCCTTTGGTGAAAAATGTGTTTAACATTGAGGCAGCTTGTCTATAGGAATAAAGAATCTTATTTATACACGTTTATTAAAAACATAGTTTGACCCGTGTTTTGTTTACAAACTTAACAAAAAAGGGATGGAGGAGAAAAGCTGCATCTTGGATAAGCAACACTTTCAAAGATTGTTTAGTAGTTAAATATCTAAGAAAATTAAAATTTGTAGATTTGGGCTTTTCAATAACTGATTCATACAAAAATGTCGGCAAAAGTGAAACATTATTCACGCTTTTTTTTTTTTTTTACATTTTTCATCACTTTTATGGAAAATTGATGTTTTTCAGAACTAAATACAAAGGGAAAATTTTAGTTCTAGCACCTATTCAAAATTCAGAGTTGAATCTTGAACAAGTTATTTGTATGAGCAGTAACATCGTTCAAAATTATGGAGAAAAACAGCCTCCAGAGAGTGATTGGTGAAAATGGGCATTTATTATTGCTCAGGTTAGGCTTACGTATTTCCTACGAACTAGAATTGGTTTCTAATGTCTGGGGTTTCTTTTTTCTTGCAAATTTTATCTGTGGATTTTTCAGTTCCCTCAAAATCTTGATTGAGATGAGGTGTCATGGCAGAGAGAATTTTAGGAGCTCGATAAGGATCTCTGAAAATGGAGGTGATATTTGCCTTTAGACAATTCAGTGATGCTCTGACATCTCTGAGACCTCAAGCTGCTCACTTTCAGCACTAAATGATATGCAGGTAATATGGAAAAATCATTTTGCCAGTAACTACACAATTCAGAAAATTAGGTTCTGATCATTTCCATCATATTTTTAAGTCCTTAGTCCAGCTAAGCAAGTCTATGGACTCTAAGAAGGGATCAGAAGTGACTATTGCTCAGTCATGACACAATCTCAGCAATTTTATTCCAAATTCAAAGGGTATACTTTAGGTTTTCTCAGGTTTCATGTAGAAGGTAATATGCTCTTTGTGACTAGCTGAATTACCCATGGTATTACTTCAGATGCAATGAAGCGGTTATAAAAATGGACAATTGAACCTTTTAAGACAGGTACTTCAAATAATAAGGTCTCTCAGAGTATAAACAACAGAGAAAACAAGCATTACAAATATTTTAATGCCTCCAGACCCTGGGTGGTTGCCACAAAACCCAGTTCCATCAGTTTTCTGCAGATTCACGAAGCAAGTGTGACTACACAGACATTTTGCTGTGGAAATGCACACAGCATCACTGATTCTTTAAAACATGGGAAGGACAGCCACAAGAAGCTCTGCATGGAGCCAGCTCATGCAAAGCAAGGACAGCGTTATGCTTGAGTACCAATATGATGTTAAACGTAAGTCACTATGCCGTGCCTCTGTACCAAGCTCCCCAGAACTACTTCATTAAAGAGAAACATGCAGAGATATCCTGGTTCTGCATGGGGCCAGCTTGTGTCCTCCATGTTAATTAACTTGGGATCTCAGCACCATGAGAAAAGGGCTATCTGGTCTTCAAACAGCCTTGGAAGCAATATGCTTTCACATAGTGCTGTGCCAGAGCCAAAGCTCTGGTGGACCCAGCTGGTTGTCACCATTTCTGTCAGACAGGAGCTGGCTCTGAAAGTGGCATTCATCTCACTTAATGTTAGATGTCTGCACTACAGACATCTACGTCTTGATTAGTCACCCTTGTCTCCCTTTATAGCCAAAGGAAAGAAACAAGCATGATTCACCCCATCCTAAAACAGGCATCTCAAATGTGGATGAATCATGCCTCAACAGTGCCTGTTTTGCTCAGGCAGTGAGGGGAAATGATGGAAACACAGGGCTGGTGTCAGGGAAGAAATCAGAACTTAAAAGTTACTGATTGACAGCACCTCAAGAGAAGGGTCCCTGTGGGACATAGAGGTACACAGAAACAAAAAAACACACATAAACTACTTATGGCAATGTGACAACTGGTTTGGAAACCCAGTAACCAGAGCTTTATCTCCCAGCCAGGAATAAAGATGGTCACTTTGGTCTTGGTTTCTACGCTAATGGTAAAAGCCACTGTGTTTAATAAATGACCTGTATGATTTTGCCTCTTCCTAAGGCAGGTCACTGTGCCTGTTACATCTCTCCAGTATCATAGCATTAGTTGAGCTGAATAAGACAGAAAAGTTCATTGATTGTATTGATCAGCTGTAGTGCCACTTCTTGGTATTATGCTTTTCTTTTCTTTCTGGTGATTTATCAAAAACAGTGAAGCCCAGTGGGATCAGTGTCCCATGGATCCTATAATCTAGGCAAGTTACTGCATCTCTCCACTCACTGTTTTTATAGTCTCAAAAAGACAACAATCCTCATTTCCTTTTTGTCTAATAATTTCCCCCTAAAGCAAAATTTAGAAGGGTATTATATAATACCATATTGCAGCTGGACTTTCTCCCCAGATAGTGACAGAGTGTAGTTTTTTTTCCCCTCCAAAAGTCAAAACTTGTGCAATTAAATTTGGATGCTCACAGATTTCATGGTTTTGGGCAGTCTTTACTTATGACTGATGAAGTATCTGCAAGAAGTTTGGGGAGTCCTGTGGTTTAAAATAACAAAAATCAATGTGAAATGAGAAACCATCTAAATGTGACGTTCTTCTACAGCTTGGAACATGAGCAGTTAGTCAGGGATACACAATGTGGTGCCCTCATTTTCTCAAACTGGAGCTTTTTAAAGCTTACATCCCCTGCCTTTGCTGTTGACATTCAAATTGACTTTTTGCATTTTGTAATGGTAGTTCCTGACTTGCTTTTCACTTTATCTGCCAAACCCACCACTGGGTCTTTCTCAGATGCACAAGAGTCAGGGATAAAACTGACTGAAAATGCATCACTTATTTCAGTCATTTTGCTAAAGTACACCCCAGTACCAGCAAAGTAAGGCACGAAATTATTAGAATTGAACTGCTGTCATCAATTACTTTTTCATCAATTGCTCAGTTTTCTGACAAGCCTCAGTTCTTCTTAGCTTTCAGCCATTAAAACAGTGGTAATAATAATAATAACAATAATGATAATGCATTCAGATAAATACAAGGCTGCAATTTAGACAAAAAGTGCCATGTTATTGTCAGTGAAGACAATAACACTATCATCCACATGTAATGTACCACAGAAATGTCTCCAACCCACTGCTCCTGAGCTACAGCATTGCCATGGTGTCTTGTCTGCATGTTCTCCAGTGTCCTTGTTCTGAAGGGACTTATCTCAGGACCTGCTCCCTAAATTCCCTCCTGTCTGTTGGCTAAAGAATGAGGCACTGAGCAAGATCTTACTTGTAATGCAAGTGATGAGGAAGAAGGGCTGTACTCTTAGTCCTGAAGGAGCAGATTTCTAACTTGAAGCTTCTAGAAAATGTTATTGCTCTGAAGAAAAAAATTGCTGGCATTTCAGTCCCTGCTCTGCACGTCTACCAGTCTGCCCGACCAAATGAGTTCTTTGGGCATGAAACACTCCCCCTTGCGTAACCGGACAACATTCAGCCTTCCTGGCTCTGCAGCAAATAATAATAGGGAGATTTGGGAGCAGAAAACACACATATTCTATTTTTGCAGATGAACCAGGCCAAATTGTCCTGTTAACACCACCAGCCTGTATCCAAATAATCCCATTGACCTCAGCAGAGTGTAGCTAAGAGGAGAGCTCAGCCTCAACACGTATCCCCCATGGCTGTACCACAGTATGTAATTATTGCTGCTTGTTATTTCTATTGCAGCAGAACCCACAAGATCAAATAAGGATCAGGATCCCAACTGTGCTGGGTGCAGTGCAAACATATAAGCAGTCATGGTGCCTGCACTGAAGAGCTTACAGCTGTGTCTCTTAGGAGAACATTTCTTCTTCTAATAGACTTCTCTATTAAGAACTGTTAATTGCTTAATTCAGCCTGATTTTTTTTCGTCTGCTTACTTTCTTCTATTTCTCCTGCCTACCATTAGACTACCCTCAATAATTCTCCTTCCTTTGCAGTACCAACAGCTTTCCACACTGTGCAAGCAATTATCATTCCCACTCTTTTTTCTTGATGTTCTCATCAGACACTTTTCTGTCAGTCAATTTCTGGTTTTCAGACAGGTTTTTTTTTCTAAAAAACAACCACTTCCTTTCATTATTTTTATTGTAACAATATCTTTGGATGATTATCGTTCCAGCATGGCTGAATGACACCACTTGTGTCTCCTCTCTGAGCTATGATGTCATGCTCCTTTGCAGGACTCCCCAAAAGCACATTCACATTCTGTTGCTCCCTTTGTCTGTCTTTTACTACCAGAGAAATGGCTCATTGTCACCCTATAGGTTCCCTTCACTGTTATTGCAACCTAAATATCACTTCTTCCATTTACCAAATGCCTGTTTCAGATTACCTCTTTACACACCTCTCTCCAGAGGCATTAGATGATGGCTTTTTTCCACTGTTCCAGACTGAATCTCATTTCACTGTTTCCTGCTCACATTTCCAAAGTCTCTAGGTCCCTTTGTATAACTTCTCTGCTTTAATTTTCACACAGAAATCTCAGCAGACCCTTCCTGGAAGCCTGTCCCTGTGGCTTTCAGAAGCAAAATGTACCCATGGCAGTGCAGTTACACCTTCAAAATATCACAGGCTTGTAATGGAAGGTTTGACTCTTATAACTTACATGTAACTGCAATTGTGATGCTCTTCTCCTTGGCTAGCACTGGATTTTGACTCCACTGTGTTTTACTGGTACAGCAAAACCCTGCTCCTGTAAAAGGGATTTTTTTAGAAATACAATGCTCAGGTTGCTTATTTCTTGTAAGTCACACACAGGGCTGAAAAGTGGTCACACTAGTCTATGAATAGTTTAATATTCTGACAAAGTTCCCCATAAAAGCTTCTTAAGAGGAAGAATACTCTTCCAGTGCAATTTTTTCTGGTCCCACAATGGCTCCCAGACTAGAACAGGGCAGGATAGGAATGGTGCTTCTTTTTCCTTCTTCCTATACATTTTTAAAAAGTTGGAAATTCATCAGGCAACTTTAAACTTGGAGATCATTAATCGTATGTTGTTGGACATCTCTGACCAACTGACTTTTAAAAAGGCAAACACAAACCATCATACCTGGAGACAGGTGGTTAGACATGCCAAAGGAAATCTCTTGCACTAATGTCAGATGGAGAAACAAGTTTTCTTACTTTTTCACTGCTAGCACACTCTTTCCTCAAATGCACTCTTCATAAGTTCAAACAAGGTACAGTCCCTGTCTCATATCTCTTGATATGAGAGGTCATGAACTTTTCAGGTGCCAGGCACCCTGTTTAGACAAGAAAGCTCTACCAGCTTTCAGAGATAATATTGTTTTTTGCACCTTTTGATGATATCTGAATTTAGCACAAGTGCAAATTACAGTAATGATGTTACTAACTGGGAGTTATTGTGACTAACCATCATTAATACTGTGTCTTTTAATATCAGGATTCATTTGCTAACTGGGATGCTGTTATTTTTTAGCTCTTTCATCTGAACAATCAAAAACACTGGGGAAAAATACCTTTGGGAAATAGGATCTCCTTTTGTCACAGACAGACCCTCCATAAAGTTGCTTCAGCTTAAAGGATCCTCATTCTGTAAATTAAACTTGTTGCCTGTACCTTATGTGCAGGTTTTACCACCAGTAAATTTGAAATTCTTCATCTGGTATTAACTCCTTCCCATATGTGGTGAATCAGATTACCTCTTGTGTGTTGCAGTGTAAGATTATCACCACAGCATCACAGAATCACAGAATGGCTTGGGTTGGGAGTGACCTCCTGCCATGGGCAGGGACACATTCCGCTAGACCAAGTTGCTCAGACAGTGGACTGTAGCTCAGATATATGTGGTGATAGTTAAAATATAGTAACTCAGTTATGGGTTTCATTTCTTGGATTTCCTTGGCCTCCAAAGTGCCTGTGAAAAAATAGCAGAGAAAACCAAATTATGGGGATCAGGCAGAAAAATTTCTTTCAATGCATAGAAGTGGAAAGGGACTGTGTTAAGATATTTTTTTTTTTGCTCTGCAACACCACTAGATAAAAAATAAAAAGTGACTGAAGGTAAATCTCAAACATCTGAAGGTTGGCTATCTGAATCCATTGCACTCTCCTTAACTAATTGCCATTCACTGGGGGCAATCAGTCACTTTAGTGTGAGGTTGTGTCATTTTGAACAAATTAAATGGATTTGAAGGAATAGCTTAGTGGATGGGCTTTGCTTTTATTTCAAGTTAGTAGAGTCAAACTGGTTCCCACTTTTGAAAGAAATGCTTGATATTGGGCAGCTTCCTTGGCTTTGGGGCAAGGTAAAGTAACTTCTCTGGGGTAGATTAATAAATTCTTTATGTGATAAGGGCACTTTGTAATGATTGAAATTAAACAATACTAATAGTGATAAGATGTCTTCTTTTACATCCATGCTCTTAAGCAGTTTCGAACATATCACTTCAAGAGAGGTGTGGTGTGGGTATTCAGAAAAGATAAGCATTAAGGGAGGTCAAAAGAGGTCTGGGAAAATGACCCAAGCAGAGAGATGGAATGGATTCAGATTGTTTAGTCTAGAGAAGATAGCCTGGAGGTGCTGCTGATAGTGGTTCCCCAGTCTTCCTCAGGCATGGAGGAAATAATCTACTCGTGACATTCCTTACAGGTAGACCAAACTATAATTTAATCAAAAAGTTAAAATGAGAGTAAAGGAAACTTGTATCAATGAAGTTAAAAAAGCAGTGGAAGGGACCATCTTGGAAATTTTGGAGCTTCCCAAACTGAAAATCTTGGGCCAGGGTAAAAGGAATTAAAGAAGGTTAAAAAGAGTCGGCTACTCAGACCACAGGAGTGATACACAAATATTCCTACTTTGGCAAGGATGAAACTCGGCAACCATATACACATGTAATCTTGTAAAAATCTCATGAAAATCAAGATAATTCACAAGGCAATATATTGCATATTGTGAATAACTCCTCAGATTTTGTCCCAAAGTTAATTGAACCTACATTTAGTGTTTTGCACTGTTCCATAATTATAAATGTCTTTTTATCAATTGCTTAGTGAATTAAATCCATACACATTAGGTCTGACCACCTTGTGCAAAAACACTTGTTTTGAGATTTTTTTTTTAACCTCTACTAGATTTTTCATAAAAGGAAATAAAAAAACTATAAACAAATAAATAAATAAACAAAAATTAAAAAAAAAAAAAAGGCAAATACAGTAAATACACTTTCTTCTTGTCCAGAGATGCAATCCTCCTTGCTCTGGCCCAGTGCTATTACACTTCCCATCAGCCTGGGTTTTTTATTTTTTTGGAGGATGAAATCTGAAAGGGAGAAACAGCTGGCTGAGGAGCTGACAGAGAGTAATTGAAGCAACAGATCTCCTGACAAGTTGTTTCAGGTTCAAGGTCAATCAGATATTTTGCAGTCAAATAAGATTGTGAGTCCCTCTGTATAGCCGATCAAATTGCCCAGCTTTCTTATCTTCCCTCTGCCTCTGCTTTAAACAGCTCGTCTCTGGCTACTGCAGTGATCCTTTCTAGATGAAAACTCTGGGGAAGAGTGTCCTTCATCACAATGTCTCAGGCTCATTTGTTTTGTCAACAAACCACAGTGTTTTTGAAGCCGCTCTGGGAACCACAGGGAAGATGCTACAGAGACAATAATGTATTATCTGGGGAAGCATTTAAAGATAGCGAAGGAGTCAGATGTCACTAGAACATGTTGCTTCTTGTTTCTATGGTGAGGGTGAGCAAAAGAAAATAATCCATGAAAAACACCCAGGTACACTCACTCTTTCCCTTTCATTATTCTATGCATCAGTTACAGCAAGAACGGATTTAAAATAATTGTTTAAACTGTGTGAGTTCTAAAATGGCTTCCTGCTGACAAATAGTGTCATATTCTCTCTGTCTCCCTGCCTGCATTTCTAAAGCTTATATTTGTGCAATATCTATTTTGGCACCTGCATATTGACAGTAATGGAGAGTGATGGTTATCTGCAGAGGATGTGGAAGCAGTGCAATATACCTCATCATCTCACAAGCCCAGGTAGATCAGACTTGAAACAGACTGGTCAGCTCTGGATGAAGGGGGAAAGGGTGTCTCTCTTTTCACTGTCTTTCTATGTTTGAGCTCTTTTCTGCTTCTCCTAATTTTTCAAAAGTTATAGCTCATTAATGGACACAGTCAGCCAAAGAATGTAGCAAAAAAATGCAGTTCTGTTGTGCCTTGTAGTATCTAACTGGTCTAACACGTAGGCTTTTTAAGCAATGATGATGTTTTCTGATTTCTCCTGGGCATTGCAACACCTCTGTCTCTTTCCACTTGTGAAAATTCAAAATAATACTTAATTGAGTCATAGAACAGTTTTGGTTGGAGAAGATGTTAAAAGCCATCTCATTCCAACCCTCTGCCAAGGGCAGGGACACCTTCTACTAGACCAGGTTGCTCCAAGTCCTTTCCAGCCTGGCCTTGGACACTTCCAGGGATGGGGCAACCACAGCTTCTCTGGGCAACCCGTGCCAGGTCCTCATCATGCTCTTAGTAAAGAGTTTTTTTCCTAATGCCTAATCTAAATATCTCCTCTTTTAGTTCAAAACCATTCTCCCTTGTCCTATCACTGTCTTTGTTACAACAACATCTGAACAGAACCAGAAAGACTTCCTCAAGGACAGTTTTATATGCAAAGCAAATCTTTTCAGACAAATGATCTGCATCACCGCAGGCAAAGTTTTATAGTCAGAGATTGCTTTTTTTAGTGAGGCAGACCTTCAGCTGAAGTCACCAGTACTCTTATAATTCAACAAGCTGAGCACGTGGTCTGTGAAAAATATTGTTGTAGTTTGATATCTACTGTATTAAAACACTTTCATCCCCCTAATTCCATGTAGTTGTTCTGCTATCTGAACGTCACACTTCAAAAATTTTTTTGAATCTGTAACACAGATTTTTCTTGCCCTTCAGTCGTACCCCTGGTCATGTTCCATAAACCCAGTACTTTTATCTAGTTTACACTGCATAATGGACAAAATACTCAAATTACTGAAGACACGATTTTTGATTATGTCAGAGCGAGCAACAGTCCCAGTGCTGACTCTCACTCGTGAGTGTTGGTGTGGCAGAGATGAAATGAATGAAGAGAGGATCGTTGTTAGTTTTTGCCCAAGAGGAAGAGATTATTTCTTTATATACATTGGAAAAAAAACCACACAGCAGTTGAATCTATTCAACTCAGTCATTTAAAAATACACATATCTGAAGAAAACCATCCTAGCTTAGAATCTGGATGTGCCAGGTAATCATGTCCTCTTTCATTCTTTAGCAAATTTTATACAGTATATGTTGTTACTTACTTTGTTTATAATGTTAATTTTCATAGAATCATGGAAAGGTTTGAGTTGGAAAGCATCTTAATGCTCACCTTATTCCAATCCCCCTACTGTGGGCAGTGAAAACTTTCACTAGAACAGTTTTCTCAGAGCTCCATCCAACCCAGACTTGAACATTTCCACGGATGGAGCACACACAGCTTCTCCAGGCAACCTATGCCAGGGCTTCACCACCATCACAGACAAGAATTTCTTTCTAATATCCAGTCTAAACCCACTCTCTGTCAGTTTGAAGACCTTCCCCCTTGTCCTATCACTACATACTCCTGTAAATTACTTCTCAGCTGAAGTAAATTATTACACTATGTCCAGTTCTCTTAATTTTTGAAAGTAATTCCAGTTGGATCAGAACTGTGAGTTCACCAGTTTCCCCGTGTGGGCTTGCCACACAATATCCAGTGTAGTTCAGTGTTCTGAGCTTTACCTGTGGGATGCCTCAAGGCAAGCTGTGTTCGGTACTTCACGACCTCTCCCTTCAAGTACTAGTTTAAATAATGAAAAAAAAATAATAAAATGAAAAATGAAATAATGAAAAATTGGTACCCACTCAGAAAAATTAGTACCCACCTCATTCTCTTCTACTCCAAGTGCAAATACTGCTTCTTGGATCTTAGATTTAATCTGCTCTGAAAAGTGACATGGAAACAGATACATTTTTATCAAACAGAAATTAACAAAAAAGTGCTAGAAGCTTTTTACCTGACATGATGAGGAAATAACTCAGAAAAATACATAAAAGTCAGTCTTCTGTCTCAGGCACTACATGATGAACCAGAACAGAGTTAGAAAACTAAGAACTAGTCAGAACAGAAATTAGATGAACATCAAGAAGTTTGTTGGCTTCCCACCAGCACAACCATTTCCATCTCACATTCATTAATCCTTCATGAGCCTCAAAAAAAATTGAGTTTATTAAACCAGGGTGAAGTCAAACCACGCATGGATTTTCAGCATGCTTGTGATTCAGTTCAGCCTTTTCACCCAGCTATGAAAAATGTAAATATCTTGCCATGTATTGTGTAGAAAAGTTTTGAACAAATAGAATTTGTTACTCCTTGGGAAACAGAGAATTAATTTCATGAAAATCAAAGGTTAGTGTGCATTTCCACTCAGGGCAATAGAAATTATGAACTTACACAATATAAAAATATTTAAAATAAGTTGTCTGGCTGGCTTGTGAGGACTGAGGTGGAATTTTTCATTGTTCAATACTAAATATTAATTTAAACTAAAATTCCCATTGGCTTTGTACTTGGTTATTGATAAAATTCTTATCAGTGTTAGGACACTGTAGGATTTAGCCTTTTCTGACTTATTTATGTACTCTAAATATAGCACTCATGCATCAAATAAGAAGTAGATTTATAAATAATTTATGTAAGATGAATAATGGATTCTTAGATGTCTTAATAAATGACTAATCAATCGTTATAGAATCTACAGGTCAAAGGTTACTTCTAGATATGGCAAATAAACTACATGAATAATAAGCTGTCCAGAAATCAGCATCCTGGAAGATGTTTGAAACTGTATAGATAACCATTCATATCCGTAATATGCATATAACTAGGCTTGATGAATAGTACAATAAGAAACAAAATGTAAACCACAAAAATTTGTTGAGGATATTCCTGTAAATAATTCATCTTATTCTTCAACAGGTTTTAAAAACTGGACAAAACATTGTGACCTTGAAAACTGCCCATGAAGAAAGAGTTATAGTTCTCCCTAAAAGCATATTGCTGATTTTTAACTGGTTTGTGGATGGTACAAATAATGTACAAATATTTCATATGATTGGTATGTGATAAGCATGGCAAATGATGCAAGTTATTTTTGTACTCTTACTACTTAAGATTCCTTCAGAGATCTATGTATATATTTGTAAACAGGAAGCCAAATTTCCTCATCAGCACTTCTTATGCTATATAAAACTTTTTATTTAGCATATATAATTGGTTGATGCACAGACCTGGTACTAATGGTCAATATGAAAGACTGTAGAAAACAAAAAAAAAAAGTGATAAAGAGTGTTGTAGGACTGCAGCCTGACCCCAGGCTTCAATATCTTAGCAATATCTTACATGACCATCCTGTAGAACAGTATGATCTTCAACATATTCCTGCCCAGAAGAGGAAATTACCAATGTTACACCCTCTGGTGACCTTCAAAGCCCTGCGCCTGAGTGGCAGGTCATAGATATTGCATAGCTTTGATTAACTGCTCTTGAAGGTCTCATAAGAACCCAATAATGAAGAGAAAAGCCAGGCATAGGTAGCAAGTTATGCAGTATTTAGGAAAATGGAAACTCTTAGATTATAGTTGGTTGATCATTTTTCTTCCTGAAAGAGTAAGAATAGAAGTAAGAATAAATTACGTTCATCACGTTTCCTAATGAGAGAATCAATTCATTGTACAGTCTCCTTTTTGTTTTTCTTAAACCTTAAGCTGTTTCTGAGAGCCAAGAAGGAGAGAAGTCTACAAGATTGTTTCAGCACATTAAATAATCCAAAGGAAAAACCTGAAAGACAACTGAATGTGTCAGCTAAACAGTTTAAGCTCTCCAGCTTCAGTCTCTATAGGCAGCAATTACATTTCGAAGGAAAATGTTTTACAATTGTAATTACACATAATAGGAGGAATGTATTTTTTCCCTTTATCCTACTCCCATGGCGAGTCAATTTAATTTTTAAATACAAGAGACATAATTGATTTTAGCCCTAGATTAGTACTGAAAATGATCTATATGTGCTCTCACTAATGGAACAAGAGAATTGGCATTCCTTGGGGACCTTAACCCAACCCTGTTCATGGCAACAATTATTAGACCCTGACAGGTTAGCTACTAGGAAGAGGGGGGGGGGCATAGAATACCCTGCTGATTAACAATCTAGTGAAATAATTAATGTTATGCTCTTCTCATTTAATTACGGATTATTCACAAATATATTATTATTAGAGACCACAAAGGGAAGTGACTGTGCAGAGTTTTAACTTCATCTATGCTGCTTAGAAGGCCTTTTGTAAAAGGTTTAGGGAATCCTCTTGCTTTGATTTGCTTCTGAGCATACTTTAAACAAATGGGGAGCTTTTACAATTTAATTCAAGACCCTCAGAAATAGAAAGTTACGCACTGATGTTAGTAAAATTATATCAGGCTTAAATGCATGATATCAAGACTATGTTTGCTCAATATGTTAAAGTAATGAGTGAACAATCAGCAACAATGCACTCTTTTCAGTTTCTAAAACATTTTTTCTTCCTGTGTGTCATAATAGTTTATACCAGTCAAAACATGTCCTTTTACAGGTTGTTATTAATAAAAAGAATAGGCAAAGGTTTTCACACTGCATGTGTATATTTTTTTTCATCTGCAATAACCTCAGTCACTTTAGATGTCAAGTAGTTTATTTTAAATAAAAATGATTGGATTTGAGCCCAGGAGGAC
>JAWWES010000094.1:67420578-67435373 GCA_035583135.1 Lophotriccus pileatus
AAAAGCACAGGACATGGAAGTCAATTTATGTACTCTTTGCCACCCAAAAATCATATGGCAGTGTTTTCTCAACTCAAAAAAAAAATGTGTCTTATGTCACTGTTTCCATTTTAGAATTAAACTGAAGTGCTTAATCAAGGAAAATCATGTCTCACCAGGAAGATGGATATGGTTAAATAGGCTGGAGGGGGCAGGGAGAATCCATAGTGTTACCTGGCAATGTATGTGGCTTAAACATTGCCCAAATAATCATTAAATCAAAGAGGCTTGTCTGCTATACCACATCAGGCAGAGCAGGCCATTAACTTACTCACAGTGACAAATGGGGATGGATGGATTTCAGTTTCAGGTTTCTTTCCTGAGGAGCCTTTCACGGTGCTCCCCAGAGCTTCACAATGCACTTTGTTTCCCATCAGAACTTTCCTGACAACTGCTACAAAAGCTATTTACACTTTGGGAGCTTTAAGGGGAAGGTAGTTTTACCTAGTTTCTGCATGGCATCAGAACCTGTGGCACAGTACACAGCCAGTTATGGGTGTCACAGGAAGCTCTTGGGACTTTGTCTGAGAACATATGAAACCTGTTTTGTACAGAGAGGATGGCAGTTGTGTAGTTTCTATTATAGCAGTTCTCATTCCTTCTATCTCCTTATTTTGTTTTTCATTCTTCTGTTTTCTCAGTTCTCCTTTTTTTCTTTGCTCCTTTTCCTGTGCCTCTTCTTTTCTTAAGTTCTCCCAACTTCTTCCTTTTTTAAATTTTCTCGTCAAAAAGCCTCTCTACACTTTATTATAAACAAGGATATTTTCCAAAACAAAATTACTTCTGGAAATACTAGTATAAATCCACCTAATGACTGCTAAGTGCAAACCACATTGAATTGCATAAAGTACCCTCTTCTCTGAATTTAATTAGCAGGTTCAGCTAGTGGTATGATTCAACTTGTTGGTTAAAGTACATAAATTTAGACATCGGCATGTAGGTAATTAAATGTGACCTAAGTTGTATATTTCCACTGCTAGCAAGGACATGATTCAACAGCTTATATATATATATATATATATTAAAAAAAAGAATAATCTTTGAGATTCTTAAGGCATCCTGGATGGTCTCCTGCTGACCAAAAGTATCCTGTAGATCCCAGGAAATATCTGTGATGGATAATTCAGATCCCCAGTGCATTTTTTAATGGCAGTCAGTGCTATGTGTAAGACAGAATCAAGCCCCAATATAGACAATGGAGTCCAGATATCTAATTAACCTGACCTAAAGAAGATATCTGTGCTTAGCCACCTGAATGACTTTAGGCTCCATGGATTGTACTGACTGGATTTCCAATGGCTACAATGAAAATTGATGCCAGAAACATCCTTGTAAAAATCTATATTCAGCCTCCTAAATTTTGTATCCTAGTTTGTCAGTTGATTCCCAACTTATTTGCCTCCTAAAACTAGGATTAAATGCTGTCAGTTTTGTAGGTGTCACAAGGAAAGATGAATGAAGTGAAGGAGTTCTGTTACCTTTGCTTAATTTCTCCAACAAACTGGCAGTAAGGATTTTCATATCTGTGAAAAAGAAATCCAGGTTTGATTGACACCACTAATACTTGCAGGCCTCAGTTAAGCATTTGTATCTATTAAATTACCAGTAATTTTCCACAATTCTAACCCTCCCTGAGATTTTCACTGAGTAGAAGGTCAAAAGCAAAAACAAACAAAGAAACAAAAAGTTAAATGCTGTGTTTGGTTTAAACTCTGTTCTTAGCTAAAAAACACGGGGGTTTTTTTTGTTTTTTGTGGGTTTTTTTTTGCCATTACAGGGACATAAGTGTTTTTTCAGAAGTAGCATCTGCTTTTTCAGCTTTTCTAGAGGGTATTGGTATTCCATGTGCACTTATACATTTTTTCTTAATTAGAACTAGAATCTCTACAAATATGGTATTTTTATTAGTTTGATAAATACTCAATTTACACATAATTTGTTATGGTTTTATATTTTCTTCCTGATTTTTCTGGTTTCTTTGTCTTTCTCATTCTTGAAATAATGGGATCTCAGTGCCAGTTCACTATAAAATATTTCATGTTATCCTTCAGCTTCCTGCAAATTACAGCCAGAACACACATCCACAAAAAGTATAATTCAAACACTGGGCTGAATATATCTATTAACAGGCTTATGTTAAAAAGTATTTAGTTCTTTCAACTGACAAGCACTGGGGGATGTGGAAGTAGCTGGTAAAAACACTGGTGATGTAACAGAAGGAAGTCTGTGAGGATGTTCATAAGATTTAAAATGCTTCATTGTTAAAGAAAAAGAAAAAGGGTTGTCACAGCACACTCACAAATAATGGATGCTAGATTGAATATCTGGTCAAAAAGTTATTTATCAAATCAAAACCAACATCTTAATGGGTAGAATGTTCTCATTAAACTCTAATAGAAGCCTTAACAATGATATAAAATCCATAAGACTTTATTTTAATCCTACTAAATCCTGTCAGGAATTTTTGTTATCAGTATCACACACCACCACCATAAGTATTCAAGAAGGAGCAGGAAGTTTCTATGGTTTGCATCTTTTTTTTCTTTCCTTTAAAATTTATTCTTACTGTTATATTAGAATAGCATTATACAAATAAAACATGTAATAAAAATCCCTTTTAAGAATGTTATGTTTCTATTAAACATTGCATAAATTTAATATGAATTAGATTCTATTAAATTTAATAGGTTTTGAGTTATTGAGTTTAATTCATTTTCAATAAATTTCAATTAAGCCCAATTTGTTTCAATTTTTTATTAATTCCAGTCACTATCAATTATCTTCAATTAATTTCATCTACTTGTGCTATATTTTCAGGTAATTCTCCATTACTTTCAATTAGTTTCCATTAATTTCAAATGGGTTTTGTGTCTGTTAACTGATTTCATAAGAAACAAATTTCCTTCTCTAATGTGGGTCTGTAATATTATTACTTGTCCACATGCCATAAATGGGTAATTCAGGTCCAAATCCTCATGTAAGGATAGTGGCATAATCCCAATAGTGTCAGTATAACACCAGTGAGCAAGAGGAGTCAGAAAAAACTCCTTTTTTTTTTTTTTTTTTTTTTCCCCTGAGAACTAAAGAGTACTTAGGAGCTAAAATCAGTATGAACTTCACCTGAATCTACCTTGAGGTCTGTACTTCACCCTACTCTTTCCCAATTGGTATACCATTTATCCCTCATTAATGCCCTCATTTCTCAATAATATTGTGAAACAAAAACATAGTGGTCAAGAGAATGTGACTCCTCTCACCCTAAAAGAGTGTGAGATCACCTGCATTGAGGAAAGTCCAGTGACTGTACAGATCTAAGCCGTCTTGAATATATGGGCTTATCTCCACTGATCACAATGAAAATCAGGATGATTGGTTTGGATGCAGATACTGACTGAGTGTGAATGTGAAAACAAGTTGATCATCAATTCAAACAAATATATTTTGGTGACTGTTTCATATGTAGGACTGATGAAGGGTAAAGAAATGCTCTTCTCTGTTTCTTCCAGTTCTGTTCTCAGTTTAAGCTTGCGATGACTGTAAATAAAACTTTCAGTATTCTAAGTACATAGTTGTTTGGCTAAAGAACAATTATTATGAGAGGAAAAGTTCATGTCGTAGAATAACAAATGAATATTCTTTGAGAACAAGGATGAAGAGATTTATAACAGAGTTTCATAGAAACATGGAATCAGAGTTTGTTTTGGACTGGATCTTAAAGGTCACCTTCAACTCGATCGAGTTGTTCAGAGCCCTGTTCACACTGGCCTTCCACGTTTCTGGGGATGTGACATCCACAACCTCCCTGGGCAACCTGTGGCAATGTGTCACCCCTCTCATTGTTAAAAAAATTTCTTCTCCCATCTAACTTTACTCTACTCTCCTTTAGGATAAAACGATTACCCCTTGTTCTATTGCAACAGTGTCTGACCCCACCTTCCTGTTGGTAAAACTGTATTGATTTATTTATTGTCTAAGCATCAGTTACCTTCAAGTAAGTTCTACAAAGTAAGACAACCATCTTGCCACTGCCCCAAAATCACCCACAAGAAACTTTTTTGTTTGCTATGTTAAAAATAAAGTTAAATAACCACTTGAACATTTCTGCAAAATATATTTAATGAGAGAAACCTGAAGGTTTTATACCTTAGAAATTAAATCATCAGATCATTCAAAAGTGAGGAAAAATTGCAATTTAGTTTATCACCTGGAATACATACCTGTACCCACAGCTCAGGTTATGTCTTTTCTATCTAAAAGCCATCTCTGCTGTAATATGTGCCAGACATAAAAATCTGTGGTAAGAGCCAAGGTTGGTTGGAGACATTGGAGGCTTCACATTTTCCTTCACTGAACTCTTGGGGTATGGCCTGAAGCCCCAAGCAGTGCAGGTTTTTTGGTGGTCAACCTTCTGTGTTTATTTTAGCCCACTATTATACATCCAGAAAGGCAAAACTCAAAAGGCGTGTTCAAGCACAAAGTGGCTGATCATATTTTACAGACTCAGTAACACACATGCAGGGAAGGTTGGCCATTTATTCTCACCAGACTCATTAATGTCTGGAGCTAGGAAGAAATTTTGCTGTGCAGCCATACAATTACACAGTTTATTGTCACCGACATCAGTTCTCACCTCCTCCAAAAACACCATCAGCTACAGGTTTCCTGGTTTGGTGAACCACACCAAAGCGGTTCAGCTTTTTTCATCTAGCAGAACCTGAAAAAGAGGCACTAATGGAACTTTCTTTTCAGCAGCTGAAAATGTGAATTGCAGAAGAACTTTTCTGGATTAGTATATTCAACCGAGATAATAACATTTTTGTTTGCCCAGATCAACGCTCAAAATAAGTTATCACATGCAGACCAGCTAGGTAAAAGTATCTCAGCACCTCTTTTCTGGAAACTTTTCATGTGGGTGGTTCAATTCCATGACTATTTAAGAATGCAGAGATGTCAAGGATTGAGAGGACTGCAAAATAATTACAGATATATATTGGAAATTTGCCTTTCCTTGCAGATTAATTTATGACATTGGACTGCTGCTGAGAAATAGGAGAGTGAACCTGAAATCACAGGGAAGAATTATGCTTTTAAAGGCATTTCTGCCAGAAACAAAATAAATCAAACTAAACAAATATGGAGAGATGTTCAATAAACATGAAATTGAAAAGAGGAAAGATAGCACGTTATCCACTGCTGTATCGGCTGACACTCAGGAAGCTGGTGGGTTTTACTGAATATACACTGTGTTGGAAAAATGTATATCCATTTGCATTATAAAAGCCCATTTACAAATGTACTTTGGGTTTAAAATCCCATATGTTGGCTGCCTTACTAATATTGGTTCAAGCAAATTAGGGCTTGGCTTCACTAAATGCACATATCTATTTCAGTTAGAGTGTTCTAACTTGGCAACGGATACTGTATTATTTATTCTGTGGCATAGATCAGGTTATATAAAATTAATGGCTGAACTTCATTCATATGGACTGAATTAAAATGCATTGGTCAAAATGGAAATGAAGGGGAGAGAGGAAAAAAAGAGACCTGGGTTTGATTATATTTATGTCTGTTCCAGTATCAGCACAGCACAGTGATGAACAAGTGCTGGCTGCAGTTAATATATATTAATTCAAAAAAAAAAAAAAGAAAATAATAGGGCACTGGCGCACTTTTTGCTCATGGAAGTTTTAATTTACAACATATTGGCTGTTGCAGGTACCAATTTAATATGAATTTGCTCTAAAATGTCCAAAAATATTTATGGATTTTAAATATCACTGGTTTGTTTTGCTCTTAAGTACACAAGTTTCAGGCAAATATCCTAAGTGCCCTAGATTATTCTGTATGCTGCTTCCATCCACATAAAACATCCACATGTTATCTTGTCCGTGTACATAGTTCAGAAACCTTCTGCAACACTCCACTAACCAGATCTGCCCAGTAGTGACACTCTTTCCCTACAGACAACCCACTCCATCCCATCCTTACCACGACAGCAGAGAGTCTGACAGTCAGTCAGGGCTCTGGAGGGTTTGGGGACAGACAGGAATGTCTACAGAAATCAGTTGTGTCATTGATAAATGTTCACCCATTCCTACGGAACGTCGTGGACAGGGATCAGTTATTGCACAGCTGTGCATGGTCTGGGATTTACTGCAAATATTTGGAGGAAGAGTGTAGTTGTTAGAGATTGTTATCAGAAATTGTGGTGCAAAACATGAGGCTTGACATCCATCCTTCCAAGGCCCAAGAGGTACACCCTGTCTGCACCCCTACAGGGTGCTGTGGAGCTGAGATTCTGCTGTCTTCACTCAGATGGTGTAAGACCAGAACATGACCATGTCTCACACTTTCTCATAACTATTCTTTGTCCCTTTCTCTCCAGACTACATTTGTGTACATTTACATTTGTGCCCTGCTTTCAGCTTCATCCTGTTCAACCACCCTGTGAAGACTGAGATATTATGACCAAGAACAACAGAAACACACGAGCAGGTTTTTACCTCTAAATCACTTCATTCAAATACTGCCATTCCCGGAATACACTCAAGTTGTTTAGTCTGTTGGCTTCACAGTTAAAGAACAACTGAACAACTGAAAAACAATTTGTTTTGGCCAGAGCTGGGAAAAGTAGGTGCAAAGCTTCCTTTTCAGTGGTATTCCCATTCCATTCAAGATTACTGCTGCTGTTCACACATCTAAAGAGAAGGTACTTCCTCGACCTCCACGTGTGCACTGCAGGCACCCAAAATGTCTCAGACTTAACCAGAGTAAAACTGCCCTTTATTTTGTGAGCTCTGGCTGCATCTTCAAAGAGTGACACACATGCTTACAGAGCCCCACACCTCCTGGGTCTTGTGACTGTATCAAGCAGAGATAAGCAAGTGCCTGCCAAGCTTAGAAAACAAACCAAAACAAACCAAACCAGAGCAAAACACACCTTCCAGACGATGGAAAGCACAACAGTCCATCTGCTGAACAAGCAACTGCTGGAAGTCATCTAATGTTTGAGCTGATGCTGATGACTTATTACAGGAAATCAAGAATTTTCTCCTCAGTTTCCAAAAATTCCGTTTCGCTTTATTTGTGTTATCGGAGAGATCACACAGGGGAGCTCCACTCTTCACGAAAGGGTAGGAGGAAACTCGTGAAAGCAGGAGACAGAGATTTCTTGGAAACTGGTCCACATTGTGATAGCTGCTTCTGGAACACATCAGAGTGGCTGTAAACCTCAGCACTTTCAGAACAAAATGTAAAACATTCTTCCATTGACCTCGCTTTCCCACAATAACACCACATAAAATAACAGAGAAAGGGAAAAAAATACAGAGAGCTTTATGAGTGCACTTTAATAAATCAATAGGGAGTTTAGATACCACAGTGGTAGCTGCTGTATAAATACCCAGACAGGAAGATCCTGTCCTGGAAAATTAGAATAGGCAATTCCTGAACCTGTTATTGTCCAGTTTCACTTGAAGTAGGAGAAAGTCAGTGTTATTTTTTCCCCACTGGTAGAGAAAAGCCCAGTGCTTTACTGGTGTAAATAAATATATCTCTGTGTCACTGGTCTTAGCTATAGCACCCAAGGCATTGCCTGTGTGATCCAGACAAGAGAAGAACCAGCACTTGCTCACATTGCCATTTATAAACAGATACAGAAAGAGAACAGCAGAGTTGAAATTATCTTGTAAGTAAAGAGAACAGAGGAATAAAAGCAGGTGGTGTGAAAGATAGCCATATATTACTTCTGAGTTTCACTGAAACAGAGACATTTTACACCCTTGAAATTTCCCTTATTTCAGTGATGGTTTTAACATGTTACAGTATTTTTTTTTCATTATACTCTTCCTAGAGAATACTATGTATATAGGTATATTAACTGGTTATAGGCTAAGACCAAAGGACTGACCATCACATAAGGTCTACAAAACACAGCACAGCAAACACACTGCATTCCATCATGGCACGATGATCTCCTTTAACTTTGCAAAGGAGAGATGAAATGGATGCCATTTACTAATGCAGACTCAGAAATAAACAGCCCTTCCCTCAAAAGAGGAGCAGGGATTCCAAGGAAGCAATATTTTAAGGAAAACAACTGAAGAGAGGGAAATGCTGAATGTGAAACATGGAGAGTAGAACAGTGTGGAGGAGATCGAGGTTACAAACAAGCAGGGCAGAGTGCTATTGGAAGGTCAAAAGCCAATTAAGAGCATGATGGATCAAGGACCAGGTTTCTTGCAACAAAGTGGATGATAATGTCAGGAAAGCACTGGAAAATAGAAGAGCAATAATAGGTTGTGTCTGAGAAAGGAAGCTGTGAAGAATTGAATGTAATTGAAAGTAGAGATAGAGCTGCAGTGAATGAAAGGGGGAAAGAGAAATGAAAATTAGAGAGAAGACCTCTAGGAATGGATTAGCCAAAGTCCATCTTCACAGACTGAAAGATGAAAGAACAGAAAAAGCTAGTCTGGGCCTTAATTGCCACTGTCATAGCTAATGAATTATTAACAAGTAAATTATGAAATTGAGTAAATTCTTTCTCTGTCTTAGCCAGCTCACATTTCTGACATAACCAGCGAAAAGTAAAGCTCTTTTTACAATTCCTTTCCCTTCCCTTCTACAATGGCTGACAGCACACTGGTTGGATGGTTTCCTTTAGAGTTGTTAGACCTTCTCTCATGGCCCTTTTTGGGTGGAATTCTCCCACTAAAAGTCTCCACATTATAAAATATTCTTGATAAATATGACATGATGACATCTCCACAACAATTGCTCCAGCACTTCCATGGGCCATGCCAAATTTAAATGTCACCATCTTTACAGTGAATTTATTTGAAACCAGTGCCCTAATCCAAGCTTAATGATGTCAAGGACTGTGTGAGACCCACAGACCACAATGCTAATTTTTTTTTCTTGCTCAGAAAAATTCCTGTCCAGATTATTCTGGAGTAAGGAAAGGACAGGTAGCTTTTAAAACTTACATCATGAGTTTATCTACAGTTGTCAAAAAAGGCAAACTATTACAATATCCTTGAAATACAATCAGCCACAGCCTTTTTCTAGCCTTGGCTATGGGCATTGCATGGCCCTTTGAGTGATTCTTCTACATCATTTTCCAGCTAGGGGAGACAACAACAATTTCCTCATACCTCAAAGGAGAGATGAGGGAACAATTTCCTTCTTACCCAGTTCTACTGCACAGTGAACAGACCAGTCTTGGGCACGTGGTGATAAATCCTGAGACTGAGAAATCTTTTCCCACCCCATATATCTCCAGATATAATTTGGTTATTGGTCCTGCAGGACATAAGGAAATGGATAATTATTTTAACTTTCCTAAATAGAGAAGGAGAACATAAAAAGGAAAAAAAAACACAAACAAACAAAACACATAATTCCTCTCCTATGATCTTATTAGAAATTTCAAAAAAAAGCAACTGTTTAACCTAAACACAGGAAACATTCAGCCAAAATGAACATCTTAAGTCTTCAGCTAGTTTTGTCATTTTAGTCAAAACCTTTTTTCATTGGTGAGGTTTTTTTAACAAACTTTTACTGACTATTTTTGGCTAAGCTGTAGGGCTGTACGTCCCTGCTGCCATAAGCCTGGTATAGACAAAGGAGATGCAAGCACAGATGTCATTTAACTGGTCCTTGGGGTGATAACAGGCAGAGAAGAGAATTCTGCAGCACCTTCTACACAAAAGCAACCCAAATAGACCACAAAAAAAGGTGCTCAGCCAGATTTAGGGAACATGTGGAACCCGAGGATCTTCTGGTGGATGTATAAATGTGGGCAGAATTAACCCAGAGTAAGATCAGTACTCATGGATCAGCTGCCGCCAAAGGATCAGAGGATCTGCTGTTGCTCTGTTTATCCTGCTGGGATCTGTTGCAGCTCACAAACACTGTGTGTTTTTTTCAAAAGGGGAGAACACACCCTGAAGCATCCACTATCTGGTGATTTTGACCAGAAACAAAGCGTTGCTGTTGTCAGCTCTAACTATTTTGTATTTTTCTTTTCTCTGTGCTGGTTTTCCAAGCAGCTGTTTGCTCACCTCCCTGGTGTAAATCAGGAGTAGCTTCAGTCAACACAGCGCCATTGCTTTGTCCATCATGTGGTAAAAATCTAATACATTCTTCCTCCTGGGAGAGCAAAATGCAGCCAAGGGCATATGTTGGCCTTGTTTTCCTTGCTCTTACACCAGTGTGTGATTGTTAACACAAGAAAATTAATATTTTTTATGAGTAACAATGCCCATCTAGATGAATATAAGGAAGAACCAATCCTATGTGGTGCATCTTTTATGTAAGTACAATAATGTGAAAGTAATGTGAGAAATAGAGTGGGCAGACATGTATTAAGGAGACCGGGATCTAGGAATACACTTCTTGGGTGTCAGTGATAGTACTGATATTGATCACAGTTATGGGGATTGGCTTATGCTGGTACTGAGGAGTAGAATTCTGTGCCCAAGGCCAAACAGAGCTGACTGTGTTCCCAGGCCCTCCTGCAAACGGGATGATCACTGGGATGTCATTATAGCCAACTTAATGACCTACATCCTGGAGCCCAAGTAGAGTTTTCTCAGAAAACTGAAAGTGAACTGCAGTTCTGGTGTGAAAGTAATACCATATTAAACACTTCTATATACTACCACAATGTAAAAGTATTGGGAGACTTGAAAAATTTGAAGTTTGGAATTCATTCACACTTAACCTTATTTCATGTCAAGGTATCAAGTCCACCCTGACCATTATCAGCTGCAAAACAACAAAATTTCAGAAATTTTTAACGGGCAACCAATTTCTGTCCAGTTTTAACACTCATTTACAATTATATGAGAGAGGTTATCTCATGCATTAGCAAGAATATATAAATAAACTACTAATGGTAAGGCCATGAGATGAAACGGCAACTGTTGACCAATTCAGATAAATTTTTGTCTATCCCTCCCTATTTGGGGGTGACAGAAGTCATGGAACCATAGGATCATTGAATCATTTATGTTGGAAAAGACCTCTAAGATCATCAGATGTGATGAGATATAAAAGCTGCTCCTGCACAGAGTACATTGCCACAGAAAACTTCTCATCTTGGGAGTGGTTGAGAGATAAGGAAAAGAGTAGTGGGAGCACAGAATTGATTTTTTCAGTGGGGAGAATCTAACAGATGGTTTCCCCATGAGCCACAGTGTGCCCACTGTTCTTCACAGTATCCACATGTAATCTGAAAAGGGAACAACACTTGCAGGTGTTAAAAACTGTACAAGGCAGTCAAATCTAATACTGACTTCAAAGAGTCACAGGATTATCTTCCAGCACTGTCTATCTGGGTAATAAAATGGCTGAGAAAATTTAATTTCTACAAATACAAAGCAATGTACATGTAGAAAAATAACCCTAAGTATGCATATTCAGAGACGGCTCCAAATAAGATTTGTATCACTGTACTTCATTCATGTAATCTGAATGGAATATGCTATCACATGGAGTTGAAAAGGATATAGCAGGACTGGAAGAGGTAGAGAGAAGGTGAAAAAACACAATCAAAGGCATAAAACACCCACCAGAAAATAAAAATAAACTCTTATGGTGAATACAAGAGAGATCTATGGAATCAGGAAAGATGTGAAAAAGTAAGGAGTGGAAATAATATACTTTTTCACAATACAATATCTTGAAAACTCCCAAGAAAATGGTCAGATAGGAAATTTAAAAGGTGAGGTAGTTTTTTTTGTTTCTTTTGTTTTGCTTTTTGGTTTCATTAGTTTGTCTTTCTTGGTTTTATTTTGGTTTTGTTTCTCTTTCTCTGTGCTGCACATTGAACTGTGAAGTTCTGTCACAGAATTTTCCAGAAGTAAAAAAATTATCCATAGGTTCAAAGGAGAGATTAGATATCCATGAAAGTCCAGCAGCTGTTCAACACATCAGCCAATCTGTATTCTCCAGTTCAACATTCCCAACAACACTCACTACTGGAAAGTTGTCCCGGGAGATCACAATGACCTTTTCACACACACCAGGCTTTTCTTACACTCTTCTGGGCATCTGGTGGAGGTACTGTGGAAACAACATTCTGCTAAATATCTTACATATCTATGTTGTAGGGTAAAAAATAACAAAAAAATCCCTGACTAGGTTAGTAAAATTAGTATATTAATTTAATCCGGGTCCTGCTGTTTCACCTCTCACAGAAGTCATCTGGGCCTGCAAAAATCCTGTGACCAATTGTAAATATAATTTGCATAAATGATCACACTCATTAGCATACAGTTGCTTCCTTTGCTTCCTTCCCTCAGGGACTGACAATCTGTTCCCACTGCAGTGAGTTTGGGATTGCCTTGCACCTTTGAATTATAGATTTCACTTCCCTTCCCTCTTATTTATTTCTTACATGATATCATACTTCTTTTCAGGCTGAGTCCCCACCTTACCATAGTTCTGCCTTGCCATATGTCTCTTCATTCTTTCAACAAAAAATCACTATTCTTTTTGATGGATATTTGAATAGTTCCTACAATGTGCAATCACATCAACAGAAAAGATTAAGAATTCTTTATCCCCTTGATATACATTAAGCTTGCTCTAACTTAAGACTGTAAAATACTCAGAGACAATGTGAGAAACTGTTTGGTATAAGGCAAATATTCTCTTACTTTTTGTACCCCTTCATTTTTTGAATTGTGTTAAAATGACCTAAATTGTAACCTTCAGGAAAGTGAGATTGGCAGGCACTTTAGGTAATTTAAGTCACCTCTCTCCCTCAAAAATCAAACTTCCCAACTCAAGCAGAACAAATGTGCAAACCAGACCCTGTATTTTATTTCCTTTTAGCCAGAAAAAATTTTTAAAAGAAAAAATCTTTCTGGACAACTTAGCATTTTTTTTTTTTTTTTTTTTTAACCCAGTATTTAATTCAACTCTCAAATGAAACAAAACAAAGAGTATTTTTACCATGAACAAACAGATCTTTACTGGTCTGTTTTTCACTCTCTGTAGGTGGCTGAGGAAGATTAGAAAACACATGTGTCTTTTTTCTGTCAAGATGTGTTTATTCTTTCCTCTGTGACTGCTGTTGTCTTCTGCTCATTATGGTTTTAGATCTGCAATAATAAGATTACAAAGAATGTCCCAAAGATCTGATAAAATCCCATAAAACATGAATTTCAGACCAAAAACTCTAAGATTAAATTTTTCCATGCTTTCTTGCTCCACAGAGCTATCAAGAAGGATATAGGAATACCAAACCTCATCTAAAGATCAAAACATCTTGTCAGAGAAGACCGCTCTGGATCACTGCAGCTATTTCCTGGTCATCAAACACTCGTCAGAGTAAAGGAGGTAAAGTCATCTATAGGGGTGAATACAATTAAAGGTACCTTCATCCATAGGAATACAACTTTCCTGGCCCCTTTCCTAACGTGAGAATGTTATGTAGTTCATGTGACTTTCATACACTGCTAAAATTTGTCTGGGGGATATTATGTGAAGCCGTAATTGAGGGATGAGCTTTTATTAAACAATTGGGTTTGTGTTCCTGTCCACTCCCTCCCAGTGATATCAGATGTGGGGCTGTTGGGCTGATTTTTCACTGTTTCAGGGCACGTGCAAAAGTGTCCTGTGTGAGGCATTCCTCTATGGATAAGCATGTCCTGGAGCACACACCCAGAACAGTGACCCCCCCACACACCCCATGCAGGTATTCAAACACCAGCACTGAGATATGTACTGGGGTGCCTGGTAAAAAACACATGCAAGAACAGAATGAACTAGAATCCGCTTCACAGGCAGCCCAAGTGAGGCACGAAGCCACTGGTCACCCAGGTCTATGCAAATGTGTGGAGCAAATCCGATTTGGCTAATAGCCAGCTGTATATTTTAACCACCAGGCAACCCTTTCTCTCCCATTAGAGGGTACAGTCATCACCTCTGCAAGGCTAGAGTATCACTGAAAAGAGACCAGCTGAGCTTCCCTTCTGTTTCCCCGAGATGTGTGATGCTGTGAAAATACTACAGGCAGTGTGAGCTGAAGCACGGGCGCAGCCGCGGATTGAAGCACTGCGTTTGTGCCACCACAGAAAGAGGAAACCGACAGTGACAAATGGGCTCCCTCTGCGCAGATCGCTGTGGCAGAGGGGGATAATGTTAAAATGTGGTAGCACTCTGGGGTAGCATGGTCAAAACGGGACAATGTCTGGTCAGGTACAGTACCAGCCCCGTGAACCACAGGCTCATTTTCAGGTCATCTCCAAGCTGTGCTGCATATCTTCCACGGGGCGTTATTAGTCCATGATAATCACGCTCTCTGCAGTTCCTTTACTGCTATTATAAAAATGCTTTTATGTTGGGTAGATGTGTTATTTATTACGTGCTAGGAGGAAATGAAGTCGGTAGTTCTGAATGTTGAACAGCAGTTGAAGCTGAGCTGCACAGTTCCCAGTCCCAAAGAACTCTGTCTCCTGTTTCATAATAATAATAGTGATTTATCCCCTGTGCTATTAAGCTATTTGAATGACTCCATGCAGATCTTGGGGCCCACATTTTATTCCTATCATCTAAGCTGAAGATGTAATATCAAGGACTGACTTTTTTCTTTTTCCTTTTTCTTTTTCTTTTTCTTTCTCTTTTTCTTTTCTTTCTTTCTCTTTCTCTTTTTCTTTTTCTTTCTCTTTCTCCTTTTTCTTTTTCTTTTTCTTTTTCTTTTTCTTTTTCTTTTTCTTTTTCTTTTTCTTTTTCTTTTTCTTTTTCTT
>JAWWES010000094.1:67443969-67475248 GCA_035583135.1 Lophotriccus pileatus
GCAGTGTAACACAGATAAGAACATTCACACACTGGAAGTTTGTAGGCTCTTCAACTGACAATATTGTTTCCACAGACAGTAAAGTGAGTATGGTGTAACTTAGTTATTACTTGTAAGATGTCAGGTCTTCACCTGCCCATGGTATGATCCTTATTATAAGTGTGCTTTGCATTTTGTCCCAGTGTTTCTGAAAACATACAGATCTGCTTGATCTATTTGGGCAAAATAAATGAGATTACAAAACTGCACCCAAGATAACTAAGGTCTGTTAAACCTGTTGTCTTACATATGAACTGCATTGCTGACCTTTTACATATTCTAAACTATTCCATGCCTTTAAGTACATGAACTGATACTAGAATTAGGTTAGGTGATGGTCCAAGATTCAGTCCTGTCCCAATACTTATCTTTGTCTTATGATATTTTATATACTAAGGAAGAGGATACTGAGGGAAGACCTCATTGTGGTCTACAGTTTTTCATAATGGGAAGTGGAGGGCAAGTGCCAATTTCCTCTCTGATCAGTGACAGAACACATGAGAATGGCATGAAGATGGGGAGGTTAGGGTGGATACTAGCAAAAGCTTCTCCCTCCAGAGGGTGGCTGGGAACTGAACAGGCTCCCCAGGGCAGTGGTCACAGCCCCAAGGCAGCCAGAGCTCAAAAAGCTCTTGGACAAGGCTCTCAGGCACACATTGAGATTGTTGGGGCTGTCCTGTGCAGGCTCAGGAGTTGGATCTAATGATCCTTGTGGGCTCCTTCCAACTCAGGATATTCTACGATTCTCTAAAACTTCCGGAACGTTCCAACAGCCCTCTGTGTCAGCAGAAGGGATGTCAACTGCCATGAGTGAATCTCAGAGCCACTGACACTTTTTTGTGCCCCACAGTGCTGACCATCCCTGTTGAGGGTTGCACCAACTGGCATTAGCATGGCACCTGCTGTCCTCAGAGGTATGACTATGACCTGCAGTGTTTTTGTCTGTGAAACAGCTTTCAGATCAATAGCACACTCACTGACCCATGTTGCCCTTCACAAGGAGCAAAATACTGAGGCATTTCAGTCCCACAGTTAGATAAGAATATTTAAAATTCCTGGGAAAGGTTTTTGTTCATAGCCTGAAGTTGTGTTTTGAAATCTTTACAAACTCTCTCTCCGGGGAGGCTGTGTGGAGAGAGCCATCCTTTCAGCTCACCCTTGAATGCACTTTGAACAAGCAGCTGCTTTTACTGTAAGCATGTTATTAATGGTCTCTTTTCAAAAGCAGATATAGTACCCTGGAAAATGTTCTATTGATTTTTTTTCCCTTTCCCTGTCCCTGTTTCAATCACACTCGTCTGAATGGCTTTCGTTTTTAGCAACAACAAGAGATTTCTTCGAAGAAAAGTGGTGTCTAGGTGCAGCCTTAAATAAAATCACTGCTCAATTTAAGCTCTGAAAAATACTATTGATATTTTAATAGAAGATTGGAGAACCGATTGCTGGTTCAATAATATCTACAAGGAGTTTATACATAGGAAACATGCACAAGAATCATTTTATTTCTTTTACTGTTCGTGTTAACAGAAAACAGCAGCCTAAATCTTGCCTCACTGGATTATTACATGTCAAGGATCTCAGGAACATGGAAATATTTCATTCCAATTTCCTAAGGAAGGAGTGTGCACTGAGATACCTGTGTGCAGAGTGCAGAATACAGAAAAGCAAATAATGTTGTACCATGTATTCCTATATAATAAGATTCATGGAGAGAAATGTGCAAGTAATAAATTGTGCACAGCTGGAAATATGGTTTGGCTTCTGACTTTTCTTAGTGTTGTTATTAATTGCTTATATCACATAGAGTCAAACATATGTTTTCTTAACATTTTCTTGTGAGCAAAAAAAAAAAAGCCGTGGCCACTATTTTGGAAACCTCTGAATTGAGAACACAAAAAGCACACTACATTAATATCCAGGGACAGATAGGTGATGTCAGCTGCCATGAGTGAGTTTCAGAGTGACTGATATTTTTTCCTCATCTCTGGGGCTGTTCAAGGCCAGGTTGGACAGGGCTTGAAATAACCTGGTCTAGTGGAAGGTGTCTGCCCATGGCAGGGGGATAGGAACTACAGGATCTGTAAGGTCCCTTTAAATCTAAACCATTTTATGACACTGTAACTCTGAGCTCCTGGAAATAGGAGACAATGTGAGAAGTTCAGCAGGAAATAGAGGGGTGTGGGCATGGGTAGAAAAGCAAGGCAAGATTGTTTCACATTTGGGAAAAGAAGCTTAAGAATATATCATAAATGTACTTAATTTTTTTAAATCCAAAATTTATATAAAAGACAATATTTAAATAAGTAAACAGAAAAAAGGTAAACAGAATAAACAGAACAGATAAATAGAATGTATGAAATAAATAAAGGTATGTAAATTTAAAAAAAAAAAATAAACATATAAAAGCCACTCATATGAGGAGCAACTGAGAGAGCTCGAGGTGTTGAGTGTGGAGAAGAAGAGGGTCAGGGGAGAGAGACCTTCTCGCTCTCCACAAGTATCTGAAAGGAGATTGTGTCCAGGTGGGGGTCAATCTCTTCTCCGAGCAACTTGCAGCAAGACAAAAGGAAATAAATCCAAACTGGTTCGAGGGATGTTCAGGTTGGACATCAGGAACAATTTCTTCTCTGAAAGGACTGTCAAGCATTGGAATGGATTTCCCAGGGAGGTGGTGGAGTCACCATCCCTGGAAGTTTTCAGGAAAGGACTGGGCATGGCACAAAGTGCCATGGTCTGGTTGACAAGGTGGTGGCTGGTGTCTGATCAAAGGTTGGATTCAATGGTCTTGGAGGTATTTTCCAACCTAAATGATTCTATGATGCTATGATTCTAGGATCTGATATTTTTCTCCAACTCCTGTCTTCCAAGGACTTTTTATTGCTGGCAACTGAAAAATTCAACCTCTAAATAAGTGGTATACATTTTCAGTGAGTAGGGAAAATATATACTAGAAGCTGTAAGATATGAGCCAGAAGCACAACTTCCACTATTGATAGAGAAGCACAATCATGTTATGCATAAAACTTATACAGTTTTGTTCATAATACCCATTTGACCAACATTTTGGTTCCATGAAAGAGATCAGCTGTGTGGCATTTAACACTAAAAATTGAAGTTCTTAGTTAGAAACCAAGACACAAATTTTGGTATAGGTAACTACTTGAAAGTTCAGGCTTGACTTTCTAAACTGTTTTCAAACAAGAATATTGATTTCTCTTTTCACGTGAAGAAAAAGCATCAACCAACTGGGAAAAAAAAAAAAAGAAAAAAGAAAAAAACCAGAAAACAAAACAAAACAAAATTTAAAAAAAAAAAAAAAAAAAAAAAGAAAAAGCAAAAACAAAGCCTCCATGAAGTGCAGTCTTTGTGCTTTCAGCCATTTGCCCATAAAGACCTAGATACCTGATAGCTGCTTGCCTTCTTTAACAGGCTGTAGTTACCAGAGAGAGTTTTGACAGGAGAGCTGTTACATTTTTATTTTAACACTGTGTTCTACATAAAAGTTGGCAATAAGAGAAAGTATTCTATAGGATATGACTCCCCCATGGACTCTTACTTCACAGGCTGACATTTTTTACTTGTCAACAACACTCAAGTGAAGATATCTTACTAAAAAAAATAATAATAATTAAAAAAAAAAAAGAAGACAGAGGAAGGGAAAAAAGGGTAGGTGAAGGAAAAACAAGTTCAGGGATCTTTTAGTCATGGTAGTAATTCAGATGTTTCTTTTGGCTGTAACTAACAGATCAGCTCATAAGAAATTGATTCTGATGTAGTATATAGAACAGGAATGTGTGAGCTACGTAGCCTGATGCAGGTATGGAAATTTGGTTCCTTAGCAACATTAACTGTCTAGAGCCCCTTTGTTTTGTCTTGAGTGTGGTATTGCCAATGCCATCACACCTCAAATTTAGTCCCTGACTCCACTTATTATAACAGGAGTATTTACATCTGTACCTGTACACTGCCCCTGCTCTCCCCTACCTGCTGTCAATTACAAAATTGGTGTTAAAGTCTATGGCCTATGTTAATAATTCTCAATTAGATACATTTTCTGTTCAAATGTGATCCTGCTCTCAGGCCTTCAAAAATATTCCTTTTCAGTCTGCTTTCATGTTGTAATATAAACCTGAAAAAGACAGGAAGTCAGCTTATATTCTTTGCTGTTTATCTTAATAGAATATTTATTTTCCACATCTGTCCAAAATCACTGGCTTGTGTTCAGTTTGTTGTCCTTAATGAACTCCTAATACTGCCCTACATAACTTCCATCAGGCCCATTATTTCCATATTATATCTGATTACATCTCCCAAAATATATTACCTTTCACCTGTCTTCACAAAATTTCAATTTATTTATCGTTCAAAATATTTTCAATTTATTTATCTTTCAAAATATTTTCAATTTATTTATCTTTCAAAACATTTTCCTATTATGTACAGGTCAGTTTGAATAAAATTTATCTCCATCTTTGTTGCCAAGTTAATAATCCAAACCCTAGTTCTGCACTTTACTACAACAGGCTCAATTTCCTCTGCTCCTTAAATCACGTTTTAGTTGTTTCAAGGTGATATGACAGGAACTGTCCTGTCTCCTCAGAAAACAGTGAATCAACGTATAGAGCAGAGCAGAAACTTGCTGAGCCTCTAACATTCAGAACATATTTTGAAACTCTTGAATAAGGATGGCAAGTCACAGGTGCAAGGATCAACTTGAGAACTGGTGACACCGAGTGCCAAGTCTGTAGAGAGCCCCTGTCATTCTCTGTAGAATTTAAGATGACTATTTAGTCACAGTATAGTAACTTCTTTCTTGCTTCTGACCAGATTTTTTTTCCTACCTTTCAATGGCAAGTGAATTTTTTTCCTGTTGACTAGGACTATTGCCTTCACCCTACAATTTCTTCCATTTTGTACAGTCTGTCTTTGTTGAAAACAAAGAGCGCTCAGCTCTTTAGAATCCAGGCCTTTCTTTAGTTTTTGTTTACATCTTCTAAGACAAACATTTGATCACCTTAGTCCTGCCTAGATTCCATTCACTTACACGTTACAGGTGATATGATCAACCATAAACTGATCAGTGAAAGTGTAGTCTATGGGCAGACTAATTTAAATTTGAGTGGCTGTATTGACAACAGTGCAAGCGTCTTTCTTTACTTCACCTGAGCATCCACTTGAACATTTCAAGTCAACAGTGTTTTTTTTCTGATTGGACTCAATGATCCTTGTGGGGTCCTTCCTGATTTTGTCAGCTGAGGCATCTATCACCTAAGCAGAGTATTGCACAGCTGCCTCCGATTTATGAGTCCATACCATCCTTGCTATAAACTCCCTACGTGCTCATTTAACTCTTTGCTCCAGAAACTGAAGTAGCAGCTCAATCCAACTGGCACCAGGATCACTGCCAGATAAGGGAAGAACAGGAGGAAGTTCAGGAAAGGCTCCTGAGGACTGGCCTTGCTTTGTTCACTATGAAAGAAGTTGAAGTAAATGACACAACAACCCTTTGGAAAGACTAGACCATTTGTGAGCTCTGAGAAACACCAAATACTGGACTCACTGAGGGAGCTCATGATACACCATGGGCGTGAAGTGAGAGGTTACAGGAGCTGCTGAGGACCTGCCACTGCACAGATAGTGAAGAAAGGGTTGGAAGGCAAATATAATATTTGGTTTGCTTGCTTTGTAAGTCCCAGTGAGAGATCTTTCGTGCCAAAAGTAAAGAGTGTCAGTCACCACTGATTGTGATATGTGTCTTTTCACAAGTTAAGTATGTTTAATTCCTGATAGCTGGTCAGATTTACAGCCATTGGGCCAAATTTTGCTTTCATTTACATCATCTGAAGTCTGGAGAAAGTACACCAGAGTCAACATAAATTCCTTCAGCTTTACGAGAAATGTCTGTGAGGCATGTTTGGCTCACATACAGTAATGGAGGGAGGACCAGAATCACTGTGTTTTCACATGTGTTTTCCTGGATTGAATAAACAGATGAAACATTAAAATGTCTCATGGGATTAAAGCTTCTTAGAAATTATATGTGAAGTGATTCATTTCTGGTAGTTTTGATGTTACCTCTCATACGTCCAAGCAGTTCTGTTCTTCATGGGAGCTGTACGCCAACCGTTCAACATCCCATACACTGTGGTCCCACCTACACCATGCCTGTCTTTAGGTAGGCCCTCATTTTTATGCCTAATTAAAGCTGGAAAAGAGCAGGTCTGGAGACAAAAAGCATTAGCAACCACAATTACCTATCTTCACTGGAGTTATGTGTTATTTATGCTGGATTACATTTAGGCTTGTGGAGTTTGTGGTGTAGGAGTTTTTCTCTGGACCAAATCTTTTTGAAGGAATTATCCCAGTGGCTCAACTCTACTTCTTTCCCTTTCTCCTTTCTGTGATATCCTTTGCGAAGGGGACATGAACCATTCTGTGTTAGACAAGGGAGATTCTAACAAGGATGGCTGTTAGGATGAAACTGAAGAGCTACAATGTGGACAAATGACAGACCAGGACTGCAGTCTGAGCTGAGCTTATCAGCTCATTCTAGAGACAATTTCATTTTAATTGGGTGTGTGAGAACAGTCTCAAAGCTTATACATCTAATACTGGAAAGCCTTTAATAATGGAAATTACAACACTCACTAACTGAACATGTTACACGAAGAACAAGCTGAGAGCTAATTCTTACTCATCATCTCATAGTTTAATCCTCACATTTGTAACCCGGCAATGCTGAGCTGAGATTCGGCTGGTTTCCAGGATGTCTGGTCCTTTACAGGTCACCCTTGGAAGAACATTTCAAGCCCATCAAGGAAAAATAGTGGTCAACCATTTTTGTGGGAAAAATTCTGTCTCTCTAGTCAGTAACAGAACATGCTGTTAATTTCAGGTGAGCCAGGATTTCTCCTGCTAGCTTTTAAATCTCCAGACACCAGGTTTGTGTCTGTACCTACAAGCCCTATCAACACTAACAGTGAGCCTAGCATTTGGGAACCAGGAGAACTGCTAATTTCCTTCAGTCACTCTTATCTGCTGCCAACGTTTCCAGAATAACAAAGGACACAGAACAACGCATGTTTTGCCTCTTTTCTGTCTCAATGGGAAAAATTTAGTTTATTTTTTTTTTCCTTTAATATCCATGTGCAACAACATGCAGTTTGATTTGTTTTGATCACTGCCACATGTTACTGCCTTGGAAGCAAATCTTCTCTCTGCCTTTTGCACCCTGTGGGTGAAAATGAACAGTTTTATTGGTTCAGACTCTGGGATAGGTTCATAGGCTGTGCAGGTAAGTTTGTTTCCCCTGAAGAGCAATAAAAAAATATGCCAATTTTTGCTATCTTTTATGATTTACTGATTTCTTCAGCTGAACTACTTCAGTGGTAGTGGCAAGTGGTAAAGAAGAGAAGCAAAGCAGCAGAAGGTGAGATACATTTTTTTCAAGAGTCATTCTTTCAGAAACGACAGGTTGGTTGACCCTGTGTTCTCCTACAGTAACTTCTCTGAAAAAGTTACTGCACTGCTTTTTACAAAACAAGGTTGAGAAGAGATTTCTTACAATAAGGGAAAAAAAGACTGAATGACCTTGTGCCAGGGCCAGATTTTCTGTCTGAATGCCAGAAAACTGTGATCCATGGTCAACATTATAAGGCGAAACAGAAAAGTACTGTAACCTGTGATCTTTCAGCAAATGTTGCTTACTTTTTTTTTCCCCACTGCATTTCTGAAAAATTTCCCTGAAGTCAGTGTATCTCTGGAAAATCGTATATATTGTATGTGAGTGAAATTATTGACTCTTTTAGTTAGGGTACCTAACACTAACTGCTGAGGTAAAACAACAGATGGAAGATTACACATGGAAGATATGTTTTTTTTCCCAATAAATATCACTGTGGTACGGTCAAAACTCACCCTTTCCAATAAGAATATCTGATGTGGAAGTCATTTGGTCCCTCCAGATTTTAGAAATGCAGAAAACCAGATACGTAAAACACCTTTTTTTTTTCTCTTCCCAAAGTAAGGCCCAGACTCCATCTTACAACAAATGTATGTGACAAGTCTTCTTTTACACAGAAAGCCGGAAATCAAGGTATATGGAAAGACCACAGCATTTCAAACATGACAACTCTCCTCTCTTAGAGGTAGAGTGAATTAATGCCTCATCCAAAGGGCCTCCAGCATCTCTGTGAAGCACTCATATTATCAGAGCAATATCAAAAAAGCTAAAACATAGCAAAAAACCCATTATTTTTGTTTGATTAAGCCTGTCCTATAAACATATTACTTGGGTGCAAAAATACTGTTTCACATCACAGAAACTTTCTTTTTGGATCAAAATCAAAACTGGCCAGTTCCTCTTTCACCACTGTGAGGCTTAATATAAAATAATTAATAAATAGATAAATAAATAAATAAATTGATATATAAATAAATAAATATGGGATACAGATTTAATCATTGTTCTATTCCTTAGGGTTTCTTTCTTCCAGGCCCAGGCATCCATGGTGTTTAACAGGGGGACTTACCATATGAATATATATATAATATTTTTTATGTACTTTGCCTTAATGTTTCGTAAGTGCTCTGCTTTCCGATGTGCTGAGCAGCCAGTTTGGCCTCAGTTCAGTGTTGTCATATGAACATATAGTTTCCTAATAATTTTTATCTTTCACAGCCTGTCTACATGCAGAACTTAGATTAGCGCATAAATTCACAACACACTAGATACTGCACATGGTTGAAGCATGGGCTACCCTGAATCTGATGAGCTGCAACTCTCTGTTCACCTTCCTGGCCACCAGAAGAAGCCAAAATTAGCAACAACTGCAGGAAAACCACCCTGATTTGTGTTTGGTCTTGCTCAAGACTGATCTATCAGTTTTCTTGCACTCATATTGAGATGCCATGTTGTTCCCCTCTCTTGAGAAAATTCAAGTTACAATTGTAAATGTCTGCCCAGGATTAGAGATTTGCAAGTGATGCTGAGAACAGTGGAGAAAAGGAACAAAGGTTCAATTCTCACTTTCCACTCATGGAAAAGTGAGGATAGCTTCATTGTTCTGAGGTCTGCATTGACTGCAGAAACTACATGGGAATAACTACAAAGATCAAGGATCTTTGGCATTTAAAGAAAGGATGATGTGCCAGGATTGTGTATTGGAACCGTCATATCTTCCATCCAATACACATGGAGCCACATCTGAGTTTAGGGATGCAAACATCAGCAAAAAAGGGCAACTAGGACACTGATAAGCAAAATAGACTGAAATAAAACATTCTTCAGTTTCCAGTCATTCTTCAATATATGTGGCAATGACTATGTGCCCCGTACAATTATTATGAAAATTATTAACCTTCTAATACCTGAAGGGAGCCTACAACAATAATGAGGCGTGGCTATTTACAAGGGCATGCGGTGATAAAACAAGAGGGAACTGAAAGAGAGCAGGTTTATATCAGATATTAGAAATAAGTTCTTTATTATGAGGATGGTGACGCCCTGGCACAGGTTGCCCAGAGAAGCTGAGGCTGCCCCATCACTGGAAGTGCTTAAGGCCAGGTGGGATGAACTTCTGAGCAACCTGGTCTAGTGGAAGGTGTCCCTGCCCATGGCAGGGGGACTGGAACAAGGTGAACTTTAAAATTCATTCCCACCCAAGATTTTCTATGATTCTATGGAAAACGTGATTTTCATTTTAGAGGCTTAAATAATTAAATGTATTTTTTTTAGTATATTTCCAATTTCCTAGATGATAATTCAAAAGCCTATGAGTCTTATTTATGCTACAGCCCACCTATAAAAATCTAAGTAACCATGACTGAAGAATGAGTAGAGTCTACAATTGGGCTCTGGTCCATTTTTTAACCTCAGTAAAACAGTGGAAATAAAGAAGAGATTCAAGTCTCTGTTTGAACCTTGTACCAATGACAGAATCAGCAATACTTCTTGAAGAGCTTATTATGTAAACTTCCAGACTGGATGCACAAAGATAGCTTAAATAAGATTAAAATAAATAAATAAATAAATAAATAAATAATAGCGTTTAAAAACTTCTGTAAATGGACTCATTATATGCAAACCTCAATTTTGCATTTCAGTTATCACAAACTCTCTGCCAGCTGAACTAGCAGTGTGATTTCAAGCTGTTATGGATTTTCAGGGATGGATTGAAAACAGATGGTCTCTGATACCTTTTTCATTATAACTTCCCTAAGTTTTCAGAAGTTTTTTGCTTTGCCTCCAGGTCTTTCCCCTCTTCAGCCTTTGACTTCCAATCACTGGAGAAAAAAAAAGTCAATATTCTTTAAAACAGCTGAGGCACCTTATACCCCAGGAACTGGCAAAGCTTCTCATCCTTCAGAGATGAAGAAAGAGTCAGCTGGAAAGAACTAGATGGTTTCTGACAAACGGGGAGTGGGGTGGGGACGGTGGGGAACAAAACACTTCTGTACCTGAAACTACTTCTTGAGTAAAAAGAAAGGAACTCCCAAGGTAGGTTCTGTAAAACACATGATACCGTGGCTGTGGTTAGATGGCTTCAGGCCAGATAAAGAGAATAGGTGAGGGATGGGTTAACTCTGCTGCTGAAGATGGTAAAGCAATGGGATATGTATTATCTGCCCCACTAGTGGAGTGAATTCTCCCAGACACAAAAATCCTGAAGAGCCATCAGTGATAGCCACTGAAAAGTTAACTCTATCCAGTCTGCTCAGACTCGAGAGCACTTACCAACAGCTGAAGGACATTACAAGGAATTGATTTCTCTAGTGTAGACAACACCTGAAAATAACCTTGGCCGTCTGGAGTGAGCGTTCCGTGTTTGTTAGTTTTGTCTTTAGTTACTGCCTCTTTTATATGCCTTTTGTGTATTGTTCACCTGGAAGTGGAATACTTTCTTGCTTACACTGTCAGCCTTTTTTTTTTTCCAACCCATTACAGGGTCACCTGCGAAAAGCTTTGAAGGTTTGACTCACAGTCATGCAGCAAAATTTGTTTCAGGTGATAATATTTCCCAGTAGGAGAGTGTTTGGATTGTTGGAAAAGTGGTTTGTTATGAGAATATAAAACCAGTTTCCAGCATGAACAAGGGAATTGTTTTATTCCTTTGCAGTGCAGAGTTAGTGAGCAATAGCCTGAGGGGTCAACTCTAAATCAGGCTGGATAATTCCTTGCTTTCATTTCAATATCCTTTTGCCTCTATCCAGCCCAGCTCTACAAAATTATTTTCCCTATAATATGTCTAGCTGGGGTTTGGAAAACTGAGATCAATATTGCAAGCGTGTGGTCTGGAGATTTAAAATTGAGCTACCACGTGATATGGGCATCTTACAGAACTCCAAGGGTGGGCCATACCTAGAGAGTAGCCCCTCACTGAGCACACCATGGCCAGGACCAGGTCAAAAGGGCGTGACAAGGCTCCAAATGAGGTATAGGGAATAGTGAATTCCCATATTTTCCACTGCTGGATGTGAAACTTATGATTCTAGGATGGTTGTTTTATACTGGGCACCATGACATCTACACAGGTATGGGTTCTAGGTGAAATATTTGCCAACCCATGCAAAATGCTAATTAATAAGATTAATACTAATATTCTTTTTCTAGAAGCACATACTCAGGTAACTGCAGTTTATTCCCTTCTTCTTGTAACATTAGAAATTTTACTTTCTTTTGTTTTCTATAACCTTACCTGAAACAGTAACTTTGTGATCTTACCTTTAATACTTACCAACATTTACCTCTACAAATTGTAATTATAGTTCTACTGGCCTGTGGACAAACAATGCACTGGGGCACCTATGCAGATTCACTCATGACCCTTCAAAGGTCAAGATTTCAGCATTTCCAGCCCTCAGGATTAATTGACTCTCCAACAAGGCAAAAACTTTTTTAAATCATTGGAATTTATTTGCGATCAATGCATGCAGTGAACTAGCTGGTGTCTCTGGCATTGTTGCCTGAAATGGAGTAATAGCTTAACAGATGAAATAGTAGCTTGATCCCTGTGTCCCACCTGGCAGCTCCTTGAGACAGGAGAAAACATCTGAAATATTGAATCCATTTTAAAGATTTTTACAGAATAGATTTTGCCTCTTAAATGTTGCTTAAAGTAAAATAACCTTGTGTTTAAAAAAGAAATAGGAAAGAAGGTAGTAAAGCCTGGCATTGTTGAGACAGCAAGTGATATGGCCTATAAATCAGTAGGAGAAATCTCCACACAACTTCAGATTGTATGGTACAGCTGTTTATAGATGACCTAATCACTTCTTGTCTAAGCAGAAGTAAGTATCCTTATGATACTTCCCATCCCATCCTAGTGTAGACCAGCAAAATGCCAAAGTCAAGTTAATCAGACCCTAAAATTTTCCCTTGATACTCCACAAAATGTGCAGAATCTGAAAAGCTCATTCAACTCCTAGCCTATCCTGCACACCTGTGCTGTGCAACCTTTTGTATTCTACCAGCAGAGATTCACCAAGGAACTTCTCTCTTACATTCGATTCCCAAACTGGGAACTAGAGCAGGTTTGGTGGCAGGACTTGCGACCCTGTGGGGGCCAGGCAGGAGCAATCTGCTCCTGAAGGACTGACTCTGTGGAAGACACAGAGGATCCACACTGTAGTGATCTCTCCCTGCTCTTATCTCAGCCCATGAGCTTTTCATTATATTTTCTCTTTCCTGTCTATTTGGGAAGGGAATTGACAGAGTAGCTTTGATGGGCACTTGGAGTCCAGTCAGGGTCAAACCACCACAACTCTTTGTGTAGGACATGGCTTACTTGTTTCAGAATTAAATTGTTAAGATGATTTTTTTTCTGTACCTTTCAAAACAGCAATAGAGAAATTAGTTTTTTTTTTTTGCTTCCTGGCTTTCCAAAAGAACTTTTTATTAGTTATCTTCCAACCTCTGACATTTGCATGAAAATTCTAGAAGGCCAAAGGTATTTTTGTTTGACATATAACTATGTCACTGAATCTTTGGGTCAAATTTCTTAAGCGGTTGCAAACCCAGTGGAAGTCTCCAATTCCAGTTCAGCAAAAGTATAGGAGTGCCTAAAACACACATTGTTGAGAAAGGTGCCATAAGCAGACTGGATCCTGACATGGATTACATTGGCATGTGACACAGTGCATTATCAAGTGTGTCTCTAAGGACTTGTCTCTGCAAGGGGCTGGTGGTCTACATGCTTGCATAAAGCTTTCAAGCAAATCTATTTTGGAATACACAATGCTGGGATGGAAAGAGTCTTGCTAAAATATATGAATATATGTATATACATATAACCAGTTAACTAGTTTGCTTGTTCCTTCTATCACTAATAGTTGTGCTGGGTGGTGTTCCTTCAGAGACACCTGAACTTTACTCCTGTCTTTGAGGAAGATAATCATTGTACAGCACCGTGTCAAAAGAGTAAGCTGTAAGGTTGGGTGCAAATTTGCTGTTCACGAGAGACTCTGCACAGATAAGTGTGTTATGGACCAACAAGGATGAAAGAAGAAAGGAAGGTAATATGACTCCAAAAGGATTTGAACCAAATGTTCCTTCATCTGTCAAGTAAGAGTGATTAGTGTCATGAATGTGGAGTCTAGAAGTAAAGCAAAGTACCTTACTTCTATCAAATTATGTGATTTCTTCCTGGTGTGGTATGGGAAGATATTTGGCCTCATCCCCAACCCATTAAGCATACCATTAAGTATACCAACAGAGCATTGGCAGAGATAATTTTATGGTATATGCTTTGCATGTTCCACATGAACTGGTAGTGAAAATGGAGATTATGCTAAGGGATGGGAAATCCAGATTAAGATTTACTTGTAGATAATCTGAAGAGTGTGTGTGTGTGTGTGTGAACATATATAAACATAAGCACTGTAAACAAACCAATATACACATATAAACTGTAGACTGACATCAGTTCCGCTCCTGAACTCTCCTTTTGAGGATGCTGCTACATTTAGGTCTTGTTACTGGCTAAACTCATAATTCGTTATAATTCTGTGTGATACCATATAGATTATCAATTCAGGTGGATGTTGATACTAAATACTAATTTAACTAATCTCCACTCACCATTTAGATGTGACATTTTGAAGTGTGTGCACCAATAAGCTCATTAAGGGCCAAGCCTATGTTTGTTAATCCGCTGGGGAGATGCAGCTGTAATATCTTTTGTGGAACAGAAGAAGATATCTAATGTAATATCCATAGAACATGATCCATCTAAAACTTTTTGAGCTTTGTTCATCATTTCAAGAGGGAAAAATACTAATTAAATCTGGCAACATTTGCATATATAGTCTAGCAATTAGATGAAAGATAATTCTAGAGGGCAATAGCACAAATTATTAAAGAAATTTGAGAGCTATCTGGAGTAAACAGTCACTATGATAAACAGCAACTATAACATTCACAATTTTAATTTGCATATATAGATGGCTATAAAATAACTTCTTATGAAAATTTGAGATCTAAATTAAGAAGCCTTTTATTCTTGGTTTGAGCCAAATCTTACAGGAATTGGTGGATTTTTTGTATTGACTTATAATGGGCTTTGAATCAGGTTATAATAATTTTCTTCTCAGTAAATGTATGAAGTGAGTGAAAATATTGAGAGCCTCTCAGAATACAGAGCTAGAAGGGTTTCAGTTTTCACACATCTCAACATCTCCAGCTGAAGAGAATTTCTCATTACTGCTTTTCCTCTAAACCCTTTTCCACCGAGGTGATTAAAGCACAGCTGACAACCAATCTATGAGAAAAGCACATCACAATTTCATGTTGGCTTAGGAGCCTGTTCCTCACAAAAAGCTTCCTGATAGCAAAGCAGAAGAAGAATTGATAAATCCTCAGCATATGGTTCTCTGCTGTCCTCTGTGAGAGTAATACAGTGGCAGAGTCATTTTACATATGCACAAATTTTTTTGCCTTGAAATCACCTAAGCTGTTAGGAATTCACCAAAGATCTAGGAGTGTCAAACTAGCAATATAATTTAACAAAGAAATTATGAAAGTGTTGGGTTTTCCTTTTCATAAACAGTTTGGTGAAGTGTTCAGTATACTGCCAGTGGCTTTCTAGAGCTGATCCTATAATTCATAGAATCTAAATCATAGAAAATATATGAAAAGTGAACAAGAAAAGATCCTAGTTCAACCAGTTGAAAATTCTGCTTGGGCAGAAACCAATTGCCAACATAAATAAGTGATAAATGCATAAACAAAATTACAGAAAGAGGGGACTGAACTATTTCCCATTAGGGGGCAGTTCTGCTTAAAAGTTACTTAGTTAGGGAAGTAATCCTGTTGATGATTTTATTGTGGACACTGGGCCTGTTTTCCAAATATTTGCCTAATCTAATTTTGTCCTCTGCAACATCCTACACCACTGAATTCCTAAATACAGTTGCATCCTGTATGAAGAAAAAAATGAAATTAAACAAAACAAAACCAAACCAAAACACACCCCTCCAAAACAAACAAACAACAACAACAAAAACAACAACAAAAAGAACCACCAAAACAAAACCAAAAAACCTTGTTTTCTGCTGCTTTACATTTACTGTTATTTTTTCATATTCTTTTGCTATAAAAAAACAGCATAAACTCATTCAGGATTTTGCTCCAGTTGTCAACAAGCATTTCTGTCCAATATTTTTTTTTTTTTTAATTCCCCCAAATATCTCCTTTTGAAGAAGACAATTCCTGGCCTCTGTAGTCTCTCTTTTAGAAGCTGCCACAGTCCTTCCCATTACTATTTTTGACACAGACACAGCAGTGTATGTGTTTATGACCATTGAGAGATTTTCATTCATTCTAAGTTTTTTTTAACCTCAAATAGGCATTTTGTTTCCTCTTTCTGCAATAAAGGGTTCTTTGTTTTATTCCTCATCCAAATAGTTACAAGTGAAATATTAACTGCTGTAGGTGTCCATTATTAATTTCTTAGTTTAAATAGGTGTTCAGTAGATAGGCAGTGATGTTCATTATTTTTTGGGAATGGTTCTTGTTGGTACTCTAAAACTTCCCTGCAGGCCAAGTAGAGAATGACTGTTCAGTGAAAAGGAATGAACACTGAAGGATGAAAAAATGAAAGTCAATATAGCCTTGCTTGACGTGATTCACCATTTTAGGTGAATGGTGAACAATATGATTAGTTACTAACCAGAATATTCACTGTAGGATTCCAAAGATACATGTACAGTTTGTTCCTTCAGAGAAGAACAGATATTAGATATTCATTAACTCTCTGAGCGTCTCCACTTGCCAGTGTAGAATTATTCCCTGAAATACATTTCTCATAAAAGGCATTTTCACCAAGCTTATTTGTGCCAGTGCCTGTGTGATGCTCCTCTTGGTTTCTTGGGCTGCCCAAAGCTTAAAAAGCAGGGTTGTGTAGTCGCAGATGTATGACAGCCATGTAGAGGTGTTGCCTCATAAACAGAATTTAGAAAAATCTGATTGTTGTCCCACCTCGTACTTAGCTTTTATGACAATTTTTCTGGGCACACTGAAGAATTTTTATTTCACCTGCATCTTTAATTTCATGGGAAAAAAAACTTTCTTACATCAAGTTATCCTTTCATCAAGGTTATTATTCATCAAGTTCCTGCAGCATTATCGGACCTGAATAAAATACTGCTCTACCACAAATTTTTCAAAGGGCATCAATATATCAGTGGCTAGTAGCAAGTGCTGATGATCTTTAACTTGTTATAAATGAATACTGGATTTCTAATGCTCCATAGTGAACGGTATATGCGAGTTGCCTCACTTGGAAGGTGTCCCTGCACATGTTTTTACCCTAAATCATGACAGAAACTCATGGTGCCTGGTGATGGGTGTAATTTTTCTAACCTTTTCCTATGTTACTTCACGGAGGGTTTAGCAGCAAAACTAGACAGTAACTCCCACATTGTGTTGTGAGGGTCCCCTTAGGCATTGCAGTTATATGACCTAGGAGTCGCTGTTGTGGAAAGAAGAGATGATCTATCCATGCTACTAAACTCTTCAGGTAGATTAATTTCAATTATATTTTTTTATATGAACATTTTACTCCTCTTCAACCATCTTAATTTCAGTACAGAGATATAGCACCTTCCAGATGCTAAAGGGGCTTCAAGAGAGCTGGAGGTTTTTGCAAAGGCCTGGAGTGACATGATAAGGGGGAATAGGTTCAAACCGACAAAAAAGGAGGATTAGATTGGAAATTGGGAAGAAATTTTTGATGTGGGAAATTCTCAGTGTGAGAAATTCTCTGTGATGAGGCCCTGGAACGGATTGTCCAGAGAAGCTGTGACTGCCCCATCCCTGGAAGTGTTCAAGGCCAGGTTGGATGGGGCTTGGAGCAACCTGAGATAGTGGAAGATGTCGCTCTCCATGGTAGGGGTGTTGGAGCAAGATGGTCTTGAAGGTCCAACCCAAACCGTTTTAAAAAATGTATAAAATTAACAAAAATGAAACTATTTCTTCCAACCCAAACCATTTTCCATAGGGGATATTGAGAACTTAAGCAAAAGCACAAAATTCCTCATAAAAAATTCACCAGAACTGCAAAAACAGAGAAAGGTAAGAGAAACAGAGACAGCAAAATCCTACTACACATGTCAGGCCAGACACGAAGACTGCTTCTGTCTATCAGATGCAAGGTTTTGTCAGGGCTGAGGAGGAGGCAGCCTGTGCTGTTCATCACCTTCTAGAACTCAGAGATAATAGCCACGATTTGTCTGCTTTTACTTAGACTGTTACAAGTTAAGTGTTTAAGAGTCAGTGAGCGGATCCCTCAGGTCCATTTACATTCAGTGGAGGGAAACAGTCATGTTCAGAAGGTGATTCATCACATCTCACGAGATGAAGCACGAATCACCTGCTGGGCATGCCAATTTCTCCCTGTTCACTCCAAACCCAGCCTGGAGCCCCTACCAGGGCAGACTACAGTGCCAGCAGTGTCCAAGTCAGGCACTTGGAGCAGCCAGCCTGGATTGAGCCCATAGTCGCTAAAAAATGCTGCTCACACCTGAGAATCTGTTTTGCCACTCCACAATGTCTGAAGTTATGAACAGCCACAGGTTTAAACCAAAACGAAGCACAAAAACAAACAAAAAAACCTACCTACCCAACCAATCAAAAAAAAAAAAGCCCTAAACTTGGATTTTTGCTTCAACTCCGTTTGGCTCTAAGGTTTTTGGAGATCTTTTTTTCACATTCCACAGTCAACACATGAATCTCTATTATTTGGCTAAGTTTCTTTTGAAATTACCTTCCTGAAAGTGAATTTCTAAACCCCCTACCCGCCAAAAAAAATAATAAAAAGAAAAACCTTGCATTTCTTATGACAGTAGAATGGTACAAATTAGCAATAAAAACATTATCTACTTTCAGTATGCATGAAGATTTCTATTTCCTAATCACTGGCATTTGTTTCATGTATGTGCATCATTGTGTAAATCATCAGAGAATCAAGAATTTTACATCTAAAAGGACAATTTTCAGGAAAAATATGAGCTTAAGAAAAACAAAAAAAAAAAAACCTGTGGCGTTTTGCTCAAAGGGATATTCCCTTTTTCTGTAGACCTTAAGTATTAATGAAGACATAGTTAATGTTTACTTAGACATTCTGGTTACTACAGTGCATCTAATACTTGCAAATTCTGGTCGTAGGATATTATTATTGTGTTTTAGTGTAATTATGAGTGTTTTAGGACCACAACACTTCACTACCTCTTCATCTCTCTGATCACATAAGTGTGTTTTGGGATGCATGTCAAGAAAATTTGAGCAATACATTTCAACAGCAGTAACCTTCTAAGAAAAAAAAAAACACTTATGAAAAGGCCCATGAAAAGGTTCATAAAAGACAACTTTTTAAGTACTCAGAGATGGTTAAAGAATTATGCTGATGTGCCCTGGAAGAGTTACAAAGCCCATTATTTTGAGGAACCATTTATTTCTCTGTATTTTTCTGTGGCAGTAAAGTCTCAGATCAAAATTTTATGTAATGAGAGAAGAATTGTAATTACTTTTAAAACATGTTCAAACAAGATGTTGCTTGTTTCAGTTTTAGGAGCTTTCATTCTGAAAGTTCTCAAGTTGCTGAAAGAATCAAGTAGTGTTTTGGTGGGTGCTTATATTGATGTTATGGTTTTAGTCTGAAGAAGTAAAGATGGGTGATGGGGGCTCAGGCTTAAGTAGGGTTCAGGTCCCACCATACTCAGTTGCAAAGGGCACAAAGATTATGTTGGAAAACAGCTAATGCATAGTTCTGTAGAACTCCATCTTGACTTTTTATCATCCTCTGTTGGATGTTGGAACTTGTTTTGATGATTGTTTTTTCCTGTTCCTTTATTGATATCACAATTTCTGATTTTGGGTTCCAGGTAAACTTAGCTTGTTTCAACAGGATTTATTGCCTGGGTCAGTGCCATCTTGCCACCCCTGGACAAACTCATGCATAAGAAGTGAGATTCAGGTACAGAATCAGGAAACTAAGTTTTGTGTCTACACAAAAAGACATCTACACCTCATTTCTGTGTCATACCCACAAGTCATAAGTGATTCAGTTGATTAAATCAAGGTTTCAAGTGTTATCTGAGATGTTTTAGGGTATTCTAGACACTGCTCTATATTTCAAATGGCATTCATAACCCATGCACTCCTAGGATACTATTTGGAAGTCATGTAAGACATCCTAGAGCTTCTGAAATAGTACAAGATGCCTCCCTGCATAAGCAGATTGGATGGTTCCTGGAGATCTGTGGGGCCCCACTGGAATGTCAACCAGCCACTACAGACAAGACTGGTGCCTAAACACTAGTGTTCAGTGTTTATGTGACTCATTCTCTAATCTCTACTGACTTTATGTGCTAGATCTCCATCAGCTCTGCTTTTTGAGGGTGACCCATTTGTGGTCTTTTAGTGACTGAAGGGAGCCAACAAGAAAGATGGAGATTATTTACAAGGGCAGTTACAGGATAAGGACAAATAGCTTCACACTGAGAGTGTGTTTAGATTGGATGTTAAGAAAAATAAGAGTAAGTTTAGACTGGATATTAAGAAAAAATTCTTGACTGTGAGGGTGGTAAGGCACTGACTTAAGTTGCCCAGAGAAGCTGTGGCTGCCCCATCCCTGGAAGTGTTTGAGGCTAGGTTGGATGGGGCTTGAATCAACCTGGTCTAGTGTAAGGTGTCCCTGCCCATGACAAGGAACAAAGTGGCATTTAAGGTCCCTTCCAATCCCTTCCAACCTAAGCCTTTCTATGATCCTATGAACTCTTAGTGATCAGGCATTTAATTAAGTGGCACACAAGTTTCAATCCCCTGAATTTGATTTCGTAAATCCGATATTGAAGCCTGCACCATGAGCCTCTACAGTTCTTTCTGGATTAGTCGCCCAGTGTGATCACCAACAAGTTTGTGATCCCAAAGCCCACCTCTGTGAAGGCAGCTAAGAACCTTCTGAGTGTGGGCAAGCTATGAAATCAAGGCCACTGCATTTACACAGCACTTCTGCATCTTAGCAAAACTCCTCTGTCTGAACCCATCTTCACAGAGACATCTCAGTTTCTGCTATTAAGGTCTGAAAAATGCTTAGTGTGACAAAACCAGCCAGGAGGTTCTTTTGAAGTTAATAAAATGTTAGTGTAGGGGTGTCAGATGAAAAGTCCCTTCATATTTTAATTTATGTACCCGTGTTTCTCTCTAACCTCTGTTCTGTACGTGTAGTGCTGCTTCTTACCTGCTTGTATGAGTCTGCTCAAGTTCCAGTAGCAGGGTCATATTATTAATGACAAGAAAGAAAACAAAGGACATGAGTGACAAAAGGAGACAGATGGAGACTCAGAAAACAGTCTATAAAAACTTCAAATTTTTTCCCTGAAAATCTAGGCCCAGGATCTAACATAAATTTTCTTTTATACTGCTTTTTTTTTTTTTTTCTGGAAGCACCTGGAAATAAAATCCTATATATATGTAGTTCTTAAAATAGGGTTAGAGTTGTTGTTTTTAAAGAATGCTTTATACCTTCAAACACTAGTCAAGTAAGAGCCACGCTTCCCCCCATGATTCATGGTTAATAGCATACTTCCTTTAGACAGCTTTATTTATCCTACAATAACATGAAAAATATGCCCGAACTGGCTTTATTTTTAGCCAGTTTTATGTTGGCATTTCTTTAACAGCACATAGGGGGAGGGGCACAGGGGGAGTCAATAAAGAAGAATGTGAAAATGTGTCCTTCTATAAAATCCAAGCCTGAAGTAGCAGTTGGACTTTGGCATATGTGTGGCCTATTATTGCCTTCTGTCGTAATCAGCCTTCTGGCAGAGCAATAACATCAAGGTGTTGTTTATACACTATAAAATGTTAAAACGGCATTGTAAAGATTAGCTGGAAGGTGAGGATTGTTTCGAGAGATTGAGGGTTTGTGGTTTTTTTTGGTTTGTATTTTCCTTTTCCTTTCTATTCCTGTGACCAAGAAACATAGCACTTGAAAATTGCCTTCTTCAATAGTTTCAAAGACTCTTTAATGGAAAAAACTGTTACCTGCAGAGAGGCAGTATGGCCCATGGCCTGAAGGGACTAAGAAGAAAAAGACTTTGCTTGAGTCCTCACTTCTGCCAAAAATGCATTTTGTGAGCCAGGTTCTCATCACCTCAGTGTGCCCGTGCCTCTTACTTACCCCAACCAGTGTTTGATGCAGATGAGAGTTCAGGCACTGAGAGGCCCAACAGCATCATTAAATCCCTGCACTACAAAGCAGTTAAAGGTAGGAAAATTATCTAGAATATGGGGTTTCTATTCTGACATGGTTTTACCTAAGGGACAGCAACATAGGAACATCAAGTAGTGTCATCAGGGTTACCAATTTAAATTTCCCAAACTGGGAGTGAGTTCAGTGTCTCTGAGTACCTCAGTCCCTTGTGTATTGAGGTACCTTGGAGGGACTCTTTAAGACAAACCATCATGAGTGGAAATGAGTGAATTCATAACTTCCTGGGAATAACAGAAATTCACATGATTACGGGCACAAGAAAGTCACTGAACATGAACATGGAAGAGGCGTTTACTCTGGGCTCAGTTCAGCTGTCCACAAATTGGTTTTATAACAGCACTTGAGATAATTTAGGGAGTTGAGAACACCTTTGCAGAGCTCACAGATAGGATGCAGAAATTATCACCCACTTGATGTGACAGCTGGAAGACAACCAACATATGGACACAAAATAAAAGGAAATTAAACATCTATGAGTGAAGCTCCATGTTTCTTCACCAGCATTTCACACACGGACAATGCTGCCTCTGTCATCAAAAAGACTTCCTGGGATGAAGAGATGGAGCTCATTTCAAACTCAACATTAAAGACTTTAAATTGACAAGTTGAAGGGTCTGACATACATCTTCCAGAAAGCTTTACAAAAATCCAGAATTCTGTGGAAGAAATAGAGTTGAAAGTCATAATTTTTGATTTCTAAACATTGAGACCATTTTCCCAGCTCTCCTCAATATTTTGACTCCTCTGTAAAGAAATGCTTGGGTTCCAGCTGGTTTTTGAAGAGTAGCAGGGAGTGGAAATGTATTTAAAACCTTAGTTTCTTTCCTGGAGAAGAAATTAGGAATAACTTTAAATTAACCTCATGGGAAAATAAGTTTTATTCATTTATATTAATTGTTGTTATTGCACTATTTTGTGCAGAACATATCAGATGAGTTGTAACACTGGTTCCAAATTCTGTGTACTTTCTTTGTCTCTAAAAATCCCTAATCTGTAACTGAGATTTGGGAAGATGTACCAGCCAAGCACCCTTACAGCACTTGTTCTGTTTCTTATCTTCTCTCCCAAAACATCTGTTGCTGTTCACTGTCAGATGCAGGATATTGGGCTAAAATGAGTTTTGGTCTGTCCTAAAGATTATGTCCTTTTGTAATAAATAACTATTTCCATGACAGGAAGTTCATGTATTCATTTTTACCACCTTCTTCTGATCAGGTGGGAAGGAAGGAGGATACAGAGGAAAGACATGGTTCGGAAGAAGTCTCAAGGTCCAATTATTTCTATACCATTCAGGGCAGCTATTTTTCTAACCTTTTTGTGACAACCCTCAACAATGAAGGACCACTGTGTCCCTGGTGTTCATTCCCCTAACAGCAGGAAACACTTTCCTCGTTTCCAAATTATATTCCCTTTCGTACAATTTAAGATAAGTCTGACTCTCCTATCAATCAATAAACATGGAAAATGGCTTATTCCTGTTGATTTTGGGGTTTTTTGGTTGTTTTTTTTTTTTTTTCAGTTTCTTTTCTCCTCCCCCCCCTTTATTTTAAGGGTTTTACAATTATTTCTTGTAATTTCCTCTCTGAACCAACATTTTCATGTGCATGGGTGTTGGAACTAGATAATCTTTAAGCTCCTTCCCTTCTAACCCAAACCATTCTATGATTCTGTGATCCTGATCAATCTTTTCTGATGGCTCATAGTTTCTACCTAAGGACATTCCTATAGTTCTCTTCTTGATTTTCTCCTTTTGATCTACTCTTCAATCGAAGTCTCAGGTTCCAAAATGATGAAAGTACCATGCATGAAGGTTTATGACATTTGAAATTTTTAGGGCAAAAGACCAATGTTTCTGTGTTGCTTGCTTCTCTTGAGCAGGTAATTTCCACTAATTTCCATAGGATTGTTTCCTACAGCAAAATCAACCCACATTAATATTTCAGAGATATCCCAAATAAACATTAACCACATCAAAGAAGTAGATTCTAAAAGAAAACATCAAAGAAACTATCAGACACGATTTGTTTTACTATCACCATCATCACAGGGCAAGAGATTTCACTTCACACTTCTATCTTGCAAAAGGTGAATTATGTTTTGTGACTTACATGTAGTCCAAACAGCAAGTACCAAGAGAGATGGCAGCATTTTAATTAAAATTGATAAAGCCTCTCTGAAAATTAGTCTGGGGAAAACACATCTTGTAGAATACAGAACTGCCAAGTTTTGGCTGGAGGCTGAAGCAGGATTTGGAGTGTCTGGAAAGAAACTCTACTGGGCCAGTGGGAGACTGGGAGTAGAATCACACTGGTACAATCAGTTCTGCTGAATGGAAAAGTGCTCAAGGAAAGAAAACAACTTTAATTATCAAAATACCATCATGTGCAAACACAAAGGGATTGAAGACCTGGCCTCTCATGTCATGTCTAGAAGGTACAAAAATCCTTAGCTCATTTTGCATACATTTGATGATGGAAAATACCTTGGCTTCCTGTCCCTTCTCCCTTCTCAGTTCTGGACTGTGTGTTCTCTAGAGCAGGAATAATTCCCTAATAATTAGTTTTTCCCTATTTCTCTAATATTTCCTGTGTAATATTAATGTGACCTAAACTGTAACCTGTGTCTACCTACTCAGTGTCCCAGTAATAACCTGTGAGATTTGAACGTAGTGGAGAAGAATGAGATGGAGATGTACCTGCTACTGCAAGATGAGTTTTGGGCTGGGACTGTAATGCAAGGAGGTTATGTGGGAAGGTCTCATGCTGCGGATTAATTTACTCAGCCCTGGACATGTCACCATAGTCTGGAGTTTTTTTCCCTCTGATAGTCTTGTCTCTTCTAACCCTCAGTGCTGGCTGTCCTGAAGATCTTTCTCTGTCCTGAATATCCTTTAAACTTATAATCAACATTTACTAGTGGAAAATGACACTTCTGTTATCCTTTGGATGCAGAAACTTGAAAGACAGGAAGAAATCCATAGCTGTATATGCAGTGCCACCTGATGATGTTCATCAAAGCTGTTCCCTAAGTTGTGTTATACATCAGAAGATGTTTGGGGACTGCAGAGAGAAGCAAGGGGAGAGCAGCTTTGCCATTCCTGCTGCCTCCTCTTCTCCACTCATGTCAAATATCCCTTTGGCAGAAGATCACAGTTGCTGTGCAGGAGCATAAAGCAGGAGTTGTGTGCAGGAGGCAGAAGACTGGCAGGCCAGAAGCATCAGCTGTGCTATAAAAATTATGCTAATACGTTAAAATTAAGTTTATTTGGAAATAACTGCTTCACATTATGGAGGACTGAGTTTCTTGGACCCTTAGTTTTTTGTGTATGTATGCCTCATTCTCCCACCCAACTCCATCTTGATCTGGTTCCTCCAACCTCTTGCCACAGACACCTGGAGCCAAGTGCAGAAAATAGTCTTTGTCTTAGCAGCAGTCACCAGTTGGCAGAATAAAACTACCTACCCCATTAAAAGCCTGTCTCCTGTGCTGTCAGCTTTACAGAAACTTTAAATCCCAGTAAAATGAAACACTAACAGCTGCCTGTTATTGCATATTGTGTCCTGTATTATTCCGTCTGTGCTGTAGTGAAGTTTAGTGGGGAAAGGAGAGAAAAAAATTGCACTTTCCCCCTTGCCAGAAGCAACATGTGCATCTGGAGAAATTTTCCCAGTGAGCAAACTCTGGATACAAAGCCATAGTATGAGGAAATTGCATTTTATCTCTTGCTTCCCATTCTGCATGAGCAATTATTTTTGTGGATGCACGAGTTCTTTGGTCTGTGTGTGCGCCTGTCTTTGACTGTTGGTAACTTCAGACCAATGTTTGCTTTGCCCAGAATTTAGCTGTAGACAAAGACTCCACATAAATAAATAAATAAATAAACGAGGAAAAAAAAACCAAAACACATTCACCCAGAAAAAATTCACCAAGCAAAAAACCCTTTTTGTCATTGCATACGCAGTAGCTCTGCAGAGAATAGCCTGTTCTCTGTTGCCATCCAAAGAGACATTATTTTATTTGACACCTATGGAGCTGCACAAATGAGAGTCAGCAGGCAGCAAGCCGTCCTCTTGGAAGAAGAGTTGGCATCTCCCTCCCTGGCACATCTGGTGAGTTTGAATGGCATTCACTGGCATGGCTTTGCAAAATTAATTACATTCCAAAGCCTTGTCACAAACAATAAACCCTTGTGCCAAATGCTGATCTTTTGTTTTCTGCCAGATGTAATGCATCTGCTTCTCTTTATCAGGTTTAATCCTATTTGGCTTTGGCAGCACAGTAAACAATGCTGTGGAAGTTGGAAATGAAAAGTGGAAGAATGTGGGAAGGCACTGAACAGAAGAAACAGAGGTGCCACGTGGTTAAAACACTCGGTCTGGAACAGCTGGATAATGTGTTGGCATGGGACACAGCCATGGTGAGAAAGGCCTTTACTCCTTAATAAGCTTGCAATGAGCAACAATGTGGGGATAGATCCACAGTGAACTGTCAGAAATCCTGCTGAATGGGCTGGGTGTTGAATGTCTTATTTTCCATGGCTAATTTTCTCAGTGATGTCACTGTGTAATCTGGTGCAGAAAGAGCTCTCTCAATGCTGTCTCACAAACTCAAGGAAGAAGGATCAGTCCAGAAGCAGAAATAAGGTGCAGGTAAGCCTCTGTCCTGTTTTACTTATTCTACACTTTTGACTAAAGGACATAAAATCACCCCTCAGTAGAGGTACCAGTGGCTCAGGCACTGGTCTCCAAGCACCACCAGACCCTGACACCTTCAGTGCTGCTCACGGGCTAGACAGAAGCAGGGATTCACCTCCATCTCAAATTTGAGGTGTGTCATTTTGTCCTCATCCAGTGAAATGCCCAAGCAGTACTCCAAGACAGCAAACAAACTGAACCCAAAGCCAAAAGTAAAACTTATTCAAACCATTATTTCGCCCCATATCAGAGCTTATTCGGAGCAAATATTGAAATTATTTGTTAAACCTAAGAGAGAATTGAATGGGCTCACATCAAAATTGATTCCACCTGCTACTACCACCAGCCATGATCTTGAAAAGATCTGTGATTCTACCATGCAGGACTTAGTGTTCCTTCCCTCTCAGTCAGCCTCTTGTACCTCATTATACAGAAATAACCAAATCCTTCTGTTTCTGTGCTAAATATTTTTTCAGTGGTGTATGTGGCTGCAAGCCTGTAATCCCCTTCAGTCATTAAACTCCACCTCCTGCTACCTTTACTTTTACAATGGTACAACTGGGTCTGAAAGCAACAGCTCAGTTTCTCCTAAATTCCTTAAACTAAGCAAGCAGTGGTATGGTTGGCACTACTGGGAACACAAATATTGTCTGGGTTGTTACAGAGGACTAGGAAGAAGTATCTTGGATTCCTTTCCTGGTAGGGTTTGTGATCTCTAGGGATGCCTTTGTCACATGGACTTTTAATTTTTAAATACATTTTTCAAAAGGAACAATTTCTAAATAGTTCAAGGTTAGCAGTTTCTGACTAGTGTGAACTGGAAATAAACCAAAAGACTTTCAGTCACAGATGAGCTGGAACTGAAATAAAATTTACTGGTTCAGTGGTCTTCCCTCCAGGTGTGTTGAAATCAAACCTGTATGACTGAAAAAAGCAGACAGGAGAATGAATGAGGGACCAGGAGACCGGACTTCAATTTGCCTGTCTAGTTATAATGTTTCTTCTATTTCAGTTCAAGGGCACTAGTAGCCACAGTTATGAGTCCAAATTTTTTTCCGTACTTTGAAGTTCTACAGAAAGTAAAACTTTGGGCAAGAGGTGAAAGAGATCTGAATACACCAGGCAATGGAGGCTGTTAATAGTTGTTGTTGGTAAGCCAACACAGAATCACACTGGGACCTACCCAGGTTGTCCAAGGGAAGAAATAGGGATGAATCAAACATCCCTGAGGGCCTCCGTTAGAAATGTTTGTTGTCCAAAGGAAACTGCCAAATTAACAGATAGCAGGAATTGGAAAGCCAGGATCCAAGAAGAAGCCAGACTTCACTGGAAAGGAGGATCAGGCATTGGAACAGGTTGCCCAGGGAAGTGGTGGAATCACCATCCCTGGAAGTGTTACAAAAAAAAAAAATGTGGATGTAGCATTTGGGGATAGGGTTTAGTGGTAAATGTGGTGTTCAGGGCTGCCAGTTGAATTTGATGATTTTACCCAGTCTTTGCAGTTGCTCCTTTCTGGCACCTTTCTCACTCTGTAGCCCACAGTGAAAATGACTTTGATATCTTTCCTGTTTTCTGGGCTTGCTCCTCCTTCCACTGACTTTCATGAGTTTTAGATAAAGAGGTTTTAGAGGTTTTGCAAAACCTCCTAGTGGCTACAGGGCTATTTAGAGGTCTGTGATAACTCCATGTTCAGAAATGACATGCATAGCTAAAATTTCAAGGTAGTTCATGCTCCTTCTCTCACTGAGCTTTCATGAGAGAAAAGCAATCACAAATTTCTGCAGGGAAGGATAGATTTTTAAGTCTATATACCATACTGACATTAGTGAGTTCATGGATTATCCCTATTAGCAGTCTAAAACTTCCTCCTGAGGGTGAGCAGAGGAGCAGGGTTGGTCTCTTGTCTCTGGTGACCAGTGACAGAACCTCAGGGAATGGCCAGAAGTTTTGTTAGGGGAGGTTTATGTTGGATATTAGGAAAAAGTTCTTCACACAGAGGGTGGTTGGGCACTGAACAGGCTTCCCAAGGCAGTGGTCACAGCACTAAGGCTGACAGAGTTCAAGGAGTATTTGGAAAAGGCTCTCAGGCACATGGTGGGGTTCTTGGGGTTGTCCTGTGAAGAGCTGATCCTGGTGGATCCCTTTCAACTCAGGATATTGTATTCTATTGTATCACCAGAACTGATAAAGTCTATGGTAATATGTATAATAATAACGATAAAGAGGACAACTTCAAAGTGAAACCCTATCCATCTTAATTTCTACTTCTACTAATGTTATTAAAAAGACATATGAGGAAGTTGCAACCTACTTTATGATTTTTTAATTTGATTTGTGTTAATATCTGTGTGCAACTGCCATCATCAATTTGCACGTGTGCAGTAACTCACAGCAGGGCATCCTAGAGAACGTCGGGGGTCAGATCAGACCCACAGAAACCCAGACAAGAGAACTGCTTCCAGCAAGAGAAACATCTTCTGCATAATCTGAGGAGTAGTAACCCCAGTCCTTCACCACTTTTCCTAACAAAATCTGTTCCTAATTTATATTTTTAAATAATTGCATCTGCACCCAGCTGAACTGTGGTCTTTTCCTCTTCATTGAGTATTCTCTGACATTGCCCAGGATGAGACAATAAAGAAAGTCCACAAGAGATAATTACAAATAACTAATATATTCTTCCAATTACTTTCTTCTGACTGTCATTCGTTTCACAGGCTTATTTATCCAGCTGCATTTCTAGAAGGTATTGTACTGGACAGCCTGTTACAGTTGTCAACTTTACAAGTTAATGAAGAACCAAATAGTCCTGCTTTTCCTTTTTTTTTTTTCCAATTTTGTTACCTTTCAACTATATCAAATATATCTTATTTTTGTCTTAGAAAGAAAGGGTTCAGAATCATTCTATGTACGTATCTAGTTTGTTGCCTCTTTTTTATTTAAGTTTTGACTCAAAGTGCATTGAAAAGTATAAGAAGACAACTAAATTTCACTGAAGCCAGTAGATATTCATCCTCTGTAAATTGCAGTTTGCAGTGACCTGTATAACTCAGTGTATCAGTACTTGATTTCCCTGTTGCCACTTCCAGACCTCTATATTTCACTCAGCATTGTTAGCTGTACAGTTTTCTTGCAATAACTGAATACCTTTAGGAGGTGCATAGCACGGCACTTACGAGGTTTAAATATTTCTTCTTCCACTGCAGTAAAGTTAATTGCACTGGGGTTGTGCTTTGCCAGCACCAATTAACACAGAAGCTGAAACTGCAGCTTAACATTCTGGTCATGTGCATGGGTCTGATTTGTTGACACCTCAACTACCTGCCCTCCCACATGCTTTGTTCCTTCCTGAGGCTTTGCAGAGGTTGTTGCCACACACCAGAGTTTTGTTTAATTGCTATGAAGTAAAAGCATTGCAGTGAAAGGAAATTTTAGAGTTTCCCTACACGTTTACAGTTGAAGAAGCTCCACCTAGTTCAATTATACTTGAGCCTCATAAGAGCCTTACCCCAATTCCCCAGCTTCCATAAACCTGCAGGTATCCATTGCTCTGCCTAGCTGAAAACATGCCAGGACTTTGGCACTTGCATCTGTATAATTAAAAAAAGATTTTAAGCAAATCATACACTTTCCTATTATTTTAACATACAGTTTCTAAGCAGGACCCTAAAGGAAGTGTCATGAAGGATAATGGAAGAGTGTTGGGATGTCTTAAGATTGATAGGTAAAGAGTAATCATTGGGTTATCAGCTCTGAAACAAAGAAATCCTTGAAGCAAACAGCACAGCAAAAACTAACATCATTGTATCTGACTTGAGCAGCCATCAGAATCCACATCCTATTGGCACAGTTGGAGTAGGAGGAGAAATGGACAATGCTAAAAGTTACCTATATTTGTTTACCAGAACATACGTTCTGCTTTCCTGAATAGAGCTGAAACCATTCCAGCACTCTCACACTCACAGAGCAAAGTCCATTTCAGGCGACACCTGCATCTTCGCCTTCAAAACATGCAGGAGAAACTTAGCAATGTGTGCTGTGTACTAGAGGTAAGGAACAATTATATAAAGACAACTGGGGCAGGATTTACAAGGGAGGATTAGGTTTCATCACTGCAATAACTAATTTTAAGCCACTCTTAAGCTCCTCCATCTATTTGCAGGGACAGAAGTTCACCAAATTAATCTAACTCAACATTTTGTCAGGGTAGGATGCCTAGGCAACTACACAGGAGAACTGTACTTTCCTGCATTCCAAACTGGTATATATATTCTTAGAGCAAAATCAGATGGCATGAAGAAGAGGGAAATTTGACTACAAAGTCTTGTCTTGGCTTAACCCATGAAACCCTTCTTTAGGAAAAGGTGTGTAAATTGAATTAGCTCTGTGAAATAAAAAACACAGCCTTAAATGGCTGGAGTTGATAAGCAGTTGCAAATATGCAGGACATTGAAAGGACAAGTCAGCACGCAAATGTTGGTCTAATTCAATGGAATCAAGTTGCTTACTCTAGCTTAAGTTTTTGTAAATATTCCCCAAAACTGCTATGTAAGCAGCAGCGTATGGGGTAGCTTGGACACATCATGGAGACAAGTTCAGGATAATACCATGCGGGCAGTGGCACAGTTTCAGTGGCATAAACCAGAGACAAAATATAGAACCGGGTCTTCTGAGCTCATGACAAGATGCAATACCCATGTTTCCCCTGAAGAAGCAGTAATTTTTCCATTCACATCTGAAAAGAAAAAACAAAAAAAAAAAAAAGGAAAAAGTGAA
>JAWWES010000094.1:67475832-67493403 GCA_035583135.1 Lophotriccus pileatus
AAAAAAAAAAAAAAAAAAAAAGGAAAAAGTGAAATAAAAAAATTGGGCTGTAGAAAAAAAAGAATTCTCTGAACAGAGAAGGCTGTTGAGGACTTCTTCATGATTAATGACTACTGGACAGGCCCAAAACCTGAAATGACCAGACAGACCAGTGTCCAGTAAGTGACAGACCATATAATTACCGAATTACAGAGCATAAAAACCACTGACTGCTTCCAATTATAATGTGAAAGGGCAACTTCACAGTTGTGCCACTTAGCAGTGCTGGGGAAAAGCAAAGAAAAATGTGTTAAAGGCCTAATGAGGTGTGTGGGTGGAAGTTACTGCCACAGTTTACAGCGGTTCAGGTTGTTAGTTCCTACCATGAGTCACTGTCCAAGAGAAAAAGGGAAAGAGAGGGAGGAAGAGATGGGAGCAGAGTGTGGAGAGGCATTTTCTCACTGGGATAACTGCAAGTAAAGATTTCCTTTCCCTTATTTCTTCCTGAACAGATCAGACAATATATTTTAAAAGAGCCATTAAAGATTCCCAGACAGTTTCAGTAATTGATTCAGCATTTTTACAATGCAGGAGACATACTCGTTTATTTTAGGAGTCTGGGGAATTGTTCCCTCGAAGCCCTTGAAAAACAACAGGGGAAAAAAAGAGGTAGGGGCCTTAGTTTATCTCCAGGAACAGACAACACAGGGAAAGTACTGTGTAAAATGTTGGATGAAATTCCAGTCCCAGTGACAGGCTCCCAGCATGCACTCAGATCATGCATCTTCTTTTGTATGGTCCACTGCATCCCCCCCTTCACCAAAGACCACACCATCTTGTCACACTGACATATACAACTGAGATGGTAGAGAGCACCTAGCCCATTTGACAGTCCTCAGTTTAAAAGAGGAATCACTCCTGAGCAGATTCAGTGAGTTTTCCAAAAAGGTATTTGCAGTTTATTCTGTAGGCAATGGGGCTCTCAGCACTGCTTTTGCCCCGACCCTCAAGGGATGCAGACAGCAGCAGCCTTACTGAAAAGGTGCTGCACAACCCATGCAAAAATAGTAATAAATAGCTATTTGGTAGTTCGTGATGACACCACGGTATCAGCTCCTTGAGACTCACATAACTTTATGTTGGACAGGAGAAGGATGTTTTGCTTTTATTTCTGCTTCTTGGAACAAAATCACATTTTGGTTTGTTTATGGTTTGGACTAAAAATTGTCGAGTTTCTGCAAGATGAGCCAAGGAGACAAATAGCCAGACTGAAAAGAGTTTAGGTGATATTTAAATACAACAACAATTCAAATGTCCCTTTCACAGCTGGCTTACATCTTCTGTAGCTGACCAACTCCTTGTCCTGTTGATCCTTACAGCCCATGCTGACCCAAAGGGAATCACTCAGTAAGTTTTTAAAGGGAAATTCAGGTGTTAAACTTTCCCTTCCAATACAACACTGAACAACAGGGTCCAGTGGCACTCTCACATCAGATTCCTCTCTATCAGCATTGCAGATAAGAACTACAGTATTCTCACCTCAGTTCCCTTAACAGATTCAGGCATGCTTTCACCAATTTACGCCAAAGTTTCTCAAACACATGATTACAATGGGCAAACTCTACATCTCCTGCTCTCTCCTGCACAGAGAAAACCACCAAACTCCCTGGGTCCCAGGTGACTTAGAGGGGCTCACACAGGGAGGCTCCAGTGGCCGAGACCTGCTTCAGGAATACTCATTTCATTTTATCTTGTGAATATTGAATGTACAATGCGTTAAAAATTGCAAACCAAAAAAAAAAAAAGAAGAAGAAAAAAAAAAGCTGATTTAGTCAATCAGCTCCAAATCCTTCCCTTGAGCTGTAGCAGGAATCATGATGCAATGGATCATTCAGGGGTCCACCAAAGATGTTCAGCCTGGATCTGCCAAAGGCCTTTGTCGTGCACCCCGACAAATCAACTATTCCTCTGTTTTCCTTGAACACAAAAACCAGCTATTTCACTTGTTAATACACAAACTCTGTATTCCTTTTCCTGCTCAAAGTGTCACGGCTTAATTCCTACACAAACAAGAGATTTTTTTTGATCTAGAGAAATGAGATTTTCAGTCGACAACAAGCATGTTAATGCAAGTCTTTCTGCCCACATTAGTACACACTATGCCATGGCGTATCATTTTGCACACTACTGCTATCAATATGCCACATAGTGACACCATGAACAACACTGGAACTGCCGTTTATCTAACGAGAAATCATGTCAAGACAAAACAAGCAGTCAAAAAAAATCAGGTGAAAAAGTAAATTAAAGTGAATTTCAAAAGCTCTTTCTTTAGGTTACTGTTTTCCTCACATAAAACTCTTTCTTCGTGGAGACACTTTGAAATATTTGGTGAAATAACTGTGTTTGACAGAAAGCTATCAGGAAAAAAATTATCTGAGTTTCTCTTAGCAAAAGAAGTCCATCTGGGCAGAAAGGGGGCTTAATTCTGGGCAAGGAGCAGAAACAACGCCCCAGGGTCAGACCTGATATCCAGAGATATCAGGTCCACTGATGCCTCTGGAAGCCAGTTGGAGGATGCATAGAGAAGAGGAGCAATAAGGACTCACAGGACACTTTCCACAGGTAATCCATAGAAGCAAATGAGTTAAAGGAAATGTTTTGCCTACAGAGTAAATCTCTCAGATATACCTGAACATAGGTTGTTTTTAGACCCTGATGAAAAGTAGTCTGAGACACTTGTTTCTCTTGGCTTTGGTGGCAGAGGTTAGCTAGACACTTCTGCTTGTCATGACATCCAGTGATCTGGGAAATGTTTATTTCTTCTCCTGATGAGAGGGTGCTTTGGAAACAGGTTTGTAGTAAATCCCAGTTTCAATTAAAGCAACCATATAAAATATTTTCTCTCTTTTCCTTTTCCGATTGACCTCCTCAAAGTACATGGGATTTTGACTCTTCACTCTGCAGCTGAAGAAAATGATTGTGTTTAAATTGCTTGTGTGTGTTTTCTGATGTGAGAGAAAGAATTAACAGTTGTCTGAAAGTAGTCCTGAAGAAGCACATGCTCTGTTCTGAAAAGTTTTCGATGCAGGTAAGAATTTTGGGGCAAAGCACTGAAAAAGCAAAACCCATTACAGCTGCAAAGGAATTGTTCCGTCATGAAGCTCAAGTTGCAGAGGGATGCAGTATAAGTCACTCTTTCCCCAGCCTATTTTCCTTTTAAATGTTGTGATCCCAGGAGGGAGCTGGTGCAGGGATTGGAGGTGGCTCTGCTGTCGTGAAAACTGTTTTACTGGATAAAGGAAGAAATGTTTCATAACGAACTGTCTTCAGGAGAAATACTTCAGACTCTTTGAACTACACCAAAACACTGTATTTTATTTTCCAGTTGCATGCAGGACCAAATCCAGAGTGACTTTTACTTCCACTGGAAGCTCTCCTGTTGAATGTTTGAGAGGGTTTGTGTATGGAAATTCTCCACACTAGTACTTCACAGAAGAATACAAATGCTTTTCTCAAATCAAAAATCCAGCAGAAAGATGGCCACCTATTTTAATTTTTTTTTTTTTCATTTGTTTGGGTTTTTTTGTTTTGGTTTGGTTTTGGTTTTGGTTTTGGTTTGTTCCCTCTTCTGAAAATCCATTCTAACCACACAGGAAAACATCACAATTTGCACTTTCTAGCACCTATTTTGTTTTGTTACAGTAGTCTTTGACATTTCCACATGACTGAAACACTCATCACAGCTTTCATTGCCTAATAAAATGGCATCAGACTGAAATGGATATCACACCACAATTATGGATATGGAGGACAGGCTGTTCCTTGACCATGAGCCAGAACAGGAACTGGGGCTGAAATTTAAAGCAATTCCTGACTGTCAAGTTAGGGAAAATATTGACTATTTAAGTCTGTTTTTCTTCCTCTTGTAGATTAAAATTGTATGGGTGCCTTCAAGACAGGCTATTATCTCATTTGCTTTAAGCCACAGATAATAATTTTGACTAAAATGTGCCTGTACAAACTCTGCTCTAGTATTAATTCCTCCTAACTCTGAGATACGACACATTCTTTCCAAAAATAAAAGGCATATTCTTTGTGAGGCACCCACACATCTCTTGTCTTCAACGCATATATATTCATTACACTAAAAATCAGATATTTTGTCCCCTGTGTGACAGAGCAAGCTTTAACAATCTTGCCAGAATAGATAAAATTAACTTTGACACTTTCTTCATATTTATAGAGGTATGATGAAGCAGAAGATGCTCAAGAGTTTTTTGAGAAATCTTTTTTGTACTGTAGACAAAAGTGAATTTGTACCTATTTTCTGTTTGTCTTCAGCACAGATTATTGAACATTTCTTTCTTGACTTACAAAACACTGGGCAATATCACCCATAGATTATGGGCTCTTCAGGTTATTCCCCTTTAAAAAATCTGAACGCTGGCCTCTCATTAGTCCTGTGTGCACAGGGTAACTGACAAATTCTATTCATAATGCATATTTAGACAGGAGGGAGCTCAATGTCACTTTTTCCTCTTACATGCAACTTCTCCTATGTCTGTCAGGAAGCCATGGTCTAAAATATGGGTGTATCTGGGTTTATTATTACTGAGAAATGAAGCAGTGACTAGTTAACACTTAATTATTTTGGTGAGATGCAATTTTAATTTCATATGTGACATAAAAATGAGACCTGGAAAAATCTCACTGGACTATTCAGACACCTTTTTACTACAAGTAAGAAAAGAAAGGAACCAAAACAAACTACATGAAGTTTCCACGGGAAACAAAGAACAATCCAAAGGGCAGCAAGCCTGCCAGAAAAGACTCAAGACATTTGAAACAAAACAAAGATAAAACAAATGACAAAAATTCACTTAAAGGCAAGTGCACCAATTAATGTCTAAGCAGTCACTCTCCTGAAGCATACCAACAACTTGATTAAAAGGAATGGCAAACACAAACCCCTGCACTGTAGGTGGTCTTGGACAAAATATACTTGAGTACTACTCATATCAAAGAATACATAAAAGAGCCAAACCCAAGCATTTATTTTTAATAATATGCTTAGAAATAAATATTTAAGGAAAACAGAGGAGGATAGTCTTGAATGTATTTGGCTTAGAAATGAGAAAGCCATCATGTTTCCACTTCTGTCAAACAGCCTTTGTGCTTGTGGATGAAAACCTTGTCCTCACTGTGCCTCAGTTTCCCATATTGCAAGCAGATAATATTGTTTTAAAATCTGTTTTTTTAAAAATATGGTCTCCAAATCATTTGATTTTTTTTTTATGTGACAGCTGTAAAGTGCCAGGGACATTGAGGAATTTGATCATCGTCATTGCATCTATGCACCACCAAAATAAAAACAAAATATATGCTTAAATTTCCTGTGTTCAAATCTTTACTGTCAATATAGACCATTCTGTTGCCTAAGGCAATGCATCACTTTTATCACCTTCAGGAGAAAATAGGGTCTCTGCAGAGTATTAGGCTTGCTGGCAAATTTTTTTTTTTTTTTTTTATTTTTTTCCCCAGATTTCAAATACAATCAGGAGTACTGCCAGCAATTCTGCAAAAGCTTCAGCAAAGCTGGAGTAGAATGGTTGGAAAAAAAAAAACCAAAACCAAAACCAAAACCAAAACCAAAACCAAACAAAAAAAAACAAAAACAAAAACAAAACCAAAAACAAAACAAAAAAGACCAAAAAAAAAAAAACCACCAAACCCTTAAAACTTTTGAAGATTATGAACTTGAAATAACGTCATCACCTGGTACAAATACACGCTTGCTCTACACAGGCTGTTTCTCACAGCTCTTCAACAAATGTCATTTTGCATGTTGCCTGCATGTTTGCATAGATGATAATCCCCAACCTTTCCTAAGAGAGAAATCCCAACAGCACTCTGGCAAGATGCATTCTGTAACAGATACACCCACTCTGCTTTCAGTTTCAGGCACAAATCCATCTCCTCCTTTTGGGGGTGCAATTCCTCTATCTTTCCACTTTTTCTCCTCCATACATCCTCCTTTCTAAGAACACATTAGAAAATCAGGTGTATGTGTAAGGTGAGAAATAGAGCAAACTTGACTCAGTGTACTCACTCATGTTTGAGTTCTCTGTCTCCCTCTGTGTTATCAGTTTCTAATATCACAGAATCACAGAATCATACAATGATTTGGGTTGGAAAGGACCCAAAAGATCATCTTGCTCTAAATCTCCTGCCATGGGCAAGGATGCCACCCAGTAGACCAGGTTGCTTAGGACCCCTCCAGCTTGGCTTTGGACATTTCCAAGAATGGGGCATTCACTACTTCTCTGGGCAACCTATTCCAGTGCTTCCACCCTCAGAATAAAGAATTTCTCCATAACATCTAATCTAAACCTTCACTCTTTCAGTTTAAAACTTACCCTTTGTCCTGTCACCATCTGCCCATGTAAAAAATCTCTCTACCTCCTTTTAAAAAGCCCCATTCAGATACTGCAAGGCCACAACAAGGTCTGCCTGGAGCCTTCCCTTCTTCAGGCTGAACCACTCCGACTCTCAGCCTGTCTCCATAGCAGAGGTGCTCCAGCCCTCAGAGTATCTTTGTGGCCCTTTGTGTTCTCACTTGCAGTTTTAGCAAGGTGTCAGTGATTTCCCACTACCTTTGGCAGCATCACAGCCCTTTAATTCAGTCTCTTGACCTAAAGGAGCTGACAGTCTGGCTCTCCTCAGTTCACAGGTGCAAAACTGTGATCTGCTCCTCTCCTGATGATCTTTGACATCAATATTCAGGACAGCTATTTGCATTACTTTTTCTAGAATTCCTGTTATAAAATCATATAATCACAGACTCTTATGAGTTGGAAGGGGCCTTGAAGATCACTGAGTTCCACCCTCCTGCCATGGACAGGGACACCTTCCACTAGACCAGGTTGCTCCAACCCAGCCTTGAACAAAGAATTTTATTCCAAAGGCTTATCCTTATTCAGGTTTTTGCATGGACATAAATGCCTCTCCTTGAAAAATAAGTTTGAGGTAAGAGCCCAGAACAGAGAGACATATCCACCTGCCAGACTAAGACTGGCATTTGTAACCTGTTCCTTCCCCAGACCAGCTTCTCCTTCTCTACTTGATGTCACTGTATTGAAGGATTTGAACGATGACTCTTGACCACGATGTAAATGCTCTGTATGGTCAGGATGAGGCTGCATGGTGCTGATGATATTAACTTTAGGTCTGGATATTGAATCTCTTTCTGTGTACAGTAGCTTCACTGGTTTAATTCCAGGTTTTGAACATTTCTCCACGTGTTCAGGGACTGAAACACAAGCCTTGCACAGTATCAAGTGCTTCATTCCACAAAATGAGAATTTATCTCCTAAAATGCTGTGAAATTTTCAAAACTGTTGATTTGGGGATCTGTTTTACAGACAAGATCTCTTTACAAATGCTGGGAAGGTATTTATACTTGAATTACAAATGTGTTGTTCTGTCTGAGTCGCCTAAGGTGTGTGTGGCTTTTTAAAAAATAAATCTTTTTTATTGAAATGAGTATAATGACCGAGTTTATGAAATAGGAAGGGAGATTCTAACAATGCTTAAAAATTGATCTATTGCTAATGGTAGGAGGTATGTAAACTTCTCCAGAAGTGATTTCATTCAGACGTGAATATTGACACCTTCTATGTGCAAGGTGAAAAAAACAGATGTGATAAACAATGAAACAACTGTGACAAAGACAGATTTTATTGTTCGTAATTTCAGTTTGTTATTTTATTGTTTGCTTTTTGCCCGTTTATAAAGATGAAGAATACAGAGCAGTCCCTGTCACTGAACTTCAGTAGAAATCAATCTGAGAAATAATTAAAAGTAATTTGTAGGAAACTGAGCTGAAACTGGGTCTCTGCAACCTACCTCTAGCTCCATGTACTTCTTTTCTAAATTGAAAATATATCCTTCGGGCATGAATCAGGGGAATGAAATGATAATTAAAATGTAGGAACCTGAATCAGGGTCAAGGCTGCATTTCTGATTCTGATAATTCTGCAAAAACGTAAATAGACACAATTCAGGTCTTTGCCTGCCTATCCACTCATCTTTACTCTTTAATATTTGAGATTGAGAGAATATCCACCAAGGTGGATTTGGAATCTAAAACATGTTAAAGAAAATGTATTTCCATACAGTGCTCTGAAATTGCTGCAATAATTCCCCAGTCTGTTATTAAAGCCAAGGCTTTCAGAGAACTACAGAGAGCCTGGCGCATGTTTAGATAAAATATTCAGAGCTCTGGAAGGGTCAAAGCTCTTGTGCTCCTTGGTGTGTACCAACTTTTAGCCACTGAGAATCAAGAAGAAACTTTTCCTGCCCTTCTGAGCATACTTTGCCTCAATTGCAAGGTCTCTGGCCTTTCAGAGCAGGTGGCTCTGACCCCCTCCGGATGATCATGCAGCTGCTGCCTCTGCTGTTCTTCAGTTTTATTGTCCTTGGAGAAGAAATTGTTTCTTGATGAGCCTCAGCCTTTTAGAACTGCACATATAAAAATTCTTGGCTACAACATGTTCTTCTTTACTGCAGGAATTACACAGGCAAACAATCAGCTGGAGCACTGACAAGGTATTTACATGCATAATTAGAACACTTGTATGCACGGTTCTATATGCAGCTTGAAGCTGAGGTTTCCTTGAGTGAGGAACCAGGTAACAACCTCAATTTTGGTTGAGCTCCTCAGGATCAGCATCAGCCTCTCTCTGCTTCTGAAGATAAGATCGGTATCTGCTCATCAATCTTTTTAGGAAAGATCAATGAAGACACAAAGACACATCCAAGCTGACTTCCAGCTACATCCATGTGTCTGGTGCTTTCATCTGATGGGGTCTAGGAGACTCTTAAATCAGGGACATTAATTAAACCTTTGAATTCTCAGATGTGACTGTGTTGTGCTCTGGCTAAACCCAAGGGTTAAAGTGGACACTAAACTGTCTAACTAAGAACCTTTAAAGTATAATCTTTAGCATAATGCTGTGATATAGACTCAACACATCTTCAGGACACCCAAAAAAAGATTTGCTGTCCAAAGGGAAGCTTGCACTTTGCTGTAGTGTTAGCTTCTTCCAGTCTCTCTCACTGGGAACTGGCCCTCTATATTTGGAAAACGTACTTTTTTATGGCTGCTTTGCAAAACAGCTACAGCACCTACTCTGTTTATTTGTTGTAGTCATTCCTTACACTTTCTTCCCATCACTTTTTCCTTCTGATTTCTCAAGAAATGGCACATGTAGGCCGGGGGAAGCAATGCAGCCTACAGGATTGAACACTATCTGGATGAAGAGGAAATCTTGATTTTCTTCCAGGGCTTCTGTGTGTTGTGAGTCACTTCACTTCATGCCTCTATTTCTAGCAGTGGAATAGATGATGTTATATCATTTTTAAAGCACTTTTGAGATATCTTGATGAAAAGTGCTCTGTCAAAATTGGGTTATATTTTGCATCTGCAAATCTTCAGTGTTATAAGTTAACCGTGTGGTGTGTTAGGTCAAAGCCATTCTCAGCTGTTCTCTCTCCTCTTGCACTAGAAAAAGAGTTAAAACAATTAAGCTCCCTTACTGAGAGGAACTATCCTAATAATGTTTAATTTCTTTTTACATGTAAACTGTACTTATGGGTCTATGAATTTGTATTGAATATTGAACCTTTAGAGTTCTGATACGAAACATGTTGAGATCAGTAAAAAGATCTCTGTGATTTCAGTAGGTTTGGGATTAACAACTTCTTTTTTTTAATTTTCTTTTAGGGGAGGGAATTGGGGTGCTGCATTGATTAAATTAACTAAAGGGAGATGGATTCATACCAGAAATTATAAGATTACTTTGGAGATTTTTGTCAACAACATGTGGACTGGACAACAATCTGCTACTTTACTTTCCGTCCCTTAAAGTGAAAACATTTTAAGAGGATTAAGAACTTCTTCTTGCAGATTAACAGATTGCAAAGGAGGAAAGAGGAAAAGTCTCTTTCTGTATATAACATGAAATGTCTACAAATAAAACTTTATAAATAGCAAACAATATTCCCTTTGCTCAACAAAAGTGGTCAAAGAAATGTAAAATGCTTAACTTCCTTCTCATTATTTTTTTTCAATTTTGAATTTTCTTAAAAATAATAAATCCATTCCACCTCACCCCCTGTTCCCTCCAAGCAATCTCTGTGCTTATGATATTCTTGGAACTCAATTAGAAGTATAACTTAGTTACACTCAAAATTAAATTTCCATTTGCAGTCAAAAATAGATTTATTTTTTTAACTAATATTTATTAATATTTTTGGGGAGTTTGGTCACATTAATTCTCTTTCCTAAAACCCCAACGCCATGGTGGTTGAAATGTACATAAGCTCTACATATGTTAGAATAAAATCTGTGGATGTGGATGGAGAAATACACAAAAACTCCCTGAAATTTTGCATATAAAATAATCAGTTCAACCCTCATTATTTATTAAAAGTATGTATGAATTTTCCACAGATTATATTAAAGGTACATGTGTTCTTTACATCAGAGAGTGACAGAAAAAAGCTTGTGAGGGAGATGAAAGAGTCCCTATGTCTGAGTGTGTTTCTTTCATACGAGTATGTTTTCAGATTTCTAATGACAACTCACTTTAAGAGATAATGTGGATAACATCTGTTTAGAAGCTTTGTCAGTCAGGCAGTGGGACTGAGTGCAAACCCTCAGCAAATTGCCAGAGATGTGGGTTCTTACAAACCTTAGGAAGTTCAGTGAGGACAAGTGCACCTGGGTCAGGGCAATCCCAAACACATGTACAGGATGGGCAGAGAATGGACTGGGAATAGCTCTGGGAAGAAGGACCTGGGGGTGATGGTGGACAAGAAGCTCTAAATGCTCTGGTCATGTGCACTGGCACCCAGAAGCCTTCCAATGCCTAAAGGGGATCCAACAGAGCTGTAAGGGACTTCAGACAAGGACTTGGAGAGGTAGGACAAGGGGCAGTGAAAGAGGACGGGGTTGGGTGAGATGTCAGGAAGAAATCCCTTGCTCTGGGAGCAGTAAGGCCCTGGATCAGGTTGCCCAGAGAAGTTGTGGCTGCCCCATGCCTGTAAGTGTCCAAGGCCAGGTTGGATGGGGCTTTGAGAAATATGGTAATATGAGCATGCATCAATATTTCTGTAATTTTCTGAGCTGGTAGCCTCCCTCTCCTTGAGAAACACCTCATGAATTCAGCCACTGCGATGCTCTGCATCATTTTTTCCCTTGGCACTGTCTGATCCTTTGGTTTCTTCTATCCCTTGTCTTACAAATCAGTGAAGGTCTGCTTCATTTCTTTTATACATTTTTTTTCTACTCCCTTTATCAAAGCAAACCTACAGTCAAACAGGGAAAGGTTTTCATTCTCTTGGTCCTCTATCTGATTTTTACAAGAATGTTCAACTTCCCTATTTTTAACACAAATGATCTCATGACAAAGAATCTGAAGCCCAAGCTTTCTCTTAAATAACATTTTAGCTCACAGATGTTTCTGGGATGTTGCCTTGTAATTTTATGGTGTTAAATAGAGATCACAACTCAACTTCCAAGTGTTTTAAAGCATCCTTTTAGCATATTTTTAAAATATTTTTCATAATACCTTTAGATGTGACTAAGAAACCAAGTGAGGTTAACTATCATACCATCTTGCAAAACACTTAAACTCATAGCAATCAAACTGTGGTCTGTTACCCATCATTATCATAGTTGGTAGAAAATATAGATTTTATATCTGAAATTACATTCTCAACTGCATTTTCTAACATGGTACTATTATGGGTAATGGGAATAGTAATCCCAAAACCAGTAAGTAATTTTTCTCAACATACAGAAACAAATCTATGCCAGCTGTGTACCACAGATCTAGTTTTACAAATATATTCAATCTTTCAATGTAAGAAACTTATCCTTCCCTTTTTTACTTTCCTGTAGCTTTTTCCATAACATTATGATCCTAACAGGAATTTGGTTTACTGATTTTTTTCAGCTGTATTTTCTATCTTATCTGATTATAGCTTTGTTCTACCAGAATGTTCATCACATCTGGTCAGAAATTATATTTTGTATTTATTGGGAGTTTTTTTCCATGCACCAGGTTTCTAATCTGTGAATAAACTCTACAAAATCGAATAAAATCGTTCACATCATCAGGATTTGTGTGCAAGTTCTCAACCTAAAAGTCATATATAATATCCATTGGTGGTTAAGGGAGTGCTCTGGTCACTGGATGTAGATGTCTTGAAGAACAGTTAGGGTGTAATTTCTTCTGGGAGCACAGGTGATCTTCTCAACTGCTTCATGCATTGCTTCTGAAATCTTAATTTTTCAATATGCATGTGTGTGTTTGTGTGTGTGCACACTTTAGTCTTTTGGTACTTTCCTGCGACAAATTTGCTTTACAAATGAAAATGAAGCTCTGTCTTTAAAAAAAAAAAAAAAAAAGAGGCACTGGATTGAGATATTTGCTACCACACTATGTCTGATATTTCACATTGCTCGAATTTTATTTGCATTTTGGAAGATTTATCTTTGAATATTTTGCATTAATTCTGCCTCCATGTTTCCATCTGAAAAATTGTATTTGTTCTGGCTACACTGTGCATTTGTTGCAATAGGGTTTTTTAAATTTAAATTAGTAAGAGAAGACAAATGTTTTCTTCCTTTGGGAATGTGATCGAAAATCTGATCTTACATTAGAGATTAGGGATTTCACACCCTGAATAGGTGTATGTTTTATTTAGCAATTCTGAATACACTACAGATCTCAAAAGTTTCTTCAGGTTTTACATTCTCATGAGAATTTGACATTTCTTAATTTCAAACTTTTTCAAGAAGTGTTCTTAAATTTGTTTGAGACACTCAGGTAACCTTTTGGAGTTCATCATCTAATTATAGGTTTCTAAATACACCCAGCCTTTTAACCCAATGACTGCAAAAAAATGATTTTTGAGTTTTAAGTCAGATTTTACAGTTATCAATGTTGACAATCAACCGGCTTAATCAGTTCAGTATTAAAAAGATAAAGAGAGGAAGATGTTTTTGAAAGGAGATGTGTCCCTCAACAGTACTGCTTTACACAGACTTGAAGATTTTACTCTTGATACAATATTCTTGCAGAAACTTGGATTTTTTTCAAATCTGCCTGTCACACTTTCATGCTACTTTTGTGGAGTGAAAGGTCTGCCTCTGAAACAACTGCTTTGAAAGGCTGTAAACACGTCAGACTGCTGCTTTGGGGGGGGTTGTCTTCTGTGGAAAAATTTTTTGGGTAACCAAAAGCCCTTATATAATGCAGAGGCTTCTCCTCTAGTTGGAAAACAAAGATGCCCTTTCTCCAGCTGTTGTAGAATGTACTGAGAGGTCATAAATAGATCCACAAATAGATCTAGAGATAAAGCAACTCTATCCTATTAGTGCTAAAGCGTTGTCTGGAACTTCTTTCTTTTATTACTAAAACCATTACTCTACAAAGCAAAATTTTGATCACCTGTTCTTCTGACAGACTGTAGATTATATTTGTTTAGACTTCATTTATTCATGTGAATTTTGTAAACTAGAAATTGTATGCTTATGCAAAATAAATAAATAAAAAGTAATTACCTTGATATTTACAAATTACCAGCTATTCAGGCAGAAATTACATACTTCTTGTCATCATCATGTTGGTTTCATAGATAAAACTTTAACAATTAACTTATGAAATTACTGTTTCTTATATTGATATCCCCATAAGGAGAATCACTTCTTAGTAAAAGAACTGGATATGTATCCTATTTCAGGTTCTGGTATGAAATCCCCCATTGACTTTGGATAATCCTGAATCTGTAATATTTTTTCTTCTGAGAAGTCTTTTGCAAAGCTAAAATCATTAGTGTCTGTTCTGTGCCTAGGTAATGCAAGAATTAGAACAACATAATACTAATAAAGGTATTAGTCTTCTTACAAAATTTAAAAGCATTTTACAAAGCGTATTTTTACATTGGATTAAAACAAACTCATCTCCCTCTCTCCTGTTGGAAGGTCCATGTTCAAGAGAAATAGATTCATAATTGTTGATCCAAATGGTTTCTGCAGCCAGGGGAAACTGCCTGGAGACAGCAGCAAACTCTGTTTCCTGCACCACGACAAGCTTCAGACCAATTTGCCATTTTCTAAGGTGCCTTATCCAGCTTTACTATCAAGGTAATTAGAACATATATACTTTCAGCTGAGATAATTCTGTAGAGCTCCACTGAGCACTGAAATTTGGTGCTATGCCAGCTTACATCAACTTGAAGACATGGCCTCCAGGTGATAAATTGTTAGAGGCAACTTATCCCCATGGTACAAGGAGTTCTGGCCATTAGCAAAAACTTTACTGCTATTGAGTGGTATTATATTTCCAAAATTATATTTCTGTTACAAGATTAGTTATTGTAAATCATGTAAAATAACCATATAAATATGTCTGGAGCTGTGTGCTCTGGAAACCTAATCAATATGGTGTCACATTAAACAGTGAGGAACAGAGCAAAGGAAAAGACAAATAATTCTGTTTTTACATGTGGAATCATGTGGTGGATGTCACATAAAAAAAAACAATTGTGGGTATAAGATGGCCACATTTTTTCTTCCCAGATATCAAGGGGCTGCGCTGGTCATGGATCCGACCTAATTTCCATCCCTCTGCTTAGCTGCCAATTTGTTAGACATACTGCTGTTCCTACTCTACAAGCCTACAAACTTTCTCATATTTATCAGAGGACATTTATGAGGCCAGTAGCTACTTTAGCTGCCTTTCAGCCAGCATCTCCCTGCAAACTTGTTGTTTTGTACCTTGTGTCTGCACACAAGGTTGCAAGTCCTCTGCAGGTCAGTTTGTCCTACACCAGCACTGACTACACAAAGCATGAGTTTGTGGTTAGTCAAATCTAGCAGGGAATTTTGATTTTTCAGTATTTTTTTTTTTTATAAGCTGAACTCGGGTTGTTTCCAACTGCTGTGTAAGTGTAGGATGTGGGTAGTCCCAGAGAATGTGGAGGGGGAGTAATCAAAGTCACCACCCCTCTTCTGTAACTTTCACTGGAGATTTACAACACCATGTTATGGGAGTATAGCAAAAAGAAAATCCGTAATCCCCCTTTAGTCATAGAATCACAGAATCATTTAGGTTGGAAAAGCTGTCTAAGACCATTGAGCCCAACAATAAACTTCAGCAGTGCCAAGTTCACCATTAACCCATGTCCCCAGCTGCTACATCTACACATCTTTTAAATCCCTCCTAGAGGTGGGGATCCACCACTGACCTGGGCAGCTGTGCCAGGGTATTACCACCCTTTTAGTGGGGAAATTTCTCTTAATAATCAATCTAAACCTACTCTGGCACAACTGGAGGCAATTTCCTCTAGTCTTAATTCTTGCTACTTGGGACAAGGGACAAACACCCACCTGGATCTACCCTCCTCTTGGGGAGCTTTAGAGAATGAGAAGGTCTTCCCTGAACTTTCTTTTCTCCAAGCTGACCCCTCCTGCCCCCTCAGCTGCTCCTCATCAGACTTGTGCTCCAGACCTTCCACCAGGTCATCCATGTCACATATGTCATGACCTCCATGACTCCTTATCCAGCAGATCATATATATCCCATAATTTTGCTCTTCCCACCAACCCAGTAATTCACCAGCTGTGTCATTTCCATGAAACTCGCAGCTGTTGAGCACTGCTTTGGTAGGATCTGTTTAACCGATTACCAGGGAATCACAGTCGGGATCACAGTCTCCCTGCAGACATGGACACGATGGAATGAGCAACAGCCTGTAAGGAATCTAGACCCCAGAGTTTGTGTAAGAACCAATGAGATGAAAGTTTGGCCTGAATGGACTGTCTCACATGCTCACTTGTTTGGTCCTCTGATGGCTTTGTGATTGTGAGGTCTCAGCTACCCTTCTCCACAGGGGTGGCCACTGATCCAGCAAGGCCAGGCAAGAAATCCATGCTGATCCCTGCTGTTCCTCCAGTGATATCTCGCATGCCCCTAGTCAGATCAATGGGCAACACACATCATTTATCCCCACACATCTCCATGGTCTTCCCTCAGTTCCTGGATGTTTTTTTTTTCAATATTTTTATTTTATTTTATTTTATTTTTTGGCACCATCGCTTCTTTTCAAGCCCCGAATCCCCAGTTTTCTCAGTCTAAACAGCCTGTGTTGAAGAAGCACATCAAATGAATAGACTTTAAACTAGTGAGCCTGTCTCATGTCTCCTTATATACTGGAGGACTCAAGAAGTGCCACTTTTGATTTGTCTAGTGTTATTAAAATCTACAACTGGCATGTATCAGGTATAGCTCTAAAGTACCAGTCTTCTGCCTGTGAATTCAAAAGCTGTTTTGAATTCTGTACTGCCCAGAAATGCATACATGTGTATGTGTACATATACACAGTTATTTATCAACTGTATTCACAATGTAATGCATTTTTTTAACCTATGACACCTGCCAATAGAAAAGTATCAGAATTTCATATCACAGAGGGAAAAAAAGCCCCAGGAGAACAGAATATTAAATGGACAGTGAAGGAAACATATGAACATATGAAGGAAAGTAAAATTAATAGAAATTTGAGATCGCAAAGTTTCAGTTTTCCACTCTGGACCAGATATTAAAGGCAGAAAATTAAACAAATGGAACAGTTTAAATCTCTGTGAAGGAAAACAAACAAAAAAAAAAAAGAGGCAAGTTTTAAAAGCTCATCCAGATGGCTCATGGGCTCTGGCCTGAGCCATATCATAACGCTACTATCTAGATCCAGATCTGCAAAGGTGCTGTGTACCAGCAGCATCCCTGGGTGATAATAAGACCATTTGCTAGTGCAGGGACAGGAATATGTGCATACTCACAGATTTGGAGCCATATGCTCAAGTTCGTTTTGTTTTGTTTTGCTTTCCCACAAAGAGCTCAATTTTTCCCTCTCTTCCACTCAGCCATTTTTCCTGACATAAGTGGCTTATTGTCCTCTCTTTCCAGTTTCAGAACCTTTCTTCCTGAGGTGCCACAGGAATGCAAAGGTTATGTCCCCTCCCAAGGCGGAGAGGCACTAGAGACACTTGAGAACTGTCAACAGTTTCAATAGGAATCTCCTTTTCACAGTGAAGGGCCCTGCATGTCAAAGCAAGCTGTTCAGCAGCTTGGATTCAGCCTACTTGATCCAGCCTGTTTACCTCTTAGGATCACTTGGAGGGAGGGTGTTTGCTCTGCACTTGGTGCTGGCCTCCACTTGAAGTGTTTCCAGTCTGGTAGTGCAGGTGTGTAATTTGTCTGATTGTTACACCAGAGTGTAACAATCTCAGTGTAAATGTGCCTAAGGATGTCCTCCTTCTCAACACAGCTTATTTTGATTTCCTCACCAGCAAACAATCATCACTGCTCCAATTATTACGGAAACTACCGCACTTTCTACTATAAAGACAGACTTTTTCTCTTTTACGCTCACATTCTGTCCAAAGGGTTTTAACTCTGTTCTACCTCAAGAATATTCCCTAAGTGTGTGAATGATTGTGTTCCATTTCTGGAACTCTGA
>JAWWES010000094.1:67493425-67529932 GCA_035583135.1 Lophotriccus pileatus
GTATTTTTCTTAGCTAATAATCCTCAACAAGATACGACAACCAAAAGTGCTGTTGTTCAGTTATAACACTGTTTTGTGATCAGGCATTTCAACAATAAGTAACTACTTACACAAGAAACCTAGACAGGAGCTAAATAAATAAATTATGTCATCTAAATTTTGCATTTTGAGTTGCTACAAAACAATCTTCCTTCATTTTTAGTGATGTCACTCACCATGGCACATTGTTGTTATGCTAACATTTTGACTACTTTCTTTATAACAATCTTAACATAGAATCATAAAATCATACAGTGATTTTATTGTGTGGTTGGAAAGCACCTTTAAAGGCCATCTACTCCAACTCCCTTCCATGACCATGGACATCTTAAATTAGGTCAGTTTGCTCAGAGCCCCATCCAGCCCAATCTTGAATGTTTCAAGGGATGGATTATTCACTACCTCTCCAGGAAACATGTGCCAGTACTTCACTACTCTCACAATAAAAAATTTCTTACTTATATCTAGTCTGATCACGTCAGCCAATGAAATTTTATGAGTCATCAATTCAAGAAATGGTTTTTGCTACAGGTAGATGATGCTGGCAGTGCAGGAACATTCCTTTCCAATGCTCCATATCATTTGATGAATTGTGTTTATCTCCCACTGTGCCATATCCTTCCCCTCTTTATTGGTCAAGTCAGTTGAGTTTGCATTTATGTCCACATTACGTGTCAAATTTAAGTATCAAAAAAATATATGTCACATCTGACCTAGGCAATGGGTGTCATTACTGCCAGTGAAGACCTGAAACTCAGCTCATTTGCCCCTTTTGTCCAGAACCATTTCAGGCAACTTAAAATATCTACCTTTCATGGATTTGGTAGCTATAGCACATGTTCAAGGGGACTAACATTTCCTGTAACCATACCTTAGCAGCAACACAGAGGTTGTGATCCACCTCCCATCTTCCTGCACAATCCCATCCCTGGAAGTGTTTAAGGCCAGGTTGGATGGGGTTCTTCGCAACCTGGTCCAGTGGAAGGTGTTTCTGACCATGGCAGGAGGATTGATCTTGAAGGTCCCTTCAACTCCAAATCATTCTAAGATTCTATGAATTTATTTCACACTTGCTTTTAAAGCAAAACCTCTTCATTGATTGTGGGTACTTACATGGTTGCTCTTAGAGTAGTGTAGTACATGCTTCCCTCCATCACAGTACTGTGAGGTAAGGAAGTATAGAAGAGAAGGATGAGGGTCAAATTCCCCTTCAAATGCCACGTGTCCTTCTCCTCCCCCTAAATTATACAGTGCCTAATCTAATTTTCTGTAGAACAGGATTGATATCATAGGGTAAGGTCCCAGTGTTCAATGTACAGGGAAAAAGGAGAGTAAAGACATTTTAGAAGGAGATTTAAGTCAGCCAGCAAGCTAAACAAAGAGTAGCCAAGAGCTTCCCAAGGGTGCTTCTACATATTGAACAGGTAAAAATTCTCAAACTGTCCCTCTCAGAAGCTTTCCTCTATATTTGAAGACACTTCTGCTCAGAGGGAAGCTGCAGTTCAGAGTTCTGCAGAGGCATGCTTCTGATCCTTCTTTCAAACAATTGCACAAGATAGCTGTCTCCCCTTTCAAAGTATGTGGGGAGAAGGGAACAGAACAGCTTGTGAGTTAGAGACTCTTGAAGTGAGAAGGGGGAGTCCCAGACTCAGTCCCAGCTTCTGTCCATATCTATCCTGCTGTTGGAGATAGTTGTCCCTGCTGTCTGCTAACTGCTCTGAGCAGAAGTATTTTCCCCCCAGCAAAATAGAAATTCTTGGCCCAGAAGGAGCCTAAAGGTTAAGACATTCTCCTTTGAGGGAAAAGACAAGTTTCTTATACTATATTCCAAGAAAGAGTGAGCATTTTACATGGAAGAGTCGTGGGCTGAAGAAATATGTTTAAGGTAGTGTTGCAAGGAGATTTTCAGAGAGTTTCAATCCATGAAGCACTTAAAGATGTGCTTAAAAGCACATAAACTGACCAGGATAAATGAATGGTCTACCTAGAAGAGCTATGGATTGTTAGTTGAAAGACTTGGGTCTGTCACTCACTCAGGAACCTTGGTAAAGGAGTTGATGGTGATATTCCTACTTCAACTGTGTTTTGAAGAGAAGAACAAACACAGAGCCAAGCCACACTGAGTCATAAACCATAAATTCACATAGTCAATCTGAAAAATTGCTGGAATAGAGCACAAATAAGGCTCAATCCCCTATGCAAGAAGTCTCAGTAGGATTTCAAGCTGTTTTACTCCCTAGAAATGTGTTTTCTGAACAGGCGCAAGAGATGACTCAAGGCACATCCCTAAGCTCACACCAGAACTACCTCAAACAGAATATTTAGAATATTTTGAATATTCAGTCCCGGTGAGCACAGTGGTTTTGTTGTTGCAGTACATGGTACCCTTCCTTCTGCCTAGAAACAGAATTCCTTAGTTGTGTTACATGCTCTATACTGATAACAGATGGTGGTAATTTTTTTCTGTATCCTCAGTTGAATAGTCTTGTGTTTTGGAGAAGGAGTTTTGTAGTGTTATTTCTGCAAACCACAAAGTTGTGAAGTTTTGGTGGGGTTTTTTTTGGTTTCAGGTTTGTTTGGTTTTTTCCCAAGCTGAATGGAAGATATAATTTTTCTGCCTAGGAAATTCTATGCTATTTTAATGTAGAACTCAATAAACCTTTACTGACAGCTACAATAATTATTTTTTAACTTCAACCATCATTTATTGACTGAATGGATCTGACCAGCTTAAATGACATTCTTTAGATATTTTTACATGTGTTCTAGTCTCTTTTTTAATATGTATCCTAGGAGATAATGGTAGTCTATGAGATTTTCAAAAGTCAAATCATGTTATATATATCACATGGGATACGTTTATGGTAGATGGCATGACAGAAAATGAACCTTGTTAGAGCATCACGTTATGTAATTACAGTTTGAAATATTATCCCCCATAGATGATTAACCCACTTTTAAGGGGTGATAGGTGTTATTAATTGACCTGTTCACTGAACTCTAGAAGGTGTTTGGGAACATGCATTTACCACAAATTATGATTTTACGTCGTTAATCATCCAACTCTCCCTCATGACTCAGTAGAAATGGAAATCAAAAGGCAAAAGGCTACAAGACAACTTATTTTCTTTACAGGTCCACAGGTATACTACAGTAAATAAAATTGTGCAGGGCACAGCTCAAAAAGAAGTGACTCTCTGTGTTTCCTGTCAGATTTAACCACTTCTCTCTTCCCACCTCTGTTTTCTTCCCTGGAGCTGCAGCCTCACGCACTCCTTATGCTCTCCACCAACATTCTGTGTCTCCATTTCAGGTCTCCACTTTCCTTTAACTCTTTCAATCCTTCTTTGTATTACGTTTTCATTTCACTGTCCCCCCCCAGCACAAACCACATAAAGCTGACAGAGTGGCTGCACCTGCGGCACTGGGCTTTCCAGCAGGTTTCCTTTGGCAGTTCTGGGTGTGCAAAGGAAAGTGGGGAAAGGGCAGAAGAGCATAAGGAGAGAATACACACACAGACAAGTGGGTAGAAGTCTTTGTCAGCTCAAGAAGTTTGGCATAGGGTGTCCATATGCTCTCACTACCTTGTTAATGCATATCTTTCCATGTGCACTTCCAGAAGCAAAGTGTAACCACTCAAATGTATAATAGATAAGGGAAAGACAGCAGACTGAAACTAATTGAGCTATTCCTCCAACAGAAATGCAAGAGAAGGGGTTATTAATATTCTTCCTAGAGACTTTGGATGTGCTCCAATATGTGATGAGAGATCTGCACCTGTATCCTTTGTGAATATTTAAGTATACCTTATTGTGTGTCAGGACACAGACTTTTGTGCTGTTTGTTCTGCTAATGGGATTTAGCTTCATCAATTAATGTTCAGCATGAGTTCTTCTAAGAGATGCCTGTATGGTTAAACTATGGTAACTCGAATGATGAGTTAAAGACTTGACTGAACACTGAGTGTTGCTTATGAAATAATCATGACTTTGAGATGATGGATAGACTTGATTCCCTGAATTTCCAGCTGAGATTTTCAGCAGGAGTTTCATTAGACAGACATGGGTTGAGACTGTTGTAATCCAGATACAAATGAATTTGAAAAACTGTTCTAACTTAAAACTATCAGATCTGAATAATTTAGATTGCCTGATTGCTCCCCAAACTAACATCTTCATTCCTGTTTTGATGGCAGAGAGGAGTAGAAGTCTCATATTGTTGTACTGAGTTTAAATAATTTCAAGAAACTTTCCCATCTAATCAGGGAAAATCAGATTCATACATTTTGAAGATGGACAAAACTGTATAATTGTGATGGGGAAAATGTGGTAGCCTGAAGACTGATTCTCTTCTCTAAACATAGCACAGGGGACTGATTTATGTGAAAGAATGTAAGAGAAGAGATGGTTCTTGAGTCCTCTTAATTTTTATAATACCCTGAAGACATGCAGAAGGGTTATTTGCCTGGATTCAGCCAATATTCTGAAGATAGGGGAAAGCAAATTCAAGTACTGCTGAGGGCTCTGAATCTCAAATATTACTTAAAAGATTGATAGTGCTTAAGATAGTTTTCTGTAGATTCTAAATGTTATTAAGCTTGTTCCCAGACAGCTCAAAATTTAGAAGGCAACAGAGACTGCACAGCCCTGGCATCTTCTCTTCCCTCTGCACCCCGCTGAGACAAGTAATGATGAAGACTTACAGAACCACTAACTAATACAGGCCTGCATTTCACCTTTTAGAGCTTAAAAGTTTCTATTCCATGTCCTCTCTGCATCTTCTTTATTTAAAAACGTTTGAAATTTCTTACTCTTTGGCCCACTCAAAACAGCCTGGAAAAGCTCATTTAAAAACCCAGGGGCTGGGGAAGGATCTAGAAAATAAGTCATATGAGGAGCAGCTGAGGGAGCTGGGGTTGTTTAGCCTGGAGGAAAAGAGGCTCAGAGGGGACCTTCTCACTCCTTCTCATTGGAATAATTGACGTAGTCGAGGGAAAGTGAGCCATTGTGTAGGCACAGAAATCTTTTAGAGCTTTCCAGAATCCTCTTCAGCTTCAGTGATTACTCTTATTCATTCCTGGGCTATCTGACCACTTCTTCTTTCCTAAAACCCGAAAGCCTAAACTGAAAGCTTTCTGATATACTGTGGTTTCATCTTAATATGTTCTCACAGTCTGGTATATTCCAAAGTCTTGCTTATTCTATTACAGATAACACTGTCTGTCTTACAATTAGTCTCTTTGGTTTTAATCTAAATTAATTTTCAGCAAAAGGGAAAAAGAAAAGGTCTCTCATAACTAGTGGCTGAAAATATGAGTGTCCTTCACCGATCAGTGAACTGAGGAAAAAGGCAATGAAATTTTGTTTATTATGCTTCTCACAGAGCAATATATTTCCTACTAATTTGAGCTGCTACTAAAATATTAAATGTTAAATTATTAAAAAAATACTTTAAGGTAAAAAAAAAAGTTGATAATCCTATATAAACACTACATCTCTTGTGCATTTTTCATGCATAAACAGCTGCAATATATGGGTGTTATCACATAACTTAAAAGAAAAGCAAAATCTGCAGTTACAGGAGACTTTCATGGCTCATTTAAATGATTAGTATCAAAATATCAAAACAAGCTCCTCAGAGCAACTAAGAAAAAGAATTTTTTAAGAGCTGTCATTACATAAAACGTCAGTGAAATCCATATACTTGAGGGATTGGATCCCTTTGTTAAACCAGAAATAGAAACAATCCAAGTTAACACTGAATTGCACCTGGGATACTTGATGTGTGTGTGGTCTTGCAGGTCACTGGGGATGTCTGCCACTTCTGCTGCTGTTGCACCAAAACACCTTGCCTTAGATTTCCCATGTGCCAGGTGCTACTCAAAGTCTAAAATAAGAGAAATATGTTTGTTGCCAATAGAAATGTTAAATCAGATGATTAAATGAATGAAAATAGGAAAGAAAATCAACAAAAACTCTTTCATCTGTGGTACAGGTTTTAACTACATTACTTAATAGTAGAACATAATTAGGATTACTAGTACAGATATAAGGGTAGTTTTGCTTACAGGCTTCCAAGTGCCACATATTATTACATTGCTCTTTATTACCCTTTAAAACAGCCTATAAATCTTAAGTAAATCACTGCACTCCTCTGACTCTGGACTTGTTCTGCCCCAGGACATTTTTGTTGCAAATGTCATCTTGTATTGTTAAACTCCACTGAGCATCTGGAAAAAAACAAGTCAGAATAGTCCAGAAAACTGTTAGCCTACGTCTATACAAAATAGGTAGAGTAGTGGTTCCCTCACACGTTCCCTCACAAGTGTAGTGTGAGAGTGAAATCTGTCTTAAATCCGTGCAAGAAAATCAGTAAAAGCAACACTAGTTTAAGATATCATTATAGGAAGAGAAAGGAAGGCTAGACTTTGCTGCCATCATCGTGAGATTTCCAAGACGTAGCTTGATCACCCTAGGAGAACTACTGACACAAACACAGCTCCAAAAATTAAACTTTGAGACCTGTTCTAAAAAGCATTAACATACTTCCTGCTGAAAACCTGTTCTGAGTAAATGGAACCATTTTGCAAATCTGAGATGATTTAAATTAAATTCTTAGAGAGGTGAAGAATTGGAGGATCAAATATATTTTATTGTGTTTTGATCAGGCTCTAGTGACAAAATTTAAACTAAGTTAAACTGAAATTTTAAACAAATTTTCATCTGACAAGAAGTGCTGCTGGGGTGGGAGATACAACAGGAACAAAACGTTTATTTTCAGTAGTCTCAATTTTTGTTTTCCTCAGAATTATTACAGCTTCCCATGAGTCTATAGTCTGGTTTATTTATCATAAACTTATAAATTTTAACTGAAACTTACATTTTAAGTTTTATTATAAACTTATATATTTATTTATTATTATAAGCTTATGTATTTATTTATTATTATTTATAGTGCAGTGGGAAGAAAATAGAAGAACTTAAGAGTGAGCTACCACAATACAAAGTACACCACAGATAAATTTCTTGATACCTAAATATGGATCATTGCTACACTCTGAATGGTATTGATTAGTGTTAGACACTAAACAAGACTAAGATGAATTTCAGAAATTATATCCTTCTCATTTTGAAGGACCGCAATAGTTTTTCTAAGTGCTATGAGCATATCCTTGCACTGAACCTATACTTACTCTCATTATAAACCAACACTCATGTCTCTACGACAGAATTCAGAATGTTCAATATCTCCAGCGGGTTTATCACAGAAACTAATGGCTCTGGCCATTCCTAAGGAAATACACCAAGATACATTGCTTTTCAGGAAAGGGATACACTCGTATGCACGTTCACGTCCGTGTTCTCCATATTAAATGCACAAGGCTTTGAAGTGAAAGAGTGATTAAAAATTGAGTGTTCAGAAACCCAGCCTGCAAATTATATCTCAGCTGTCCTGTTCTCCCCGTTTAACACATCCCTCTGAACAGCAAGTCACCTGGAATGATGCTTGGGGAGAAAAGGAGGAAAAGGGAACAAGACTTTCCTTGCTGCACACAGTCCTGATCTCAAAACTATGGAGCAATCAGTTTGCCTAATGGTGGGGGCACTCACCTCATGTGGCCACCCAGTGTGTGAAAGGGACACTGAAGAAAGGGCAGTTTCTAATGCCAAGAACAGCCCCTGCAAAACTCGCATCACCAAACTCATTGCATGTACCTGCCAAATTTTCCAATAAACTTGTTTTTATAAATTATTTCCATGTGCAACAGGAAGCTTATTCACACTGCTAATCAACCCCACAAGTGAGAGGCTTCAATAGGAGCCATAAAAAGAGACTATAAGAACCTCTTTGTAGAGACCTTATTGTTTCCTAATTTTGATGTACTTGGCTCTTTCTGCACTCTCCCACTAATCAATCATTAAAATGGAGGTGTGTGGAGGTCTCAGCAACCACCTGACCTGTTCTTATCCACTTTGCCCCTTCATGAAGCTGCTCCCTTTGCTGTGATTTGTGTGGATCAATACAGCAGAAAGGTCAAAAAAGCACTAAACAGAGATGCCTATCAGGGAGACGTCAAAAGAAAAAGAAAGTTTGACAACATCAGGATCAATCAGGGGCTGCTCAGGAGAACTTGTCAGCTGTGATTAATGGAACATTGTGCAGTTGCTGTCATTTGGAAAATGCTTTAGAAGTTTTGAGATCACTGCATGGAGAAATGGAGTTAAGCTCTTTTGTCATATTGAAATTTAGGATTTACGGGGTCCGGAGTGGGCCTGGCAAACTTTTTCTTAGCAAACAAAAAGCCTGGTGGTATCATGGTTGAGTAAAATTCCCCTAACTGTGTTTGGGTAAGTGATAGGATCCACTTTATGTAGCTCTGAGGAAGATCTGCTCCCACCCTCCCACCCATGCCATGATGAACTGGGTAATTGAAAAAGTGTTATTCACGAAAGAATGGTCTGTAATGTGAGTACTGTGAAACGGAGAGGTGGCATTTCACAAGCAGAAGTATTGTCATTGCTGCCTTCCTTAGCTGGGTATTTCCAAAGCACAAAACTCACAGTAGACTCCAGTAACATGAGAGGGACTTTTACAACTTCCAGCAACCTCAGAGGAGCACCTCAAGCACCTCAAGGTGAAGGTTATAGGAAGAGCTGGATGACTCTAAGTTGGATTGTCCATAAATCATACGGTGTGTCAACAAGAGTGGTAGTTTTACCCTTGGCATAGTATCATCTCTCAAACTAGAAGGGAGTTCTGTTGTAAAAGACAAGGCGAGATGTGTTACAAAGGTTCCTTTGGAAGCAGAGAGAGAAAGAGGGACTGAGAAGAGTTGTGTCACTTTTTCAGAGCTTTTTTCAATCCTTCCCTATTACTCTAAAGCTTTTTTGGTTGGTTGGTTTTGGTGTTTTTTTGTGTTTTTTTTGTTTTTCCCTAAGGAAGGGAGTACCCAGATTTTGTGCATGAAGAGTCTATGCCATGGTTGTCAACAGAGACAGCCTGAAACTATCCACTGGCACCATCCCAGTGAACATGTCTCCCCACTACTTATTCAGCAGTTGCAATTTAAGTCTCTTTACTACTGTAAGAAAAATGCCTGGAAAACTCAGATCCCCTTTTCTATGGTAAATTATGGGTTTTAATTGAAAGTATTAATAGCTGATTTTTCCATATCAATCTGGGCAAATGTTTTAACTCTGCCATGCTCTCTAACCTCTTCACAAGGATAAAGCAATGTTACATAGAGGGCACTTGTGGACAGACATTTATACTCCTGGATCTTCTAGTAATTATCCTGGTTCTGAGACATGCAGAGATTGGGAGGTAGGGACATTTCTGAGCCAAGGTACTATCTTTTCTACTGGACCTACAAAAGGAAGTTGTTTTCTTCTGTTTCCCTGTGCAGTCGCTAATTTTTACCCTAACCCCCTTAGGTAATGTTTACCCTAACCCTTTCTACCAAAAAAAGACAACCTGAAAGGCTTTACCTGCTGTGGGAGAGATGAATACTCTGCTGTAAGATCAGCTTGTAAAATTAACTCATGCTATCTTGCTGTAAGCATTGTCACTTCTCTTCTTTGCCCCAGTAACAGCAGGTCCTGGTTGCTCTTGCTCTCCTTGGGTTTCTCATAAGTAGCACAAGAGTATAAAATTATGACTCTCTTAAAGGAGTACCTTGCTCATATGTGATAGGAAGCCATTCCCTTTGGAAGTGTTCAAGACCAGATTGGATGAGGTAACCTGGCCTGTGGAAGGTGCCCCTTCCCATGACGGGGGGCTGGAACAAGCTGGTCTTTCAGGTCCCTTCCAACCATTCTATGATTCTTTGTTGGTGTAGTGCTATTGAATTTCTGTCTGATCCTGACAACTCAAAGTGGATAGAGAAATCCTGAAGAGATGCTGTACCGAAATCTGCAGAGTGATCTGTATCCAGCCAATGTTCACATGATCTATAGTCTATAAAACCTGTAATTCTCATCCAAGTTTTTTTACAGCATATTTCAAACGTTTGTTTCAAAGTGGTTTGCAACAAGTGATAACATAATGGTCCTCATTAAATAGTGGGAAAACAAGGAAAAAAATTCATGGTGACCTTATAGAATAATGGCAACCTCACAAGTTAACTCTTTCTGCCTTCAGCCCACATGCTTCCTGTCAGCTAAAGGTTTGCCCCAAACTGTAGCTCAATGTCCCAGGCACTGTCTCCTGTAACACCTGCTTAATGCTTCTGTATGGTTTTGCAAAACTTTCTTTTGACACAGTTTTGGTCAAAGTAATCCAGTTACAGAAATTAGTTCTTCTGGCCTTTGGGTCTCCATTTATTTTAGTGCTACTTTGAATGAATTCCTGGGACTCAAAATGATGACTCTACTTGAATGTCCATTAATTAAGGCATATAACTTTGCAAATATAGTTACATTGCTCTGTGCTGCATAGGGCAGGAATTGTTTAGGCTGCTTGCTGTTAAGTCAAGTCTCCAGAAGTAGAGTTTTCTATAACTATATACTTTCCTCTCAATTAATTTATGCCCTGAGGATAGAATGTGAAGCCTTTAATACAGGCAGAAAATGTTGATCTACATCAGAATTCCAGGTACCCTCAGCTGATCATCCTGAATATAACCACAGCAACTATGGTATATTCAACTCCAGCTATACATATGTAGAATGCAAGAATTTTTATAATGCATTCTATAAAACACACATATTCCCCCCCACTAGATGTATAACAAAATTGAGATTCTGCTGAAGATGTGGGTGTCAGTATATCAGGTGCGTGAGATAAATGTCAGATTAGCTGACAGTTGCACGCAGTTTAACACATTTAATACACTAATTTAGATTTAATGTCCATATCAGAGAACTCTGCAATATTGGCACAGGAAATTGTTTGTCAGAAGAAGATGCACAGAACGATTCTAACTAGCCACCGATCAAAAAAGCATAAAAAGACTGTTTTTAAAAAGCAAGAGTCACTAATGTTTTATGTTTTGTCTGAAATTAGCCTTTCCAATTCTGGCTAATTTTTTGTTTCTCTCACTAGTTCTGTGGAGTTGTAAAGCCAAACAATGCTGCAAGAACAAAAGTGCTTCACAGGTCTGTGAATTACATCCCTGCTGATGAGTCCAAGCTGTGCCACATTAGTGCACCCTGCTCAAGGAAACTGTGATGGGACCTTTTGCCTGATCCTCCTGTCAACAGTTACTGCTGACAGCAAATGGTCTAAGGCTGGTAATTTCAGCACAGTAAAATCAATGGAGGAAATAAAATGCTGATTTAAGCATTACCTACATTTGCTATTATATGTTAACTTTCTTTGATATTTTAATGCCTTTCCATGTTCCCCACCTCACCAAACTTTCCTAGAAGTTGCACACGAGATGTTCCTCCCTCTTTGACCACGCAGGGTTAGAGGTAGATAATCTTTAATGTCCCTTCCAACCCAAACCATCCTACGATTCTACACTTCTATGCTCTGATCAACCTAGTTTAATGATGCCCATCTTTACATTGTCTCATGATCATCCTCGCTGCTGGGCCTGATCCCCAGCATTGCTAGGAAGAGTATCAGATTGAATTTGACAGGGAAAGGGGTGCTCAGGGGGTGCTAAAATAGGATCTCTGCTATAGCAACAAAGGTGTCTCTGCCTGCTGCAACTTGTCCTTTCAGGTGCTCTCAAAAATACTTTCTTGCACATGTCCTCACCTTTCCAGAGTCTCTCAGGTCCCCACAGGGAAACTGTTAAAAGTCATATTCCAGCATGGAACACTGACCACCAGCTCTTACCAGCTTTCTGATTTTGTCTTTCAGTCAACACTGGGGTCAGTTATTATTCTCTTCTCTGTGTCACATGAGAGCCCAAAGCCCTCATATGCTTCAAGCAATTCTCCCACTAGGCTGTCATCATATTTTGGGATGAGTCACTGAACTTTTATGGTTTTTGTGCTCAGAACAGGAAAATGAACCTTGAGTTTGTCACAACATTTCAGATGCTGGCTGTTGTTTTGGGTGTAGACATCCTTTGTTTACAGCTTACCCAAATCCCTCCTATGAGACTTTGTTCTGCCCTCAAAAAGACCAGTTTTTGAACAGAACTCCTCATGAAAATTACCACTGAATAGATAACTTGAAGTATTCGTGTAAAGCCTCAGGGTAGCTCAGTTACCCTAGAATTAGGTTTCAGGCTATAAATTTCATTGTAACCTTTTTTTTTTAATTTAAAATCTCATAGCTCTTGAGCAGGAACAGGCAGGGCTCTTTGGCTGTTTGCTTTTCATTAGAGATTGTTTTTGAAAGGAGGACAGTTAGAGCAGGTGTTCATTAGATGTGGAAGCATGAAAGTAATGCACAGAAAGATGCAGAGTCCACCCCAGGATCACACAGCAGAGCTGTACGAGGGCCTGTAACAAGCTGCTGGACTCAAATGTTCTCTTCTCTATTAGGCTGTTCTGACTCTAAAATTTCCTTCATCAGGCTTCATAATTGTCACTTCTAACCTGGGGGTTTAGTCAAAATCAGCTTCCAAAGTCATTTGGATTTAATGAAGAGCTGATAGGAACATCATCACCCTCCTAATTGAGTGAAACCTCACAATTAAATAGCACGGGGATTTAGGCTAAATTCTGGAAATGAAAAGAAAAACACAGAAAATCTAAAAGTTGCTCATTTCAATGGATTTGTTTCTAAAGTACCACCATTAATATGTTGACACCTATTTTACATCTTTCCAGCTTTGGCAGCCTCTTGGCTTTCTTCATCAGAGTTGCCTGGTTAAACCTAGTCCAATTTCCTTTGAGGGAACTCGTGTTACTTTGTCCCTCTAAAAGTATATGTGAGCCCACTGGGAGAGGGGCTTGACAATAACACTACACTACTTTGCTCCCTTTCTAGTAAGTGTAAGGTTTCATAGGTTTCTGCTTATTGAGCCAGATACACAGCAGGTATAAACTTCCTTCATGTCAATGAATCTGTGATGGTCTGTGCCAACTGGAGATAAGGTTTCACTCAGCTTTGGTGAGTGGATTTTTCCAAATGGGAATAGAAACATTGAAAGCAAAATGAGCAAAACATTGTTTGTCCTTTTTTTTGTGTGTTGGCTATGCTTGGTTTTGTTTCATTTCACAAAGTCTATCAGACCTAAATGTCATCAGCTGTAGCAAAAACGTCCTCCAGAAAACACGATGACAAATTGTTAAAACAGAGCTAAAAGCCATCCCTATAATTGTGGTTACTCTTGAATTTAGTTCAGTTTTAATCCAACTGACTGATCCATAAATTAGAATAACACAGATCCTGGAGGAAAATGTGACAAATGGAGGAGTTTGTGCAGTTTTCTTCCTAATGTGTGGCTTTGGGACCTTAGAGCACTTTTGTATGAAGAATCCACTGGACAATGCAGTGATCTATGATATAAATAGGACACTGTATTATCAAAACTGGATTGTCACCCCTTGTAGGTCTTCAGGTTGTTCTGTCCCCTAAAAAGTGAACAGCCACAAATATCTTTAGTATTTGGCTTTTTCCTTTCCACTTTCCTCTGTTTTGTCTATTTAGACTGGAAGGTGGAGAATTCTCTCTTGCAATACATGTGTGAGATCCTAATATTATTTCAAGGTCAGAAAAACAAAACAGAAAAAGGGATTCCAAATAAAATTATGACTCTATTCTAATCTGCCTTTTTTTTTTTCTCCCCTGCGTGTTACTATAGTTATTTCTTTTGCTTCTCGCTGTTTGCTTTGCCTACAGATCTCAGAGCAGCTCCTCTGATTCCTTTCTTGACTGACTTAATCCTAGGTCTTGCCTCTCTGCAGCTTTCTTCTCTCTATTTTAAGTTAGGGAATGGAGGCGAAGTGGGGGAGGGACAGGAAAACCATACAGTCTAGCTTCTATAATGTTATGTTTTTACTGCTTGGAATGTATGATTCATGCACTTCCATGTTCTGTCTTTTTTTTCCTTTTCTTTTTTTTTTCTTTTTTTTTTTTTTTTTCCTAGAGAGACTAGTTTTAATGATCATAAACGACTGCTGCTAGGGAGGGAGCAGGGCCTTACCAGCTCTCAGTGTTCCCAGCCAAATCTCCCTCTGACTGTTTAGGTTTCTTTTCAGCTGTATGAATTTCCTAGGTAGGGTGGAGGGAGGTAAAACGGAGGCCCTAAAGTTCAGGTTCCTGCATCAGCCTGGGGGAAGTTGTTTTTCCCCTAAGTAAAATTGCCTTTCCCAGCAGTTTGCTTTGCCACCATCCATTGTTAGACTAGTTTTATGGAACAGGAGAGTAAAATGGTTTTTTTACAAACTTCTAAGAAAATTCCTGTCTGGACCAATTGAGCTTTGCTCCAAGTAAACTAAATTCTGTCAAGGACAGCAGCTTATGTGGGATCTCCAACTCTGGTTATTCACAAAAAAGTAAGGTGTTAAGATTTCACTGAATCTCTTAATTTAGGATTTACCTTTCTTTACTTATCAAAAAGGAATCTGAATCCTGGATCTTAAAGCATATGAGGTTGTCCTTGGTTATCCAAACTACGGATTAAATGAGACCTAATGATGTTCACCATCATCCTAAGCAGCCTGAACTGACCTGATAAATAAACACAAATGCTTTATGGTGCCTCTTTTCAGAGCAGATACGCATGGTCACCCCACTCTGCTTGTCCTTTGTTCAGAATCACCCTTATGCCTGGAGCAGAGTCAATACAAAGCTACTGGATTCAAAAAGGACAGAATGTCATCTATTTCTCTCTGAGTCTGCAGTTTTCTGAAAATTCTTTCCTTCTAACTATGCTTTAGAAACCCCCATGAGCAATTCATGTTACCTGCAGTTCTGCTTTGTGTCCTTTCTCAGATGGCCAAGAGTCTTGAAAGAATTCTGACATGCAATAGAAAAAGGGGGAAAAAAAAAAAGAAGGGAAAAAAAAAAAAGAAAGAAAAAAAAAAGAGAGAAAGAAAAGATCAAGTGCCCTTTCTCTCAGGACGTCTTTTATCCTGATGCACTCACTTTCCAAAGGGACATATGCTTTTATTTTCCTGAGGAAACGTAGTCCATCATCACTCTCTGAGTTTCGTTTTTCCTACTTTCTTTAAGATGTCTTTTGCATTAAAATCATTAGAAATCGACTCTGTGGACTTCTTGTTTAATATTTCCTGTGAACTATTTTTTACAAAAAGTCACCTGGTTTTAGATTTCTCCCTCTTCTCTCAGAGACTCATTTCCATGAAAATTCTTTTTCCTTCTCTTGCTGTTCTCTGGACCCCTAGACTGAAGTGGGATGGACCTGCAGTGTGTCTGGGCACATACTGTATGGTGCTTTGGCCTAATTCCACTTGGGTCTTGCCAGGTGCATTCTCCTACTTACCACTCCAGCTGACCCTTTTAATTCCTCCAGTGTGCCAGATGTTCCCGGCATTGTGTTCTCCCTGGGTGGATTTTAAGGCAGAACTCTCCTTCCTCCCAGGCTCAGCCACAGCTGTGAGTTGATGGAGCTGCCTCTCCCCACTGCTGTGAGCTTTAATCGGGTTCTAAAGTTTCATTATCATAGTTATCCATTCTGGAAGATATTTCACGGTCCCCAAGCCCCAGGCAAGTCCTAACAATCTTTTTTAATATTCTTTTCTTTTTTTTTTTTTTCCTTTCCTCATTTTTTTCTCCCTTTCTCTTTGATGCTGTTCTGCAGGTGCTTTAGCAAATACAAGGCTCCAAGGTCTGCATTTCCCAAGGCTGCTGCAGTTTTTAGCTCTCAGCCACCATTCCAGGAGCCACTCTCCTTTTCATGGCCGACAGCTGGTCTTTTTCAGGAATTGCTGGCTCACAGTCAGGGAACTCTGATCATATGCCTTGTAAGATTCTTAGTGGCTGACATCATTTGCCAAATGCCAGCTTTCCTTCACAGATTTTTCTGGTCTTTCCAGCTCCACGGATACTTTGCTGCCAGGTACAACTCTCCATCATTAAAACCTAACTCTCACCACAAAAGCAGGTGTATGAGGATGTAGATGGAGAGTGCAAAATAAAATTATTTTAATTTTAACTTGTGTGCAGATCATCCCCCTGAGATCTCCAATAGTCCATATATGCTATGCTAATGGCTGGCAACATTAATGAATGTATGCTAGCTAGTGAAAATGCAGCGATGAGAACTGTAAGTGACTTTATAACCACAATTATTGTCCATAATAATAAGTTTACAGTTACAGGGATACATTAGAAAGCGTGATTCAGAACATAGAAGGAAACCATAACTCCTGATTTATGCTGTATGGATTCTAAGAACACTGCCAAAGGACAGTAGTTTTTGGTTATTTCCTGAATGTCACGATTTCACCTTGATGACCCTGTATTAGGCCAAAAGGTAAAGTCTCTCACAATTAGAATCAGCAGTGTTTTAGCTGGAAAACAGAGGCCATTTAGCGTAGGCAGTGAAGAGCCATTGCTTCAAAGATATCCTAAATTTAGTCCTTGCTGCTGTGATGACTCATCCAGTCATATTGCACTGCAGGAAGTAATGAAAAAGCATCAGAATAATGCAAATTAACTCACTGCTCCTGTGGCATCTTTCTGACTCCACTTTTTTTCCTAGCTCCTTGGCCTATAGACTCCAACCTCGACTTCTTTGTGTTCTTACTGCTTTTTTACTTGCGCCAAAGTATTCAGGAATGCTCACTCCAGTGTGAGCAGGTGGCCTTAGTGCCTTCCCAAAAATCATCAGCACACAATGAAACACAGGAACTCAGTGTACAGGACAAAAGGAGGATGCACAAGAGGTGGTAAAGGGTTCATGCTCACTTAATAAGACTTGAAGTTTAAAAAGGGGAACATCAGCTTGTTATGGTGGAAGGTGTTCCCCAAATCAGCACTGAATGGAGCCCCAACATCCATTCCACTTCACAAAATACCATGTGGGCTCTGAAAATTCTCCAGCTATGTTCAGGCACCACTGGGCTAACTCTTGTCTTTGTTGTATGTAACACAGCATGACATAACCAAATTCAAGCTGCCTAGTTTGGTCAGTACTGTTTTGGGACCTCTGAATGAGGCTTGGGGACCTCTGAAAAAGGCTCTGCCTTGTGGGAGAATAAGGAGTCAAACTGTGAGTAGACAGTTCAGTTGCAGCAGCTGGTCTGTTTCTTCCAGAATGTGCCAGTAGACTAATTACTGTTGCTTCAAAGCATGGAATTAATTTTATAAAATTACAGCCTTTTTTTTTTTTCCTTACAAGAATCAAAGTCGTGAGAGTGTTATAATTTTCCAAATGATTGTGTTGGGTCTGAGAAGCAGAGGGAAACCATCAGGACATGTAATAGGATCAGTCTTGAACCAGCTGGTACCACTCAAGAGAAACTTGAATGGCAAGTTGAGACCTCCACTTTTATGTGTTTTGGGTGGGGAATGTTCTCCATCAATATTAGTTATTTAACTTTGTTTTCTGATTCCGTAACCAAACCTACTTGTTTAAACAGTGACTATGTCAAAAATCCATTTAGATAGAATCACAGAGCCGTACAATTGTTTGGGTTGGAAGGGACTTTAAACATTATCTCCTTCCACCCCCTGCCATGGGCAGGGACACCTTCCACTATCCCAGGTTGCTCCAAGCCCTTTCCAGCCTGGCCTCAGACACTTCCAGGGAAGGGGCAGCCACAGCTTTTCTGGGCAACCTGTGCCAGGACCTCACCACCCTTTGGGTGAAGAATTTAATCTTAACATCTAATCTGTATCTCTTCTCTTTCAGTTTCAAACTGTTCTTCCTTATGCTGTCACTAGCTGCCCGTGCAGAAAGTTCCTCTCCCTCTCTTTTGTAAGTCCTGGTTAAGTACCAGAAGACCAGGAGCCACCTCTCCCTGGAGCCATCTCTTCTTCAGGCTGAGCTAAGACAGCTCCACTTCTGTGCAGTAAAACACAAGGTTCACCAATTTATTTTAGTAGCAATCCAGGAAGGAAGAACAATGGTTTGGAAAACGTCTCAGAATAATTACAAATGTAATTGCAACAAGTACAGGAATAATCATTCTTGAGAACAAAATATTGACTTCAATATTATTATTAAAAAAAAAAAAAAAAAAAAAAAAAAAGAAAAATGAAAAAAATGTATGTAGCTTTAACCACATCCAAGAAAAAATTATACAGTGTTAAAGCTCCAGCATATTCCAGTGCAACTGCCTAAAAATAACATCCCTTTCCTGGAAAAGGAAACTGACGCCTGGGCATATGTGACCAGTTCTCACCCAAACATTACTAAAGACTCCTTAAGACAAAAATTCTGAGATTAGAGTAGCAAATTCAATTCTAACAATGCTAACATGAAATCTTCTGCTATGTTGTCACCAAGAGGAAAACTCATTACAACATTTCTTGTTATAATTCAGATTAGAGTCATGGGTGCATGTCTGACCACCTTTAAATGGGATGTCCTTGGTTGAATAGGTTTATTTCCCGAACAATACAGATCGGGATTTATCAAAACTACTTGTTTCTGCCAAATTCATAAAATCATAGGATATTTTAGGTTGTAAAGAATTTTGTGAAACCTCTAGTCCAATTTGGATTAGGGTCATCATTTAATTCAACTAAGTTTCTCAAGGTATATTCCATTTCAGTGTTCAAAACCTCCAAGGACCAAGGTTTTACAAACTCTTTGGGGCACTCACAATGCTTCACCGTCCTTCTGCTAAGAAATATTTCATTTGCATCAAGCCAGGACCTTCCCTGTTTAGTTTACGGTCATTGCTTGAAATCCGTGCACCACACATCTCCATAAAGACCTTGATTCCATCTTGGTAAGCTCTTCTGGGGTTTTGGAATGAGTAGTTCAGCGTTGAAAGTGGTACATTTCTGCATAAAGCATTTAGTAGTTTCAAAACAAAATGTTTTGATACTTCAGTTTCAAAATTGCTTATTATCACTGAACGGATGAAAAAAAAAAAAAAAAGGAAATTATAGAGTTTGGGTAATGTGAAGTATTTAATTTAGACCAAAACTGAGTATATTGTTTTGCTGTTTCTCTCTTGGGCACTAAATTGAAAAATATGTATTCACAAACCTTCAGATAAGCTCTGTGTTTATGGTGATTTATGAACTGCTGGTGGAAAGTCGGCAGAAGTCATTTTCTGTTAGCTAAATAGAAAAATACAACCTTCAATCTACAACTATGAAGAGCTGTAATTTGGAAAACACAACATGTGACAGCAATGGATTATGGTACTGTTCCATTCAGATGCATGACTTCAGTGCTTCTGTAAGCCATGTCCTTTTAATGTGGATTTAATAATTTCAGGCACCAGAAGAAACTGTGTTCTTTTCAGATGGAAGAACATACAATGTTTCCATAACTGAAACTCTTAATTGCTGAAAAAAGGAGCAAAGCCATTTTCTTCCTTGGATTGGAAAGCATTTTTTGTTTTATGTGTGTAATGACAGAATGTATAGACTTTGTGTCTGGGTGGAGGGATGGAAAGTAAATTCTGACATACTTTGAAGTTTATTGCAGTGGCACTGCTGAGGTCCCTAGTTCTGTAACACTGCAAAACTGTGCTTCCATTTCATTACAGTCTTCCCAGGATAAAGGGAAAATAATTTTTTTTCCTACAAATATATATTTGGATTGTCAAGTGGTCCATAAACTCTTCATTTTTCAGTGCTGGAATTCTCTACTTTTGAAAATCTGCTAGCAATGACTTCCTGGTCAGTTCTTTAGTATAATAGTGTCAGAGGGAATATGGTACCGTTGACTATGGAAAAAGGTGAAGCAAATAACACTGCCTTGATTTTTGAGAAATCCTTAGAAAGAATATAAATATTTTTCCCCCTTTGAGTGTTACACTCAGGGCTAATAGTGGTGGGATCCACAGTCAACAAAGTGGAAGAAATGAAGTGCCTAAACTGACTGAACTCAGAACAGCAGAACTGCTGAACAGCAGAAAAAAAAAAAAGTAATCTTCAGTCTGGATGCACTCACACAGAGAAGATATCGAAGGAAAACAACTTTGTTTACAAAATGATGTGATGCCATGGACAGACAAATGTTTGGATTGTGGTTATCACATGTATTTTCGATTCAGAATGGTATTCCAGCAATATTTTTTGCCCAATTCTTACCATGGTTGTTGGAGGTTGATGATGTCCCATGCAGTCCAAAAATTAGACCTTGGATGACACACGGAAAGACTACTGTGGAAAGGCTCTGGGGACACTCTCTTTTTTTACACTTTTCCTTATCATTTGCTACCACCCAGTGTTAAAATAAGGAGACCAATAAAAAGAGATCTTTGGCTTGCCTCAGTTTGGCCATCATGATTTGCTTTCTCTTTATTCTCTCCTGTCTCAAAAGTGCCACACAATTCTTGTGTGTTGTGCAGTTTGTGTGTGTCTCTGCTCTGTTGGTCAGCAGGCTCAAAAAAGGGATATGTTTGATAATCTACAACAGTAGGGCCCAATCCCCGGGCTGCAAAATCAAAAGTGAGTTGGTTTTCGTGCAACCTGCAAGCTCTGAATCCCTAAGTGGGTGTTACTTGGGGGTGTTTTCCAACACAGGAAGTGCCCAAAACATCACTGTGTAGGGACAGCTGGCAAGACTATTCTCCTGGCCAGGTTTGTGTTTCCACTGACACTGCTCCAAGAAGGAAGAATCTGATGGCACTCCAGTGCCTTCTACGCAGCTGCTCTACAGGACCAGGGCTTCCTCCTGCCTGCTGTGGGCAGCAGCCTGAAATGACTCACAAACTCCAGAAAAGAAATCATTTTGATTGCTGCTGTGACACACAAGGAGACATTAGCATTTTCCCCATGTTTGGGTAAAAGGGAGAAAATTCAAATCAAGTGTTTCTCACACCTGAAAGGTATTTAATAACTCAGCTCAGCAAGAGAGATTTCCTGCCACCTTCAGTCAACTCTCTAACACCTCTCCAGACTTTTAGGGTACTCAGAAGCTGGTTCATCACAAAATGAAGAGATCTGAACTGTCCTTTAGCTCTCCCATCATCATTTAGTTATACATCATTTATATAACTTGTGTGCTGTAAAAGCTACTCCCTTTCCTTGTCTCCAGCACATCACTTCATCAGCTACCAACACAGGAAATACTCACTCACATCCTCCCTCTAGAAAAAAAGAATTTGGGTTCCAGACAAATAAATAAAATTTTAGAAAACTCCAGCCAAACACTAATCCCTCACTAGATCTGAGCTGTTCACTTGGGGTAAATGTAGTCTTTATTGAATGGCAGAGGGGCTGAGGCACTGATTCCACACATGGGATCAGTCTTGGTCAGGTGAAGGTATTGTATCCATCAGACACTCAACAGTAGAATAAGCAGGGAAAGGTGGAGGAAGGATGTGTGAACATCAGGAACACTGCTGGGATAATATGGCAGAAATAACCTCAGTTCATGGGTTTTTCTTGAGATTTCCCTCTATCTGTCTCATGAAGTGAGGCGTTTATGTCCTTGAACTTTGCCAACTCATTTGTAATTATTTAATCAGATAGGCTTTCCCTACATGCAATCAGGAGACAAGAACACCTAGAGAACAACCTCTCCTATCCAGAAATAAATATAGTAGATCAGTTCATGGATATCTCTTGACTTCATGGATAGCAGAGGAAGCTTCAGTGATTGCTCAGTCAGATCAACTCACTTTTAGGTAGATGAAATTAAGACCAATGAAGTTAAGACTATTCCTATCCTCCTACCTTTTCCTCAGAAAGTGAGAATAGCACAGAGAAGAAATGAAGAAATAAACACTGAAAATGAAGACAAGTATATAGGTAAGATCTACCATCCCTCTCCAATGTTGGTCTATGAATTAGGACACAACATAAGTACTGTTATTCACACTTTTTCTTCAGGGTAAGTGTACTGCTTACTCTCTCCTGTTTAAACGTTACAGCCACAAAACGAGCTAATAAATTTCTGGCTGACAAGCCTGACAGAGCAATAAGTAAAAACAGGAAAGCATCTATTACATATTACTCTGAATTTATCAGCTCTCCCTTCAAAAGGGGAAATAACACAAGGCAAATTGTGGGAAGTTTTTTTATCTGCTAGAAAAATATGCCCTGTGCCCCAGTCAAAAAACAAACTGTTGTGAAGTAACCACATTATTTAAAGATACAAGTCAAACAGGAAGAGGAAAACCAAACAAGCATGGCTTGAAAATTTCCCACAAGTGAGCTCTGACAGGCAGAACACAGTGATGGACTTGCTGACAGAATTTGGGCTGGAGGAAAACCATAGGCCCTCTTCCAGGGCCAGAGGGCTGGGAAGGGGAATGAAAGGGACACTCTTCTCATCTGAACACTTGTCTCTGACTATAGATTCCTGATGTTTGCTTTATTACTGTTTTTAAAGCCAAATCAAAGTCAGCAACTGAGATTTCATCATACCCTTCAAGACAAGGTCATTTCTAAACATCAAGGTGTGTCTGAAATACCACCAGATACTGATACAAGAAACCGTGGGCAGTGCTTTTCTTGGTGTGGGCATGAATGTTTCAGCCACATTCCCCTGAAGCACATAGATCCATGCATAACTTTCAGCAAACGAGAATCTGAAACTGAACACCATGTAGGACTAATGGATATTTTAGGTTGAATGGATATTTCAGGTTTAGGTTCACTGTAAGCCTGACAGCTGGTGAGGTGGGTTATGCAGAAAACCTGTTGGCTGCAGCCATCGAGCCACACAACGTGAACCTGCTCTCTGAGAAATACAAGGATGAAAAAGGTGCCTGTGTAGCTGATCTGCTACTGGGATGGCCCCACCTTTCACTCCATGATCTGTTTTCAGCGTGGCAACAGAGCTCATATTTGAAGTCGCATTCCTTATTGCAATGCTGAGGGTTATTTTTTTTTTTCCTTTTCAAAACCTAATGCTCAGAATAGAAACATTTATAAGCATCAAGCTGACAAGCACTAGCACTCTGGATTTTTGTTTGCTTTCTCTTGCACAAAGACACCACTTTGCAAATCCCCAAGATTTGCAAACGATCCCTGATGAATCATCCTTATCCAAAGAGTGAGATGTTAAAAGTATTTTCTACAGCAGCAGAGTTGCCAGTTCACTTGCTACACATTTTCTTATATGCACAAGTCTTTTCAAAGGATATATTCTAACACATCTTATGTAAAATGAATTAAAATAACAGCATGAATTTTATAGGATTTTAGGACGTAAAGGTTATTGTAATCATCAAGATCAACCCATGGCATACACTTACCTAATTACATTCTTTTCTATACCATTCTATTCTATATAATACTCCATGATATTCTATAGCACTTGTTGTTCTATAACATATAATATTCTATAATATTACCCAGAGATTCCTGGATCAGACATGATAAGTTCTTCCCGCCTGTGAAAAGGAAAACCCAAAAAGAAATGAGTAACTTGCCAGTAAGGCATTTCTTGTATAAAAAAACTTGTTTCATTTTAGAGCATAAAATGAAAGGATGTGAATTAATTCTTGGCAAGTGACACTGGTTCAATAATTCATCTAAACTCAATTCCAAACTGAATGTCAGAGTCCAGTCCAAATTCTATCTTGAATCCCCATTTGATATTGTCATAATTTCAGTGTCCAGTCTACTTTTGTCCAGTGCCTTTCTTTGCTATGCAAGGTTTTCATAACATTTATGGATTAATAAAAAAAGCCTTTTCAAATTACTTAGAGGAACACAGTTCCTCACAGTACACATCCTAGCTCTGTCATACGATGAATCTAAATCAGAACTTCAAACAGGTATTTGGCCCAGAAATCATGGTCTCTGTACTAAAATGAGAACTAGATTATATATTGAAAAAGACACTGGAAATCTGAGTTTATTTTATAACTTACTTTGCCAGCAAATGATTTTTTAAGTGTATTCCTTTCTAGGGAGCCCTTCTGTGCTCCTGAACAGAAGTAAAGCCACGCAGCACAGAACAAAAGGTCATAAATTACTTTACTGACAATTCTCTCAGTGTATGTTTTCACATTTGTAGGGCTGCTCTGACAAGACATATAGCCATGTAGAACCAAATTAATACACAGGGAGGCTTTGTCATTAAAGAAATGCAAGCTGATTTCTTTTATTATGACTGTCAAGAGAGCTGCATTTGCAGTACAAACAGCTACAGTGTTCTCTGAGCTAATACTGCTGTGGCACATGGCTAACTCGTAGTAACCTGGATCCTGAAACTGGGGCAAAGACTTCATTGAAATCCTCAGGGAAGAAACTACTTTAAATCCAGGTGCTTAATGGCAGAACCGTGTGTAAACTGATATGCATAACATGCATTCATCCTGCTATTAAAGCAGCACATTAAAAGGAAAGGAACGAGGAAAGAAATTCAGAAGAAACCCCAAGTATTTTCAGCTTACTAGCAAATCAAATACCGTGCATGATGTTACATACGACCAGATTTTCACCCTCGAATCTGAGCTGACACTCAAACATTTCTTGGAAGAGAAGCGAAGCTCGGATCCCGATGTTAAGGAGTCAGTATAAAACAAACAGTCTGGCCCAGTACCTTTGCTCTGACCCAGGCTCAGGAAGAGATGTAAACACATGCTTCACTCTCCCTGGGTGCACTAAGTGCCCTTGCTGTGTGTTTTCTGCCAGCTGCTGTAAAGAAACACACAGGCAGAGAGTCAGACACCACAGAATAATATACCCAGAGCAGAGCCAGCTTCCCTGCCATCCCACGGGAAGAAAGTGGATGAGTTCACAGTTAAACACTGTAATAAAACAAGGTGCATCAGAAAGACCCAAATCAAGAAGTTGCTGCAGTTCTGGTTAATCCCAGCCCTGTGAAACTTGCCAAGTTATTCAGCAGCAGTGGAAAGGAGCATAAGAGTTTATACAGTTGTTAATGCTGTTTGAATCCCAGTCTCTGAGCAATTCAGCTGGGATGAGCTCCTTTAACTGGTGGATATCTTTGATTCAGAAACTTTGGAGAAAAACTGTCAAGACAGATTTGATAACTAGAGATTAACTTAAATAAAGACTCTGCAGCCCCTGATTAGAGGTGAAGCCGTGTTCAGACCAAGCAAATCTCTAGTTTCTTTTTCAGTAGTTTCATTGCTTCCTTCTCCTTCTGAGGGAGGAAAAACAAGACAAAAATATTTTTTTCATGGTATTTTGGCACTTCTGCTTCCTGTTGTGGCCAGAATCTAGAAGTTAAGAAACTTCTGACTGAAACAATTGAAGTAGCACTGGAAAATTCAAACAGGAAGCAAGATGTAATTTTTTAAACAGTGAAAACAATTAATCACTGGAACAGCTTTGCCAATGGATGTGGTGGATTTAGCACTCAGTCCAGTCCTTAAATCTAGTCTGCCTTTCCTTCTGAGTGTGATTGCTCTAACTTAAAGTACTGGTTTTAACACAGGAAACACTGGGTGAAATGTACTGCCTTCATGGATAGGGCACTCTTTTGAGAGAAAGCCCAAGGGATTCAAGTCTGTTTCAGGTCAGGTACAGGCAGGGGCTGAAACAAGTTCAATTGCTAAATGAGCGTTCTCACATGTGCTTAATTTATTAGATTTAAGGACAGCTTTGTCTGGGTGTACAGCTGGCACTTTGACTTCAGGAGAGGGTAACATTAGAAAATGCTGAGTAAAAACAGACTTTTATTTTCAGATCCACAATTAGACACCTGGATGGTTACCTGTCCTTAAGGACAGTCTTAACTTCTCTCCTGGGCCTGCACTGTGGCTATTTTAGGCATGTCTTTGCTGGTGGCCATAGCAACTTTCACAGAACTGTAGAAACTTCATAAAATGGTTTGGTTTGGAAGGGACCTTTATGACCCTCTCATTCCAACTCCCCTGCCATGGTCAGGGACACCTTCCACTAGACCAGGTTGCCCAAAACGCCATCCAGACTGGCCTTGAACACTTTCAGGGATGGGGCTTTTTTCTCTCAATACCTGATAGGAGGATCCTGAGTTTCCAAGTCATGGCTGGGTGCCTCACAAGGCACAGAGCCTTGGCTAAATTTGCTGTTTTGAACTTTTAGGTCAAAAATCGCTAGATATATCCTTTTGCAGGTATTTAAACACCAATTACTTCAATAGCAGTTAGGTGTCCAGACACCTTTAGCGCTCTGAATTCAAGGCCCCAGAAATGCACCTCCTGGTCTACAAAATGCTGACTTTTTTTCTCATGATAACCTGATCTTTCTGTGTGGGGAGAAATTGTGTTTGAGCTAAATATCTGCAAATGCACATAAGGATTTGCATGAGCTGAAAATCTGTAGTTAGTTCATTGTGAATCAAAGCAATGTTTGGACAGAAAGCCTCCCCAGGTGTTAAAGCCAGTTCCAGTAAGGAAATGTTCACCTGTGTAAAAACACTTGCACACACAGTAATAGAGGAAGGAAAAACTTTTAGTTTCACTAGAAACAGAAATGCCTGTTTCTACTCTCAGGGGAAAAAAAAAAAAAAAGAAAAAAGAAAAAAAAATTGTGCTACTTTATGGAAACATCTGGGTGAAAGAGAACAGGAGGTGTCAACAGAAGTCAAAATAACAACTCATATCGCGTAGTTTTGATGTGAATGTTTTTGACACGTTTATCATAATTGCCATTCTGAGGGATCAGGGTTAGAGGTATGCCAGGTAAGAAAAAAAAGAATCAGTGAGAAACCCCTCATTTTAAAAGGAGACAGCCTCACTTAAAGAATCTAAATTGCATTTCTGAGCATTACAAATCAGCTGTAAATGCAATTTTATGGTTGTTCTAGGGAGAAAATGTGGGTGGAGCAGACAGTAAGAAGAGAGAAAATAGGCAAATTGAGAAATAAAGACACTGACTTGTTGTAACAGGCACTGAAGAGCTCTAAAGTAAAAGTTTCCTCTGATCTCATTAATCTTGTAAAAAAGGCCCAGCACTTATTTTCCAGCAAGACTTTGTGGCTGAATAGCCTTTTTTTCCGCTACCATCTTTGAAGCCTGACATTTCTGTGAACACTCAGACCAAAAATATGAGCCAAATATTTGCAGAAGCTCTTTTTTTTTTTTTCCAAAAAATTATTTACATACAAAGTTATATGGCACCTATCTCCACAGTACCTAAACATCTGCCTAAAAACAGAAATAACAGTATGTGGGTGACACATGGGGAAGGTGATGTTTTCTGACATGACCAGTGGACAGTATCATAACCAACTGATGTTCACCTGTATAATCTATGTTTAAAAACTCATGGTACTCTTCACTCCAGATTGACCCTGTTTGGATCAGGGAGGTTCAAGGTTCAGCCGGCCATCCCCATTTTGGTCCCTTCCAACCTTACCCATTCTGTGATTCTTTGACTTTTCATAGCTCAACATCTGGCTTCAGTAAAATCCAGGGGTTTACTACGAAATAAATTTAAAAGGAAGTGTAAGAACCAAAGCCAACAGATAGCTTTCTTTTTTCTCGGCTTTGGACCCAGGCAGTGAACTGTCTCCAAGAAAATTCTGCAAGGTAGAGATACCCAAGCAGCAGTGGATGTGAACCAGTCACTGTCATGTGACTCCTGAGCCAGAAATTGGTCCTTAACTTCTTTTGTTCTGAGATACAGACATTACCAATGACTCACTCAGCATCTTCACCAGGTACATTTTCTTGCATGCTTTTCTTTTTTTTTTTTCCTTCCTGTTTAGAACTGCCTTTTCATTAACCAGAAGGAAAATTATTTTCTATGAGAGACCTCCAAATAAGCTGAAGGTTAGCATGATAAAAAGGCTCTGTAAGAGCACTCCCTGAAAGGAGGCACAATAGAAGGAGGCAGAGGACTGAGTGGAGGAGTACAATGGTTAATGTCAGAGATGGAAATGAGGAGACAGGGATACATAAAAGGACACAGCAGAAAAAAATCAAACTACTGACTCCAGAAACTATTCAGTAGTGTTTTTTTTTCCTTGGGAATGTAGCAAGGCCAGCATTTCATGTGGCATGTCTATATATTTTCCATCTGGATACTATTCTATGAAGAGCGGGATTTATTATAACTTCACTTCATTAAGTTCATTTACTTCATTACTACAGTATCCAGTGAAGAGCTATATTTTCCTCCTGATCAAAGAAGATGCTTAACTGTTGCTTCTTTCAAGTCCTTCTGTGAAAAATACTTCCCGTTTACTGTACCTTCCCCTTTTTATTCCTTCTGTTAAAGGTGAGGTGGGGGGAAGGAGAAAAGGGGGAGAGAGGGAAGGAAATATATTAATTTGGAAGGCAAAGGAGTTTGTTTTCCTTTTTTATTTTTTGTTTAATTTTTAACTTTATTTAAAGAAGAAGACTTTAAATAAAATTCCTGACAAAGAGTTCTATTTATCAAAAAGTTACTTTTGTGATGTGGGAGCTTTTTGTCAGATTCCTGTCTCCCAGCTGATGTGTCTGCAGTGAAGGCGCTCACATCCAAGTCAGTCATCCCAGAGATGCAGCTCATGCAGTCTATGGAGCTTGTAGTGTCTTTCATGTAGCCATTCATGTATATATTTAGTGAGAAAAATAATTACTTCACTGACCATACTGCCAAGCCTTCTGCCAAATATCAATGCAATCTAGGAGAGTTAAGCCCAGATGGAAATACCTATGTCCGGTTTAGGTATCTGAGCTACACCAGCTAAACCCAACCCCTCCTTCCATGAATCCATCATCAATCCAGGAGGAGTGAGAAAGATATTTGGAGTCCTGTAATTCGAGACTGGAAGGACCTAAGAAAAGGTGCACACCAGGGAAAGAGGTGCCCACCAGTGCCCAAAATGCTGCCCTGAAGCCCAGGTACAGGTCTGACATGTGCAGAATGTGTCCTGTGTGTCCTGTATGTCCTGTGTGTCATTGGAGAAAAAGACCCCATTCAAAAACTTTTAACATCAGACATAAGAAGAAATGAGACTCTCAGACAACTCCTTCCTGCTTCATAAGAGATAACAAAACAAGGGGGCACGTTTTCACTTTCTGACTTTCAAAATGTCGGTGCCTCTGTGTGTCTGGGATGTCATACAGAGAAAATACAAGGAAAATATTACTCCATTACACTAAAAATGGAGTCCTAGAAATATTATTCATTAAACAAACAGCAGTAAGCATTGCATTTAACTAAAGAAGAACCCACCTGTAGCTATTTAATTCCCAAGGTCAGCAGTCCTGTGGAAAATGTTGCAAATGCATATGTGTGCACAAGTGGTTATGTGTGTGTGTAATTAATAGTTATTAAATTAAATAAATAATCTATATAAATGCATACGGCACATATTATGATACTATATAATAAATATTATATTATTATATGATTACTGTATGATATGGAAGTGTTCAAAACTAAGTTGCATGGGGCCCTGAGCAACCTGGTTTAGTGTAAGGTGTCCCTGTCCATGGAAAGGTGTTGGAAGAAGTTGATCTTTAGGGTTCCTTCCAACCCAAAGCATCCTATGACTCTGTGATTTTATGATTAGTATATAATACTAATAGTATATAATACTAATAGTATACTAACATATTTCATAATATATTAAAATATTTTAGCCACAGCTGCCTGTTTTAAAGTCAGGGTTGGACTGCCAAACACAAATGGACAGACAAGTCCAAATACAGTTAAAAATACTGAAACATAGAATATTCCTTCTCCTCATGATATTTGGGATACTTTCAACACTGGTTACAATCAAGTGAGTGAAAAGATGATGAACCTCTTGACTTTTGCTTCTAAAAGAAGTCAAAGTTGTGTTTTTCAGTGAAGGAAATGCAGAATACATGACAAATTGAATTTATAAATTAAGAATAGGTTGCAGAACTGGACTCTGGAGATATGTATTCCACCTCACAATGTGATGCAGGTCTATTTTCTGTGCCACTTCATGTGTCACAGCAATTCATACTGCTATGACCACCCTCCCTGAGCTCAGGGTGGCATCTGAGCTTTATCTCATGAACCTCTTTAGCTCTTAGCAGACGAGAAAACAGATATCAGGCAGACATAAAAATTACTCTATAAATTATAAATCAGTGGGTCAATCCAAGAGGGAAAGATATTCCCAAAGTGGAAGTTTCTCGGTGAGATCAATACTGCATTTCAACACCGGAATCTCTTGGAGGTGTTTGGATTTAATATTAGGGAAAATTTCTTCACAGAAAGGGTTGTCCAGCCTGGTAAAAACTACCCAGGGCAGTAGAGTCGTCACCATCCCTGGATGGATTTAAAAGATGTGCCAACATGGCAATTGAGGGTATAAGTTAGTTGTGGGCTTGGCAGTTCTGGGGGAGTGGTTGGACTTGATCATTTAAGAGTCTTTAAGGTTGGAAAAAAACAAGTACAAGCATTGTTCTATCCAATTTGATCCAATCTATGGTTCTGTGATTCTAAGACTCTTGCTTCAAAATAATGAAAGCTGAGATCTGTCTAAGCTAGCTATAGCCATCTAAGAGTGAACTATCAATGCCACGTTAGCCAAGGTTTCCATCTGGTTTCCTGAGATATTCAGATCATTTCGAGCAGAACCACACACGTGTATGCACATGACCTTCCTGCTTGTAGGTCAGTGAAGAAAAAATATGTTATGCCAGGGACTGAATGTAAACATAGGTTCCTTGCAAGAGCCATTTCCTTGCTAAAAAAAAAGTATTAGCAAACCTTTCTATCTATGGATGAGCGAGAATCTCTATTAGGGAAAAAACAAAACAAAACAAAACAAAACAAAGTGAGATACCATTCAGTTAGACAGCAAGGCTTTTTTTTTTTTTTTTTTAATAATTACTTGTTGTGCCAGTAAAAACCCTTCTTTCTAAGGAGACTCTCAGCCATGCAGGGGTTAATGTCTCTTCTGGCCACTTTGTTTTACGGCTTCTGTCTTAGGAACTTGTGCACACTTATGCATGCAACAAAAAAAGACACCTCTTGCATTATAACCTCCTCAGGGACAGCCAACTGGGAAAGACAAATTTAGCAGTGTACTTCTGGCTTTTTTACATGGTGTAATGCCATTAAACTCGACATCATGTAGGCAACGAACATTACAACAAAATACTGATGCTGTTTATTAGCTGCCTATTTTTTTTTTTATTTTTTTTTTTTTTTTAGAGAGGAAGCACATGTCACATTTGTTTCAGACAACCGCATCGGGGTCCCACAGCTCTGATTAAATATGTATTCTTTGTTCAGCTGCATCAGAGTCAGTTTTTTTGGTCTACATACACATTTCGTTAATATTTTAAATAGGAAAAACAACAAAGAAAGGAGAAATTAACAGTTGCTGAACTTCTCCAATTACCGCTAATCACATTTACACCCTGGGGTTTGCAGAATTAGAAATCAATTGGTGGCTTCCCCTCTCTACAGCAGGCAGTAAATGTGACAATTTAGGGAAAGGACTAGAAGACAACTCAATTCAGCCTGGATACCCTTGTAAGTGTCCCCCAGAGAATTATTGCTTTGGTGTTTGATATGACACAAGGATTATACTGCATAATTTACTAAAATGATAAAGCCTTCTGTGTGACTGATATTGAAAAAAATGTGGTATAATTGCTTTTTTATAGAAATATATTTGTCTTTCCTTTCAAACATTTGGAAATTGCACCCTAAACAAAATTCTGCAGTGAAATCTTGCTGGATCATTTTATGTTAGATCACCTTTTTCTTTTCAAGATAGTAGAAAATAAGTTCTAAGAAACAACTGTCCCAAACACGATTCTCTCTGATTTGTTTTATGAGGGGAAGAGCATTTTTCCCAACGTTTAATGGTGATTTAGCTGCACCATATTGGTAAGAGGGTTACTGTCAGTGTCAGTTAGTATGATCTTTAATTGAGGAGTTTCCTCTTAAGTGTTTACATAAACTCAAATTGGCCATGTACGTGTTTTTAAACATCATAAATGATGAACCAGCAGGGTCAAGTGGTCCAAAGCTGCTTATGATTACTTAATCTGGGAAAAGCCTTAGCAGGGGGCTGTCAAAGCACATTTTGCAATGAGTGCATGTAAACGTGCATGTGCTTACAAAGACATGGCTGCAGAGCTGAGCTCATATCTACTGTTTATAATTAAAGGTGGAAAGAAAAGAGATCACCTGAGCAAAAATCAGTACTCAGGGAGAAAAAAGACAACCCTGTGGGTAGTTCTTTGAACAGTCAAGCAGGAGATAGGAGAATAAGTTAATATATCCGGCATAAGGCATTGATATGGAGCAAAATCCCTTATCAAGCTGAGCTTTTTGATTTTTTTAAAATAAGGATGAAAATCTTGTGTTTTCGGAGAGAATTTGCAGTTTGAAAGGCTTTTACAGACTTGAACTGTGCATGTTTTTACTCTTCACTGTAATCTAGAAGGAGAGTGAATTGAAAAATAGTGGTGAGGTGAGGAGGAAGGATGATGAGTCAACCAAACCTTTTTAAACTTGAAATTCAGTTCATGTTCACTCTGACTTCATGCAAAAATAAAAAATTAAATTAAAAAAAAAAGTTCTTTGTTCACTTGAGCCATTTAGTCTATAGCTCAACAATAACACTTTATTGTAGGGTTTCTGTTGCACTATTCTATGAATAAATCCATTGATAAAATTCAAGGAATTTGCTCAAAAATTATTTCATGAAGTGTTTAGCCAGTTACATAGTTTTTCATATTATTTGTAAAAAAAATTGCTCACTGAGCAATAAGGACATCTCCAATAAAATACCTTTTAAGATCTGCAGTTTAGGCAGCTCTTAACAGGATTGTTCTTATTTTGAAGGCCAGGATTTTATGAGACTGCTTTAGAAAAATATAAACTGACCTTTTGTGACTTCAGAGGATTCAAGGGTCAATTTCAGGACAGCAAACACTTTCATCATTAGACCTTTTTTCTTGAACGAGTCAATTCCTTTTTTCCTCATACATTATGCAAAGTAGTGCTTTTTTGGCCCTTAAGATCAAAAGATGGTTGAAAAATAATGTGTCTATTTGACTCTTTAATAGTAATTGAATAAACTGTCACTGAGTGCACTGGGAGATTCTCATATTTAAGACTATGTATTGGATCCATGATGACACCTTAATGGCATGCATATTTACATGAATTTTTTAAATCATGTTCAAAGAATAAATATATGTCAGAGAAACTGCTGAGCAGTTGAAACGTAATAATTTGATTGAAAGTTCAGAGGTTTACTCAAATCTAACATATAAGACAATTTGTGTTTTGATCCTTAGCAAGTCATCTCCATATGTCTCTTTTATACTGTCTGTGAGTCAGGCATGCCATCTAAAATTCAGGTGTGAACCAATCTAAAGATACTAAAATTGAAACAACGAAATGAATAGTTGTAACTCTCTTCTGTAACAAAATGATGAGAAAATACAGATGTTTTGCAACGCATGTGTTTATGTCATCCCTCATTAGCTGTATCCACGAATTTTGTTCTCAAAAGAGGTGGCACAATCTCCCTTAATATTTGGGCCAATCTCTGTGGATACTTTGCCTATATTTGTCAAAATATTTGTGAACCTTTTTGAATCTTTCAGCAAATCTAACCTCACCATTGGACTTCCTGATCTTGGGAGGGGGGTGAGTGATTTTGCAGGCCACAGTTTGACATTTTTTGCGTGTTTAGATAAAGTTCTGGATCCATGATATGATATGACACATATCATTTATGTTGATCCTCAATGTCTTGCTGTTTCAGAGAGCAGCTAAGCACCTAAACCCAGTGCTTTGCAAAACAAGTAAATACAGAAGATGAGGGCATGTGTGGGAGAAACTTCTCCTTCCTCCAGCAGTATGTGACATATTGCTTTGAGGCTGGGATTCATCTCACCCAACTTTGGATTCAGTAACTATTTGTCTAATCCGGAGTTTGACACCTGGGCTTCCTCTGTCATGACATGGAGGGGGAAAAAACATTCAAAGTCACTCAGGCAGCTTGCTGGGTTGGAATAAGATGCTCTATAAATATGCTATTTTTTATATAGGGCATTTTTTTCCTTTGCATTTCATCTCTTATTAATTTTGACCTTGGAAGCACGCATCATGTCTGAGAGTAGTGAGACTTTTGGCTGTTCTTACCTAAGAACAGGAGCCCTGGAGAAGGCAGCCAACTGTCAAGACAAATCCTTTGAAATTCTGGTTTTGATCCTGGAAACTGGCAGAAATCTGAATGAGCTCACAACCCCTGTGGGAGGAACACTCTTTTACAAAGCTTGGGCTGATGCCATTGAGGACCATAGATGTGATGACTGTGTTTTGTTAATGACCCTACTATTCTCTCAGGAGCAATATTAGTGAGCATTATGAGTCAATGCTTTCTAGTAGTAGCCTTATTATTTATATCTGGAATTACCGGAATGAAATGGTCAAAAATTTAACATTCAGCCAAGAAATTAGAAAGCTAGGAGGAAAACTTTTAACCTAAAATAAACTTTTATTTTTAGTCTCATTTGCATCAATACAAAGTGATGTGTTGTCACACACAATGTGAGCATCTCTAGTTCACATAATAATTTTCAGTTTATGAGGTTGTGTCCCTGACCAGAGGTGACACTTTGGTAGAATTCCCCTGGGGTTTTTTTGGTAGTAAATTCCAGAATGGCCAGTAAATAAAACTAACCATTCTCTAGAGATATTAAACTGGCAGATTTTACAGGCAGTAACTTCAACACACAATCAGAGGTAGGTGTGCATGGAGTGCCAGCAACCTCTTCTTTCAAATCCTCTGAGCCAAGTTTCCATGACTGTGGCACACAACCCTCTCCTCACCTTTTCAGCTTTTTCTAGTACTACCCACCTTGAGAGAGGGCCTGGAGGCACAGAGGGTGTATGAACACTAAATGTTGGAATGAAACTCAGGCATCTCCCCACCAGTGCCAACCTCAGCAATCACATCCTTGGGGATAAAATAACTCTGTGGGTTGTTCCAGAACTGTCTGAGTGATTACAGTTATATTTTAATGTTTCCAATTTAAATGCAGACAACTTCTGTGTTTGCTCTGCCTTCCATTAGTGAGATGACATGTTAAAAGATACAATCCATATCCTAATCATCTCATATTCTAAAGAGATGAGTTACTTCCAGGATAGTTCATTACCTTGCCCTCCTCTTGCTAGTCAACCTCTGTTCCTCTGGTAAACTGAAATAGCTCTTAACTGCCTTCTACCATCACACCTTCAAGACTGCCCATAAATATTATAAGCCTGTCAGTGAGATAATGAGTACAGATTTCAGATTATCTGCATTTTCCAAGTCGAAGAACTGAGACAGAAAAATGTTAAGGTTATGCTTTGCCAAGCTTTAAAAGTCTCAGAGTTAGATCCGTGAGTAATTTCAGGCCACCCTTATATTCATAAATCAGCTACAGAAGGAAGTTATTTAGCCTACCTTGTGGTCAAATGCATTGTTCCCTCACTTTTATTAATTATAAAAGTCTGGTTTTTTCATAGTGTAAATACACACTTATACTGTGTGTAGATAAAAATGTCATGAAAGCAGACATGTGACTAAAATGGAAACTTATATTCCTTGATAGCATTTCAAAGTAGTAACTCCCTAATCTAAAGTCTTTATGTTAAATTTTCCCATCACCATTATTTGGGTACAAAAGTACGCTCCTGAAATACATCTTAAAGTGACTGTAGCTTAATTCACTGAGATTAAGCCAAGACAAGTTATAAAGCAGGTAGGAAAGTTTTAGAAGTTATTATTATTATTATTATTATTATTATTATTAGCCATTAGAAAGGAACAGAAATATTGGTAGTGGTCTTGTAGAAGATGTTGAGGAAGCCAAGTGTTTGCATGAAAACATCTGCACTTTAAACAACACTCAACAAATATCATGGAATTCATCTGCAACAGAAAATCAAACACATGCAGGAACACACTCTGGCAAGGAAGGAGGATGTCATGAAGAGTTTCCAAACTTATTGTTAAGCTCTTTTAGCCTTCAAACTAGGGAAACGACCACCTCTCCTTAAAGAATTGCCCAATAATATTTAAATTCCCAAATTTTTTAGAGGAAATGCTTGGCACAGGGATTTGCCAATGGCCAACACCACATCAGGGAAAATTTGCAGCAGTGTGCCAGTATAGATATGAATTAGTGCTAACATATTAATGAGAAAGCAAAGTTAAAATGCAAGGAGGATTTTGGAAGAATTTGAAGTATCTAAAAAATTATTCTTATATCTTTTCAGTACCAATTTAAATTCTTAAATTGCATCCCTAACATGGTATTATATTTAGCAATATACTTTTAGGAGACAAGGAACTGATCACAAAGAAAATACTCAATAAAATCTGGAATTGAAATCATATCTTTTTCAACACAAAATGTATTTTAAACCAAATTGCTTCCTCTTAAATCCGTTATAAGAACCAGAAATGAGTCATGTTCAAGGTAGAACATACCATATGATGTTAACTGCTGCTCTGATAAGCCATGAAACAAAAGGAAAAAAGTGAGCACAAATATGCAAACTGGAGAACTGGTTACTGGAAAATGAGTAGAGTATGATGGATCAAAAGACTAAAATTAAAAAAAAAAAAAA